>VDFB02271358.1:154672160-154702147 GCA_007258455.2 Sequoia sempervirens
TATATTCCCCTTAGATTGACATTGATCTCTTGTGTACTTTCTCTAGTCACATAAAATCAAAACAAATCATGTCAATTTATTTTTAGTTCAGTTTTAGTCTATGTAGTTCATGATAACATTGTATACATGAAAAGTATTTTTTAATTTCAATGAATCATGTAGCTTTCCTTTGCCTTGCACTCACTACAATGGTGTGTAACCACCTACATAAAGGTAGTATGGTACCTAGTTTCTCTCGCACACGTGTTTAGTGACAATATTTGGAGTTGCATCAACAGTTTGGGTATGATTACTATTGTTCTTAATTATCTATTTAATTTACACAAACCTCTAGGAATACCCTCTGATTTAAGTTGATATCAAAAATAGAGAGGGATATCACCCTCATAGAGTTGGACCTTAAAACCCTCCATTGTTTTGTTGATGAACCAATTTTACTCACTTGATGACAACCTTGGTCGTGCGAGTGAATTTGTGTTCTACGAAGTGGAGAAATGAATTTGGGACCTAACAAACCATATGAAAACAAATGATGTATTTCAAGATATTGGTCCTAACTAACCTCGTGTTGAGGCTACACATGCAATAAAAGATAAAATACCTAATATACAATAAGAATCACACAAAATACCAAAATCAAGCAAAGAAAAAGAAAAAAACTTGTAAAGCCATAAGGACAAACTTGATGATTTCTTTGGGACAAAGATTGTATATTAATGAAGATAATCATACATCACTCTTGAAGAAAAAATGTTTTGACCTCCCTATATTTGCTACATCATTACGTGAGTATCACTATAGTGTATATTCATCCATACTTATAGCTTATATTTCACCTTTTTTATTTTTTTGAATTTTTGTTTTGTGGCCTTTTAAGCCATGTCTTATGTTTATTATGTTTATTCATACTCATTTCATCTCTATTTTTGCACACTTTGTAAACCCCCACTTGGGGAATTTTTGACAAGTACATTATTTCTTATTTCTCTTACATTCATTTCACATAGTGTTTCCTTTTCCCTTTGTATTTCCCACTTCTAGGTTCCTTCCTAATCACTTCTTCCACCTTTCATATTTTCATGCACTAATAGTTTTAATCTTTTTTTTTCATTTTTTATTGTGGTTACTTGCTCATGTTTGCTAACCTTTTTCTTCTTATTCCATTATGACTTTTCACCTTTTACCTTGCTCACTTTTCTATGTTGATATATTATTTCTTATTCTATTCTTATGCTCACTAATCTCACATTGATTTACCATGTTTGGAGCTTACATTTCAAGCCTATATTGATACATCTCACTTGTGGAATTGATTATTGAGCCTACATTGCCACATTATCCTCCTAGAGAATACATTTTATACAACTCACACTTCTCTTTCTATATCATTTATCCTTACATTGATAGGCATTATGCATTCCCTTTATTACACCCTTGGATTTCGTAGTCATATCCTTATCATATGTTCTTTGTACATTGGAGTTGGCATGCCTTTCCTAACACAATACCTTATTCCTTTGTATGCCTACTAGGGATTTATTACCTTACCTATAACATTATGTTCTTAAACTATTAGATGCCACATTGAGGGCACATGTTGCTCTAGTGCCTTATGTAATTACAAGGGCATTTTTTTCATTGATAACCAATCACCATTTTATATTTCCTATTCTAGGGCAACATTACCATCATGTCTATCACTTTGGTTAATCCAGGTTTCATAATATATTTCATTGTGTAATCTTTATGACATTTTATCTCAAAATGTTGATAACATGATACAATTATTTTCCCATTGTAAATAATCTTTTCCCTATCGAGATATTAAAGGTTTTCCTTTCACACCTTTTATCTCTTCAATGATGACACACTAAAATAAATTTAAAATTACATTTATTTCATTTATATTTTGATTATTATTTTATATTATATTTTTGCTTTAAAGAATTTTTATATATAATAATGACAAAGTTTTTTAGGATCACAGAATCGGGTAGCACAACCCCCTATAAACTGCAGTGCGCCTGGTAAACTTTTTAACGTGACCGGCGGCGCTGGCGCGACACGCCCTCCGGTACCACGGGACGGGGGGAGACTAGAACTCGTGACCAACAGAGCCGCAACGGAATTACTTAGCCAACCGAGCTAGGGCCCCCGCCCAATAATGACAAAGTTTTAATTTATATAAAATAATTTAGATAATTGAAAGAAAAAATATTAGATAGGTTTTTTTGGTTTTTTAAGAATGATTGATTTTAAAATTTATTTTTTGATTAAAAATTAAATACATTTATATTCATTTATATATTTTTTAAATAAAAGGGTAAAAAATTATTAGATCAATAGAAAATAAATACAGTCAAGAATAAAATAAGCACCAAACTATGCAAGGAATCAAAGCCCTGCCAGCAACACCACCTCCACACCACCACAAGAGAACCAAACTCTCTAGCCCCCAACTTCAACACCAATATCCTCTAGAATCAGCGTGTCCAAAGTTTGGACTTGGTCATGGGATAACTAGTCACATTCATCAACCTTCTGATCCCCTAAATGCTTAGAGGCCCATTTAGCTAGACAATCAGCCACCCCGTTCGACTCCCTTAGAATGTGGATAAAAGAAACTTCATCCATTAACTCACTCAACTAAAAAATATATCAAACCATTGAAGTCAGCTACCAATGGACCCCATACAACTTTTGACCATGCAACATGGTAATCACAATATGAGATTCAGACTCACACACAATCCTATGCCAACCCAAAGCATAAGCTCTTTCAAGGGTTGTGAGGATAGCCAATCCTTCCATTAGATTGTTAGTATGATGACCCTTATATATAGAAAATAAAAATAGGACAACACCCAAACTATTCCTCCCAACCCCTCCTACTCCAACATGTCCAAGGTTTCCCCTAAATGAACCATCAATATAAATCTTTAAAACTCCACTAGGAGGTGAAAACCATCTCCCTTCCCTTTAGCTTTTCCTTCTAGGATGACAACTCCCCTTCTCCATTAGAAGTCTTGAATCTTTCTCAACTAACCCCAACCTCTTCATCAACTCTTGTTCCCTCGCTTCCATGGGATAAGAAACCTCAAATTTTGCATGCACTGTCTCTTGAATCATACCCATTAATCGCTTCTAAATTTGATGAACCACCAATCTCATCCCTTCAAAGTTTTTATGAATCCTTTCCAGCTAAAACTGCCATAGGATGCACGTGGGTAAGCCACATAAACAAAGAAATTCTTTTCCAAGGGTCTTTCCAAGCTCCTCCAAAACTCAATCATAGAAGAAGCATGAACACATTCTTTCTTTCAAAATCCCCACCAAAAGTGTCAAATGACCCTTGAGAAAAAGCACTAAAAAAATGAGAGGATCTTTCCTCACTATCTCTACAAAGAACACAAATATATGGACCTTGGAAACCTTGGTTCTGGAGATTCTCCCAAATAAGGAACCTATTCTAAACAACCAACTAGGTGAAAAAATTTCACTTAGGCCAAGCAAATGTGTTCCACACATTCTTCCAC
Organism: Sequoia sempervirens; assembly: GCA_007258455.2. Lineage (NCBI taxonomy): Eukaryota > Viridiplantae > Streptophyta > Pinopsida > Cupressales > Cupressaceae > Sequoia > Sequoia sempervirens. The sequence goes on from VDFB02271358.1 coordinate 154,675,697, forward strand.
CATGTGACTTCAACCCATTCATGCTTATGAAAATTCAACTCATAGTATCTTGAAGAAACTAAGTAAACCCTTAGGAACTGGACTCTAAGAAAGAGTGTCCCTCCCCCTTAAAGAACTACAAACTCTACCTACCAAAATCCTTCTTAAATCCTCACGGTCCTCAATAGAGCCCCTTAGCGGCCATTCTAGTGGATCCTTCCACCTATAAAGCATCTCCAACCCTAAATATTGAGCAAAATTATACTCATCCACCTTGATCCACCCAACCTCAATGAAACTATTACAAAGGTTTTGTAAGTGAGGGTGTAAAGCCAAAATATGGGGAAATACATCCCATGAGTCAAACTAGAAAAGATCTTCTGATCCTTTGTTACAAATCCAAAATAAGCCTTGTTTAATTAAATTAGCACCCCTTTTAAGAGTGTCCCAAATCATAGAAAATTTTCCCATTACACAAGTTCTTGGCACATCTTCATGTGTCACTCCCCTCAAATACTTAGCATTGATAATATTGGCCCACATAAGATCATGATTAATGCACCACCTCTAATATAACTTAGTAGCCAAAGCTTGGCCAAAAAGGATAGCCTACCACAAACCAAGACCACCCTCCTACAATGGTCTGCATATGGTCTCCCACTTTACCAAACTCCACTTCAATGAAGCCAATTTACCAGCTCGTAAGAATTACCTTGCCAAAGTATCCAAATCCTTGATGAAGCTAGTAGGAGATGCTTGAACCATGCACCTATAAATGGGAAGAGCATAGACCACCAATTTCAAAAATAAAACTCTCCTAGCAAAGGAGAGCCACCGATGCGTCTAACGATTAATTTGCTCTCAGACCTTATCCAACACCTTTTGCCAAGTTCCCCTTAGTAGTGATCCAACAAAGATAGGAATACCAAGATAAACCAAGGGAATAACTCCAATTTGAAATGAATAATATAGGAAATTTGATGTTGAATAAGAGGAGTGTTGAAGAAAAAAATGGAGGAAATTTTTATTCATTAATTTGTTTCCCTGAGGCATCAAGATAGGTGTCTAAAATTTGTCTAATGTTAATTGCCTCTCTAATTTTTACAACACCCAACAAATTGGTATCATCAACAAATTACAAGTGAGACTAAGAAGGAAAATTGTTGCTCCAAATCCACCTTGGAATACCACCTTGGCTTACCTAGGACTTAAAACCTCTTCCCAAGCCCTCTACGATTAGAATAAAAAGTTAAGGAGACAAAGGATCTCCTTGTCATAGACCACGAGAGGCACAAAATAACTCAAAGGGATCCCCATTCACAATAACAAAATAAGAAGTTGTTATTACAAAAATCATCACCTAGTTCACCTAATCATCTATAAACCCAAACTTTAGGAGAACTTTTTGCAAGAAAAAGTTCCATTTGAACCAATCATAAGCTTTAGCCATATTCAATTTGATGAAAATTTCCTTATCTTTTGAATTTTCCATGGAATGAATGGCCTCAACCATAATAACCACCCCATCCATAATCTATCTACCTATTATAAATACATCATGTTCTTCAAAGATGAGCCTATTCATCCATGGTTTTAATCTCTTAGCTATAAATTTGGATATAATCTCGTATATCACATTGCAAAGAGAAATGTGTCTAAAAAAGTTTAGCAAATTATCCCCTTGTCATTTGCGAATAAGAGCTAGGAATGTGGTATTCATTACTTTCAACATTTTTTTATTCTTTTGATATTCCTAACACACCTCCAACAAATCATCCTTAATGATTTCCAAAAAAATTCTTGAAAAAATTCCACCAAGAATCCATCGGGTCTTGGAGAATTCCCCTTCTTCATCTAAAATGGATTCAGGATAATTCACCGCCAACAAATTTACCTCCAGCAATTCATCGCCATGACAAATTCATCTCATGAAAATTTGACTGCTAGAAATATTTTATGAATTGCTAGCGGTCAATTTTCCACGAGATAAATGTGTCATGGCGATGAATTGTTGGAGGTGAATTTGTTGGCAGAAAATTATTGGTGGTGATGATGAGTCCAATTTATGGCTCAATTTTGATAGAGTTTATTATCCATTTGTTGTAGTTGTCATAGACCTTGATACTTGGATGTTGACATTTTCATGTTATTTCCTAAAAACCATAGACATTGGGCATAAGCTTATTTTTGTAACCTTTAAATGACATTGACATGCTATATGAACTATCTATGTTAATTTTACATGTGGATTAATGAATGTTACTTTGAGATAGTTATAGATATGCAATTATTGTGTGTACTAATATTGTCATGCAGATATAATTAGAGACTATAAAATTGAGGAAGATTCTACGAGCTGGTTGTTTGCCATAAAGGTCAACAAGGTGATCATTCAAAGGTCAATGGAGGAAGACTCTCAATGGAGGGAGATTCCTAGTTCAAATTGAAGATTGTAATTGCCTTCTAAATGGTCATAATAGTTTGTTGAGAGAATATAGGAGCTATTGTTATGCTAGATCTACGTTAAGGAAAACTTACTTGACCAGATTTCATCCATGCATAACCTCCTTTCCACTTTCTATGCTTTCCCTAAAGTGGCACCCTCCTAATCTGTTGGAGTTGACTGCCTTGCTAGGTAGTTAGTTAGTAGTTTTTCCTCCTATAAATAAGACTCAAATGCTCCTTCTCAGAAGGTTGATCAATCTGATGTTGCACTTGCATTTTTAGTTTTTTAGTAATACAGTTATGTTACTCTATTGTAATCATGCTTTCCAATGAGTGAAATGAAGTTATAAGTTTGTTGCATCTAAGTTTACATTTTTCTTAAAGTATACTCATCCAATGGGGGCCACTTGGTGAGCATTCCATCCTTTAGCTTAGTTATTACCTTTTTGTGCAAATAGTTACAAATTTGGCAACTGTCTGTTCCTACAGCCACTAGAATTCCATTTTGTGACTGTTCCTGCAGCCAAAGCGGATAGAGTAGTTTCTTGTTTGTTTGCTCAGATTTTTATTTATGTCATGCACTTTAGCTTATTATAGCTATTAGTTGATGTTCAACACTTATGTTACTTCTTTCTAAGCAATTTACTTTTAGCATTATGTCTTTCTTAGTTGTAGAATGAAGATGGCTACTATGGATTCCTAGTGCACATGTTGTGCTGACCCATTTCAAGTCTATGCCCTTGGGTTGACAAGTTAAATGCACCTTCATGATGATTAAGCTAACTATTCAATTTAGATGTCCAATCTTTGAATCACAGCTTTAAGGGCTTAGTTGTCAAATCATTGTAAGAGGACAACATTTTTGATGCTATTGTCGGGGATGGTGTCAAAGTAGGGAGTTCTTTGGAGTCATTGATAGTTTCTTTCTTGTTGTAGTATTTATGAAAGTTTGTTATTAGTATACCCCTCACTTAGGAAAGTAATGATCCACTATACTTTTGCCAATTCTTTGTGTGAGTTGGTTGATATTGAGTTGATATCGTATGCATAGAGGAAGGAGGAGAGATGCTCATGGGAGATTTATTCCTAATAACCCTAATCCATTCCAGCTAGTTGAGCATCAAAATCTGACAAGAGATGAAGAAGAAGAAGAAGCACATCCTTTTGTTGATGCATTTCCCAATCTAACCAATTCTGACACTTCCTTTGAAGACCAAAATCAAATTGAAAACTGCTTTGCCTTAGAACTCCATCAGGCAGGCATGGGTGATGTAAATAGAAATAGACCTAACCAACCAGCTTTTCCTTTCCCCATTGCTCATCAAAATGAAGTTGACAACCTCAAAAATATCCCTGCTTCAGTCCTTCCTAAGTTCTATGAACTTGCCACAAAATACCCTGATACTTTCTTGTTTGAGTTTGATGTCCTCTACAGAAGCTATGACTATACCATTGATGCTCATAGGCTTAAGTTGTTCCCTACCACCTTGAAAGAGGCTACATTAAGATGGTTTATGAGCCTTAGCAGAAATACTTTGGAGACTTGGGATGACATGAAGAAAAATTTCCTTGAGCAGTACAAGGAATATAGTAGGGGTAGTGACATAAGAGGAGATGACATCTTTAGGATGCAGTAGAAGGAAGATGAGATTCTAGAGGATTACATTTCAAGGTTTTTGTTTTGCCTACAGAAATCTCTACACCATACACTCAATGAAGAATCACAAAATTTTCTCTTCTTAAGAGGAATTAATGATAGTTGCACTGATTCTTTAGACCTGATGGGAGGAGGAGATATCACCCAAGTCCCTTGGGAAGATATTAAGAAGATATGTCAAAACTATTCTATGGTAGCTTCAAAGAAAGGGAGAGCTTACCAATCTTATATGGGTAAGTCATCTATCAATGGAGTTTCAAGGATGGAGATTACTCACTTGTTGGCAGACTTCAAGCAAGACATCATAAACAATCTGGCTACTCAGCTGGATGCACTTGAAGCAAAGAAGAAACAAGAGGAGGCAGAGGCAATGTTGACAGAATATTTCCCTCATTACAAACAAAAGAAGGACCACAGATGCAAAATGGTAGCTAACATTGATAGTAAGAAGATCCCACCTAAGTTCAAGCCAATCTAGGGTGATGATGATCAAGTCTACTACATTGCACAAAAGAGACAATGGGCTCCAAAACAAGGTATGTCGCTAGATCCATTATCCTTTGTTGGGCCATATTTTAATTCTTATGCATCAAGTAACCAATGGCAGCCCCCATATCCATCCAACTATGGAGGATATCCACCACAACCTTAAAATAACCCTCCAAATACCTGGCCCAATCAACAAAATTCTCCACCCTAGTGGCAACAACTTCAAGAGAATTGGCAGCAGTTTCAGGGAAATTGGCAACCACCTTCAGGAAACTGGTAGCAAACATCTCAATGGAGGGTAGGACAACAATGGCCAACCCAGACAACCAATTACATGCAGCCACCTTCTCAACCCCAGCAACATACTATAATGCCTCCTCCTACTAGTTCAAGTTCAAACACACCTAGACCTACTCAGCTACCAGCTCAGCCCACACCTAACCCAAATAACAAACCACAGCAGCAACAGCCAGTATACTCTGTTGATCCAAATCAATTTCCTGCATATGTTGTGAGTGTAAGTGGCATTCACTTGCATTCAAAAACTACTTTTCCAGCTCCTTCCACACCCATTATTACTAAGCTTCCTATTGAAGAGGAGGAGCATCTAAATGTCCCCATTCAACCAAGTGCACCTAAAAACCCTGAACCAGTCCCAATCCAGCAGAATGAACAAGAACCACCATTTCATCAAAGGTTGGAAGTTGCTAAACAAAAGGAAGAGAAGGAAACAACCTTTGACATCCTAGATCAATTGAAGCATATATGTGTCAAGATACCTCTATTTCAAGGTATAAAAGATGTTCCCATATATGGCAAAGCAATTAAAGAGGCATGCCTCAAGAAGTCAGGTAGGAAAAAGAGAGACCCCACTATAGTTCATGTGGTGGGACAACTAGCTGACATCATGCTTGGAAAAGTGACTGTTCCCAAATACAATGACCCAAGTAGTCTTGTGGTAGGAGTTGTTATAAATGAGATTCAAATAAAGAATGCTTTGATTGATTTGGGAGTAGCAATAAATGTGATGACTAAGGATATCCCGCAGCAACTAAATGTTGCAGGCTTGAGACCTACTCCTACTGTCCTGCAGCTTGCTGATAATTCCACTATTAAACCTGATGGTATAGTAGAAGATCTTGTGGTAACTCTAGACTCTTGGGAGTACCCAACATATTTCATGATTCTTTCTCCCAAAGCTACACTAGGTGAGTATCCCATCATCCTCAGGAGGCCATGGTTATCAACAGTAGATGCCTATATTGGATGTCGAATAGGATACGTGACCATTTATGATGGAAAGAGCACCAAAAATCTTGTTTTCTACCCTCTTTCTTAGCCATCCCATGATATGGATAACCCCATATGGCCACATGTTGGTGAAGAGGCCAAGGAAGTCAATTCTATGGCATAGCTTATGATGCTAGGCAGAATTTCTTTCATGCAACTTCAAGAAGAAGATGAAGTATTGTCTAACATAATTTAGAACCATTGTGAGGTGTAGGAAGCATCATCCTTTCATGCATCTAGTTCTACTGGTCCAGTGAAGACACTTCTGCCCACTCTTCCTACAACAACAGGTATGTCTCATACATTGCTAACACATGAACTCAAGGTACCAAGCACTAGTGAAGCAGCTATGATAGAGTTAACTACACAAGTGCAAGTGTCAGAAGGGAAATATCTAAATATTAATAGCAAGCTAAGTGAAGAACAATAGTTGTCATTGACAACTTACTAAGCACCCACTAGCATACATTTGCATGGGACTATCATGATATGAAGGGATTGGATCCTAGGCTTTGCACTCATAGGATATACATCAGAAATGATTGCACACCAGTGAGGCAGCCACAAAGAAGAATTAACCCTGCATTGAGAGAAATTGTAAAAGGGGAACTACAAAAATTTCTAGATGCGGGATTTATCTACCCCATTTTAGATAGCCAATGGGTGTCTCCATTGGTGATTGAACCCAAAAAGGGAGGGAAGTGGTGATTTTGTGTTGATTACAGGGAACTCAATGATTCCACCAAAAAGGACCATTTTCCCCTTCCTTTCATAGACCAAGTGTTGGATTCCCTTGCAGGCAAGCAGTATTTCTCTTTTCTACATGGATTCAGCAGCTATAACTAGATACAAATTGCACTTGAGGACCAAGAGAATACCACCTTTACCTATCCATGGGGGACTTATGCCTACTTAGTACTTCCATTTGGCTTATGCAATGCACTTGCAAATTTTCAGAGGGCAGTCATTTACATATTTTTAGATATTTCACATGATTGCATGGAGATTTATATGGATGATTTCACTACCTATGGTGTTGACTTTAATGAAGCATTGGAAAATCTTAGGATATTCTTATAGATATGTGAAGACCATAATCTATCTTTAAACAGTGAAAAGTGCTTCATGATGATGCAGGAAGGTGTAGTCCTTGGCCACTACATCTCTCACCAAGGAATTCAAGTAGATCCTGCTAAGATTGAGATGATCACCAATCTACCTATACCTGCAAAACAAAAAGATGTTAGGATTTTCTTGGGACATACAGGTTACTATAGGCATTTCATCAAATATTTTAGCAAAATGGCAACACCATTGTACAATCTCCTAACTAAAGATGTTGAATTCCAATGGACAGAAGACTGTGCCAAGGCATTCTCTGATTTGAAAGTAGCTTTAACTCATGCTCCTGTATTCAAAGGTCCTAATTGGGAGCTTCCTATTTTGCATCCATATAGATGCATCATACTATGCTATAGGAGTACTCTTAGGATAGAAAGAAGGGACAATTGAAAATGCTATTTATTTTGTCAGTAAAAACCTGCAAGGAGTTGAATTCAATTATATAGTGACAGAAAGGAAATGCTCGCAGTGATCTATGCCCTTAACAAATTCAGGCACTACATAACAGGCTATCAGATCTTTTTGCATATAGATCATGTAGGCATTAGGTACCTCATGAATAAGCCTCTGATCTCAGGTAGGCTAGCAAGATGGTTGTTGTTGATGCAAGAGTTTGACATAACCATTGTTGATAAACCAAGGAAGAATGTTGTTGCAAAATTTCTTTTAAGGTTGACTACATCAGAGGACAATCAAGTCATTGTTGACTCTTTCCCTGATGAACATTTATTTTCCATCAGTGTGCATACACCCTAGTATGTTAACATAGCTAATTATCTGGTCACAAGGAGAGTTCATTCTCATTTCTCTCCAAAAGAGAGAAGGTTGCTCATTGAGAAAACTTTTCCTTTCTCATGGATTGCAGGATGTTTGTTGTACACTGGACTAGACCATGTCATGAGGAGATGTGTGAGTGAAGATGAGAAATATTATATATTACATGCATGTCACAATGAACCCTGTGGAGGGAATTTTGTAGTCGAGAGGACATCAATGAAGATTCTGAACACAGGATATTATTGGCCCACACTCCACAAGGATGTAGGGAAATATACAAGGAATTGTGATAGATGCCAAAGGATGGACCAGCCAACCAAATCTGATGAGATGCCCCTTTACCCCCAAGTAGTAATCACTCCATTTGATAAATGGGGTTTGGATTTTGTAGGACTCATTGATCCTCCATCAAATGGTAAATCCTATATCTTAATGTGCATTGATTATGTAACCAAATGGGTTGAAGTTAAAGAAATGAAGCATACAAGAGATAATAAGGTTGTAAATTTTCTTTATGATATTTTCACATGGTATGGGGTTCCAAGGGAGATAGTGACTGATCAAGGGGCACAATTTACATCAACCCTTGTCATAGCACTAGTTAATTAATATAATGTGAGGCACAGGAAGTCTACTCCTTATCACCCTCAATCCAATGGCCAAGTTGAGGTGACCAATAGGGAAATTGAAGCCATTCTAACCAAAACAGTGGCCATCCATAGGAAGGATTGGGAAAATAGACTGCCATAAGTTGTTTGTGCCTATTGGACCACCTTGAAAACAACCATAGGCTTCACTCCTTTTGAGTTGTATGGAAAGACAGCCATGACGCCCATTGAATTTGAGCATAAGACTTTTAGGACTGCACTAGACTTAGGGATGGATATCTCTGAGGCACAAAAGGACATAATTATGTAGCTGAATAATTTAGATGAGATGAGAAAGATAGCATTGCATCACATAGAGGTAGTGTAGAATCGAAGAATAAAGTGGCATGACAAATTCATAAAGGATAAGAAATTCTAGCTAGGTGACTGGGCGCTCCTTTATGACTCCAAATATCAGGATAATGTTGGTAAGCTATAGACAAGGTGGCTAGGACCATATGAGGTTGCTAAAGTCTTTCCCAATGGAGCTATTCAGCTCACTACCATTGACCCTGTGAGGTATAACCTACTTGTCAATGCTCATCACCTCAGATTGTATCACAAACCAACTTCCAAGGAGGAATTCATATAGCAATTCACTCAGCATGCAACACCTGAACTTCCTGCAACCGAAGGAAGTAGACCTAGTATCCCTCCTTCTAGCTAACCAAGGTATGTAAATTGTCATAATAAAGACTTCCACTTTTGTGGGAGTCCACTTCTTCATCCTTCCACCCATCCATCTCCAACTTTATCTCTCTTCCATCATTTTTCCATAACTTCACTTCATTCCATTTCACTTTGTTCCATCTCCACTTTCATTAGTTGGTCAACTAACTTCTTAAAAGATGACCGATACTTCCTCAATATTATTTGCAACAAATATTCTGTAACGCCTGCCGTGCAAACCCCAGAGAACGCACACAATGCAATTAATTTTTTTTTTAATTAACAAAAATAAACATGCAATAACATTAAACCATAACCACCTAACACACTACATAACATTAACACACTAAGTTCTTTGGGGCACGCAAGGTTACTTCGCAACACTAAACACAAATAAAGATAAAGAATACAGTCTAACCATTATTTTATAATAACCATAAACAATGATACATCCTATAACCATGATGCGAGTATAATAAACATCGCATAATTACATCCATGATAAATCTCTTAGTAGAGATACAAATGATCCTAACTATTACATCATCGTTTTAATATTACATTACTATCTCTGATAATTGAATTACATTGAATTTCCCAACATGGGGATTGATACAAGAATAATGAAGTATGAAATACAAGTGTATACTGGTACAACTCCACTGCGGAATGCTGAGAAGACAAGATGCTGATGGGGAACCCAATGGGTGCGGAGCACGTTCCACCCAACCATGTGAATTACAAGTAACTCGCCCCCCGTGCTCAGAGGTGACGAGGAAGTGAACCCGACCATGAATGTCAAACTGACTCAACAACAACATGATACAAAACAAGTACAACTCAAAGTATACAATGAACCACCCTCAACGTTTACAATTCACATAACAAGTTAAACTAAGAACTCATCACAATAACATGAAGTACCATCAATTAACAATCATGAAACAAGTTCACAAAATCAAAAGCATCATAAAGATACAATATCCAGAAGAACCACAACAACATCCAAAATACATTTCCAAATAAATCTGAAACAATAAAAAGTACATGATTCCATATAAATCTAAACAACCATTCAGTACGCAACTCCAGAGGCAACCAGAACCAAGGCAAACAGGTGTCAAGTTGAGAGGTCATCACATAGCTCTCATGGGATCCCCTGGCACTTCCTCCAATTGAGGCGCTGGCACCCATCTATGGATTCCCTAGCCCTCAAAAACAACATAAAGATACAATATCCAGCGGCGTCTACATAACAGAACACAAGCAATGAGAACAAGGGTGTCTAGTGGAGAGTGTCATCGCATAGCTCTCATGGGATCCCCTGGCATTTCCTCCAACTGAGGCGCCGGCACCCATCTATGGATCTCTTGGCCCTTTCTCCTAACTGAGGCGCCGGCACCATAGGGTAGCTAATGCGGAGCCGATAATCTCTCATGAAGACGAGACTACGACTTTGCCGACCACGGCCTACTCAGTCTATCACTAGTCTATGGTAGCCCTAATGCATAGACGAGGAATCCAGTTTTAATTATCTTGTGTGTTTTACTACCCATCCCCCTAAATTCCATTTTTAGGTTATCACTTGTTTAACTACTCTTACGTGGGTTCCCCTGAGCACTTCCTCATCCTGAGGCACCGGCGCCCACGAAGAGCCACTCTCCCTGTGACCCCTAACATATCTCAAATCGGCAAGGGTTGAACTAAATCATATAAAACAAAATACCCAAAACAAGCTCATGCGAGGCATTAACCTTCCTGCGATATCTCATAACCAAAAGTCTTAACAAATCGTTCAACCCTTCCTAACATAAAACCAATAACTCTAATAGCATAACCAAGCCGAGAATAACATTTTAACATAATAAGCCTCTGGAACAAGGATTACAAAAGCAACAATAGGGTTCCCACATCGAAGAGTAAGGTTACAACAAATAAATGGAAAACGATAACCATATCACACAAATTTGTAACTTAAAGTAAACGATTAACTCAATTACACAAAACACCCCAATTTTGAAATGATATACAAAAACACAAGCTCAACAACTTTTATGTAATTTTGTTGCCTAAAAACCAACCATAATTTCCATATCAAAATATTTAATTCATAAAACCGAAGAACATCAAATATATATTTATATGTACATAAAAAAATAATACATTAATTTTATTTTTCTAAATAAAAACTTTAATAATTAATTCCCAATAGAAATTATATTCCTAAATATTAAAATAAATAATTATAATATCTTTTCTTTTCTTTTCTTTTTATTATTATTTTTTTCATAATATTAAATACAATAAAAATATCTTAATATATATATAATATATATATATATATATTTATTTATTTATTTATTATATATATATATATATATATATATATATATTATTAAAATTAAAATTTAAAAAACTTTTTAACCAACAATTGTTTCCGGACTGCACACAGCAGTCCGACGGCTGTTGCTACGTAATGTCCGTAAGCGCACAGCAGTTCGTAAGGACTGTTGTGTCAGCGCTGCGGGAGGGGAAAGGGGGTGGGTACAATTCCATTCCCATAATACTTTTAATAAAAAAAAACAATTTTGATTTCATCGAAATTTTAAAACCTTCTTTTATATGGAAACGGTGTTATAAAAAAAAAAGAAAAAAAAACACAGTGGATTAAATTTTAATTTCCAGAACCTTTAAAATTTTATTTAATTTATTTTTATAACTAAAATTTCATCTTTTACCAGGTACGGTACGGACGCTGATGGAAATAGGCCAGAATTTCTCTTTTTTTAAACAAATTTTCAATTATTATAAACACACATATTTTTAAATTTAAGAACAATAATATATATGTATATATATATTATATATATACATATATATATATAGAGGGGAAAACATTTCTTCTGTGTAAACACAAAAAATTCATACCTTAAAAATAGAATAAATATATAATTGTAAATAATTACATACAAGCACAGAATACAGATTTATGTGTAAAAACAAAACAGAATAACCATAATTAAAAATACATATATTTATTGATTTTCAAAAATAATATTTCAATTCTTTAAAAAAAATACCAAGATTGTTCTTTTCTACAGGAATAGCAGAGAGATCGTGTATATCAAAATAGCATTCAACGAGTTTATTTTCCATTGTTTGCAAAACAAGATCTTCTAGTCTCAACATAAAATTTTCTCTTCAAGGAAAAACCTATTTGTTTATTCATTTTCAATTCTTCAAAGAAATCCTTTAAATCTAAATCGCAGACAGATTTTATTTTATTTATTCTTTTATTTGCAATACAAATTCATTCAAATCCTATTTTTTGTTTATTTTGCAGATTCAGAGACAATCAAAGATAGAGACGGGAACCTGGAGTCCTGCGCTTCTTTGAGAATCTGATGAAGCTGGTTCCTGACGGCCTTTACGAAGAACTCCTCCTTCTTGCTTTGAATCTCCTCTGAGTCACCGTGCTCAAATCTCGAACCCGATCCTTTGTTCAGAAGACTCCAAAATAACTAGTAATAGATTCCCAAACCCTTTCTAGAACTCTCTTCAAATTAGCAAAAGATCAAAAAAAAACCCCATTCTCTTCAAATTCAAAATACATAATAACTTGTGCAACTTCTCCATCCCTAATGTTCTGTGTGTGAAAACTTACCAAAATTCTTAATTAAATAAAAGATAATATCCCTCTCTTCTCAAAAACTCTAAAAATCAAAAATAAAAGAAAAATCATTCTTTAAAAGCAAGCTTTTTACCCAGATCTCTATTCTTATTTGCTCTCACAATTTTTTTATCCTTTTATTTGTTTTATTGTTTTAATTTCTATTTTTGCAACTTTACTTCCACATCACCTTACTTATTTAATTTAAATAAATTATTCTAATAATTATCCTCCACCAGATAATTGATTAAAATAATTAAAACACATTTAATATTTAATTATCAATTAATTGAAATATTTGACTTTCAAAAATAATTAAATCATTTAAATATTTAAATATAATTTAAATCTAACATTAAAACAACCAATTATTTCCATCATTTAAATCGACTACACCACAACATATAAAGTACCAACATTAATCAAAATACAACACACAAAACACAAATGACGACAATTACACAAACATGAACAAGACTATACAAACGAGACGATCTGACATCACGGGACGGAATGACTTCATCGTCACCTCTGTTTCAACATTTAACCGTTGGGCTATTGGTGCTCGCCCTGTCCTGCCGAAGCAGGTGGAATCGAGACTTGTACCTGCAATATCCTGCATACAAACGAAGTTGTGTACATGTGCATACATATATATAAAATCAAAGCATTAATCAAAGTACTACATTGTGAGAAGGAATCGCAACATAGCAGGGCACTCGCGAACGAGTGATGCCATATTGTCCTTCATCACACCTATTCTAACAATTATAATATAACCAATTAAATTTACATTTCTAACTAACAATCATCTCATGACATAATTCATTAAATCATTGCATCATAATATAATTCTGAAAATCAACTAACCTAACTAACCACAATGTCATATGAAATAATCAAACCCTCAAGTGTATAAGCATAATCACCAACAGTCTACTTAATGGCATAACAACATCAAAAGTCTAACTATCCAACTCACACAATAACAGTACTGGTCATCATAGTCATAAGGTATCAAACGAACACAGAAAAATAATAATAAATCCAAACAGTAAGAGGAGGGGTATTACATATTCCATGAATTCAGGTACGTGCACATCAATTTGTTACAACTTAATTATCTTTTAGTACATTTAATTAATTATTGTACATAAATGTAGATGTTCTCCATAGCATGTAATTATCCCATGCCCTATCAAATCTTCATTACCATCTTGCATGTGAGGACACATGCCCAAATTTAGTTTGGGGGGAGTGTGAATAACATGTGCACGTGTCAGTCCATGTTGGTCCATGTCAGTAAAATTTAAATTGAGCTAATTTGAATTCTAAGTGAGGTGACGGCTTGCATCTATGAGAATGACACCACATCGAAGCCATTTTTCTCGATTGTATCCTTCATTTATTATCTCTTACTACCTTTGTTGCCTCTTCCATAATCCTAAGTTGCCAAAAAGGTAAAGTTTATATGACATTGGTGTTGGGAATTCAGCAGTGTTGCACAAAGGTTAAATTTGGCTTTTAGACAAAGATTGTAGGAAGGGAAACCTTACAGAGTTCTTGTTTAATTGCAAAAAGTTGAACGATTGGAGATCAGTTGATTTGAAGTGAACCCACAGTTCATGATGTAGTATTGCAAGATGCATCTTCTTTGGTAAAATTTCAAAATTGCGGATGGCTGGACTATTTCTTGAAGCTCAACAGTTATAATGAAGAAATTTCATAGGAATTTGCAGAGACATTGTCTAAAGGAAAGGCCATGGTAAAAGGGTTGGAGGTAATAGCTACTGAAGAGAGGATTGCAAAAGTTACAGGGTTTCTTGTAGATGGTGAACATTAACCTACTACTAGAGATGCAAGGTCAGCTAGGGCTGAATTTACTAAACCTAGTGACCCTCCATTGGATGTGGACAAGCAAGGTGCAAAGAGAACCTCTTTGCCTGAGTTGTGGAAGCAAGTAGTTGTCCACATTGTGAAGTACATCACTTGTGAAGGCCACCAGTTGAACCTACATTCTGTGCACTTCAAACTCTTGAATCATATGAGGCATGGGAGAATAATGAACGTTCCCAACATGTTATATCATCTCCTTTCAATTATGGTGACTAAAACTCAAAAAGGTAGGGATAATTTTGTCTCCCACCATTTTCTGATCAAATTATTAGTAGAAAAATCTCTGCATGATGTGTCTTATATGACTTGGGAGGAATTTTTAAATATTGATCAATTTGGACCAAAATATTTGCAACCTAGGGTTTTCCCTCAACTTCATAGGGTTAGTAGGAGACTGAATATTGTAGAAGCCACTCCTAGAGCCTCAACTTCTGGTGCAAGCCCTAGTGTAAACCCTCCTTCAACTGAGCAAACTATAGATATTAGTTCTTTTGAGGTAAAAAATTCAAACAAAGATAGTTCCTCTTTAGACTTTGATGATGATGTTCCTCTTGGAACCCTAATTCGAACTAGGGAACAAAAGAAAGAAACAGAAATGAGGAAAGGAAAAGCTAAAAAGAAAACAACATAAAAAGAAGCATCAAGCTCTAAGAAACATAAGGCTAACATTGTTCTTCCTGCAGCCAAAGAAAAACATGAAACCCCTCCTAGAAAATCAAGACCAGTTGATCCAGTCATTGGTGTGTCCTTGAAGAGAAGCTCTAGTCCTCAAGGAACATCACGAGAGGACACAAAAGTACCAATGGGGTAGGTGAACATTAAGGAAAAGTAATTTTTTAGGGAATGGCATAGATTTCTTTACCGACCAAGCTATAGCAATAGGATCCTGCCTATGAGAGAAGCAGTTTACAAAGAATATGAGAAGGTAGTAGAAAATATAGGGAAATTTGTAATGGGATATATGTCATAGAGGTGGAACAATCTGACTGATGAGTTAAAACAAATTGAACCTAACTCTCTGCAGAACTATGTTGCAGCATGCAAAAGAGTTGATAGATATATACAGCTTGGAAGGATGAAGGGGAAATTTTGGCTCCCATTAACCTTTTAGCCACCTACCATATTATGTCCTGAGCCAAATTTCATGTATTATCAGTATGATATAGCTACAGAGAGGATACGTGCACTTGAATACAACTTTTGAGATTCCTAATCTGCTTCGTTGATATCAGAGTTGACTTTGTCTTTGTGCGTACATCGCAATAGAGTGCCTTCGAAATCATTATGATAACTTCATTACTCTACATCCAAAACATATCAAAATCCAAAAACACTAAAAAAAAAAAAAAAAAAACACGCATCAAAACATTGGAATCACGAGACTTCGATCATCTCTAAAAGCTTAAACATAGGCAAGGCTCATCTTTGATTAGCCCCCGAGACATCAAAATCCAAAAACATTCGAAAACATCAAAATCCAAAAACATTTGAAAAAAATCAAAAAACTCAAAAATAGCCTCAAAACATTCCAAAAAATGTCAAAAACATCCAAATATTTGAAAAAATCCATCTGTCTCATTTCGCTTTCACCCGCAATAATCAATCATCCATAATAAATTGATCATCACTTTCATCCTTTGGCAACGCAAACAAAAACAATCATAGCAAATCAACAATCAAAAAAAAAGAAAGCTTCAATTGCAAAATCAAAATCAAAGCAACAAAACATTTAAAACAAAATCAAACTTTTGATCAGATGCAAACATGTTAGTCAACTTTATATCAATAGCCTATCAATCAACTTATCAAACCATCATCATCCTATACAATGCATGTCCTAGGATATATCGTTCCGACAATGGGCATCATTTTGGATATCACTTTGGATTCTTATCCTATCAAAACAAATCCCTTTTGGCTAGAGACATGAAGAACATTGGCTTGTTTGCGTACTTGATCTTTTCTTTTGATTTATCTTATTGTGCTCATTCCAAGGACCTCTTGATGATATCCAAATGAAGGATTTAGAGAGATAGGAATGGGGCAACGATCATTATCTTTTGTCTATTGTGCTTGTTGGACGTTCTTGTAAAATAACTTGGCGAATACTTGCTTTGTTAGGAACACCCTAGCAAGGTTTCCATATGTCAAGTGTAAACAAGAATACTCCTATCTGTTTGTCGAGTCAAATTCCATCGCACTAGGTACAACGCCATCCTAGTTATTTATACCTTGATGCATCGTATCTACATGTGTTATCAAATAAGTATCCCTTTTAAAATCCCAATCCTTGATAAGCAAATCATCATCATCTGTCATCATCATCATCTCTAATAAAGTCTCGTCAAATCATGGACTTGTTGGATCCTCTTGTCATCATCTAATGTCTTCTTTTTCATGCTAACATCATCATCGCCAATGCATCCATCATGCATCCATCCTGCATCCAGAAAACTGTCAGTATACCACACATCATTCATATCATACATAATAGGAAACATCAATCATTTCACATGCATTGCATTTGCATCATCATCATAATATAGATCTGTTAGTCTAAGCATCTGCATAAATCATCCATTGCATAATCATAGCATATCACATCATCCATCATCACATCATATCATCATTAAAGTTGTTTAAGATAATATAGATTTGTTATTCTAAGCATCTTAAAACCATCTCATTTGTATCATCATCCATAACCATCCATTTTGAACCTATTTATCGTGAGATCAACCCTCAAATTGAATCTTTTTGCTTGATCTCTCGAGGGGGCAATGTACCAGGGTACTTCTTTCTGTTGGGGCATCCGAAAAATTAAAAAAAAATGAATTTTGATCGTGGCAAGTTTATTCTTTGAACCAACGCAACGAGTGCATTGCTTCAAAGAGGGGCAAAATGTAGACACGCAAAATATGCATACATGTCAATCCAATAGTTTAATTAAATAACCTTCATTTAGTCGAATCTAACATTTCATCCTTCAAATTAAATAAACTCACTTCATCATTACCTCATTTAAATAAATCAATCAAATAATAACATTTCATCTCTCATAAATCATTCAACCTTTATCTTGCATCATCCATTTAATTAAATAAATCAAGACTTTATTTAATTGAAATCCATTTCATATTTCTCCTTTTCTGATTTAAATAAATCAAGTATTTAAGTCAAAAAGGTCAAACATCCTAATCATCATTAAGCTAGTCTAATCCTAATCAAATACTAATCCTAACCACTTGCATTCTCTAGATTATGCCACTTGCACAAATAAATCAATTTGTTGATTTATTAAAATCAGCATTTTCACTCAACATGGCATCCATGAGGAATATTCCATCAGGTTTGAATTCAAAAGGAAAGTTGAAATGTACATCCAACAAGTCATTTACGAGCTCTTACATGGCTCTTACATGTCCCCTTCCAAAGGTCAAACTCAACATTCATTGCACAAATTTGAATTTGAAACTCACTCTCATGGGCACATTTCCCAAATCTTGCACATCCCTTGGCCTATCACAACTTGACAAGTGGCCTCTTCTCATTGGTGGATCTTTAGTCCCACATTCACCCATTTGGCCAATCTCTCATCGAGAAAATCTATAAATAAGGACCTCATTCTTCATCAAAATCATCTACATCTCTTGCAAAGTCACTCTCTTAAACTGAGAATTGATTTTGTCCATTTATCATCTCCATCTTCATAGCAATTTCATCACTAGCTTATCTATCAAGGATTGGGAAAGGGCTATTTTCTACAATAGCACCAATCCAATATGGGATAGGTTTGAGCATGCTTAGTCTTTTGGTATTTCATTACTCTACTCATTTAGCATGATTCAAAATCTCATATGGATGCTTGATTTGTTGTATTTAACTTGGCATTATTACTAATGTTAATTGAAGTTGAAATATTTCTAGGTTTAGCAACCACAGATCTATCTATGTTAATTTTACATGTGGATTAATGAATGTTACTTTGAGATAGTTATAGATATGCAATTTTTGTGTGTACTAATGTTTTCATGTAGATATAATTAGAGCCTATAAAATTAAGGAAGATTCTACTAGCTAGTCATTTTCCATAAAGGTCAACAAGGTGATCATTCAAAGGTCAATGGAGGGAAGACTCTCAATGGAGGGAGATTCCTAGTTCAAATCAAAGATTATAACTGCCTTGTAAATGGTCATAATAGTTTGTTGAGCAAATATAGGAGCTATCGTTATGCTATATCTACGTTAAGGCAAACCGGCTTGACCAGATTCCATGCATGTATAACCTCCTTTCCACTTTCTATGCTTTCCCTAAAGTGGTGTCCTCCTAATTTGTTGGAGTTGATCGCCTTGCTAGGTACTTAGTTAGTAGTTTTTCCTCCTATAAATAAGACTCAAATGCTCCTTCTCAGAAGGTTGATTAATCTAATGTTGCACTCACATTCTTAGTTTTTCACTAATACAGTTATGCTACCCTATTTTAATCATGTTTTCCAATGAATGAAATGAAGTTATAAGTTCGTTGCATCTGAGTTTACATTTGTCTTAAGGGATACTCATCCAAGGGGGGCCACTTGGTGAGCATTCCATCCTTTACCTTAGTTATTACTTTTTTGTGTAAATAGTTACAAATCTGGTAACTGTCTATTCCTACAACCACTAGAATTCCATTCTATGACTATTCCTGTAGCCAAAGCAGATAGATTAGTTTCCTATCTGTTTGCTTATATTTTCATTTCTATCATGCACGTCAACTTAGTATAGTTGTTAGTTGATGTTTAGCACTTATGTTACTTCTTTCTAAGCAATTTACTTTCAGCATTATGTCTTTCTTAGCTATAGAATGAAGATGGCTACTATGGATTCCTGGTGCACATGTTGTGCTGACCCATTTCAAGTCTACATCCCTGGGTTGACAAGTTAAATGCACCTTCATTATGATTAAGATAGTTATTCATCTTAGATGTCTAATCTCTTAATCACAGCTTTAAGGGCTTATTTGTCAAATCATTGTAGGAGGCAATAGGTGAATTTTCCTAGAGCCATCTAAAATTTGATTCATTCCAATTATTCTAAAAAATAGGATTAGCAAGTTCCTCATTCATAGCCAAGGAGACTAGAGGAGGAATGCAATACAAGATACAATTTTCCTCTTCCTCTACACAGTGTGAAATTTCCATGAAAAAAGGAGAGTAGTGGTGATAACTCTCTAGAAATATCACTTAAGGAGGTTAACTAGATCTCCTAAGAAGAGACAAGGGAAGATATCAAGTTCCCATTCCTTATAGCCTTGATCGAGTTAAAGAAAGTCATATTTTGTCCCCCTCCTTAAGCTAGTCAATTTGGGCCTTCTACTTCCAATACAATTCTTTGCGCAAATCCCATTCATGCAACTCCTTCAAAGCACTCAACTCCTCTCTGAGGGAGATCTCTGAAAGGACATATTCTCTAACTTGGTGGGTGATAACATCCTGATGGGACTGTGTAGTCATCTTAGCCTAAAAAATATTACCAAAGCAATATCTATTCCACCTCTTGAGTTAGAACTTTACAGATTATAGCCTTTTGACAAAGGAGTAGATTGAAAAATATTACCAAAGCAATATATATTCCACCTCTTGAGTTAGATCTTTACAAATTATAGCCTTTTGACAAAGGAGTAGATTGGTGTGCCAAAAGTTGGTCTACATCTGCTCCACCAAACAACCATAAGATCATATAGCCAAGGATTCCACAACCACATTTGCTAAAACTTAAAGGAAGAATTTTTTTTAGTCCCATTAAATTAGCATTAAATTTGATAGGCCAGTGATCTAAGCCCCTTCACTCCAATATCTTAGAACTGGAATCCCACATGTTGCCAAGTAGTAACTAGATATCAAAAATCTATCTAACCTCTTTGAATTAGACTCTTTGCCACATCTCTTGTTATTCTAGGTGAGAATTCCATTACTTGGTTTTATGTCCACCAAGTTCATAAAAGACATGTTATCTCTGATAAGGATGGATGAAGGCTCCAATATTTCCACTCCTCTCTTTTCCTCCAAGCTAACAATAGAATTAAGGTCACTAGCCAAGATCCAAGGATGGACAGGGGCTAAGGATTGGATGTAGTGGATATGAGCCCATAATTTGGCTTTACCAAAGAAATTAGTCAAGGCATAGAAATTAGAGAACATGATAACCTCACCTATCTCCAAGCTAGAAGCAACCCCTAAAATTGAAGATCTACTAGAGAACCACCACTGAAGAGAAATCTTTAGGGGATTCCATAAACAAGCAACTCCCCCCTACATTATCCTACGTACCTATGCATTGTCTTTGATATCTCCACCATAATTTAGAGGCCATGTTGTTCATACTATCCAATAACAACTTTGTCTCTTGAAGAAACATTATATCTAGCGAATGAGTTTGAATTAACTCTCGGACAATCTTTTATCTAGGGTTGTTGTTCAAGCCCCTTACATTCCATGAGAGTATGATCATTTTTGGGGGTTGGAGAAGTGTGATTCAATAGTTTTAATTGACCCAGATTCCACCAATGTCTCCCTTATTAGTTTATTTTTTTCCTGGTCTTTCTTCCATCATACTTTGGAGGATTTCTCTATAGTACCCCTCTTTAGTATTTTTTGCTACAATCCTAAAGTGGGTGAGGATCTATTTCTCTTTCTTGTGTCCATATCTCCCTTCTCTATTGGGTGTGTAGGCTCATATAATGCTAAAACTTTTTCCCTCTCAATATTTTTAATTATTTCCACATCACAGGAAATCCCAGGAACCAAATATGCAACCAATTGTGTTGCATGAATCCCTTCCCGTGGACTTCCCATGTTAACATCCTCTTTGGGACTCCCTAGTGAATTTATAGAATATTTGTCTCTAAATGTGTCCCCTCTAGAATCCTCTCATGTTGTTCCAAACCATCATCAAATCTTCAAAGCGATTAAACACCCCTTCACCTTGACTATTCTTCAAAGGCCTTTTCCAACCTCTATCCTTGTTGTGAGGTTTTACTAGAATAAACCCATCCTTATCTTAATCCTCCATTGAAATAGGGGCTTGCCCTTTGTCCATATTTGAGGTTTGACAAGGTGACACACATGATTGGACCCTTCTTGGGTTAAGCTTAGGACACTTCTTTTGAAGATGCCCATATTCATGATAAATTTGATGGCAGAAAGGAAGAGCTTCATAATCTAATTGTTGAATCCATGAAGAAGGTCCAAGAAAATTTTCCACAAAATCTAGTAATGGTTTATTTAAATCAATTTCAACACAAATTCGAGCAAAAGAAATTACCTTTCTATCAAGAGTTTGCTAGGACAAACACACTGGCTTTCCAAGTAGCAAAGTGATCATATGAAGAATGTCATTCCTTTAGAATTCTAATGGAAACCAAGGAAGACACACCCAAATAGGAACTCTTGATGGAATCTCCTCTAATGGACTAAATCCAACATGCCAGGGTTTGATGAAAAGACTAACCTGGTTAAAGAAGTATGACCCCTCTTCAAAGGCCTTGTTTCTATCCACTAGAAAATTGAAAACCATAATATAATAGTTATTTGTCACCAGCATCACCTCCATCTCACCCTTAGGATTCCATGTTTGATGATCCCAAGATTCCAAAGAGATGAGAGGAACCCAAATCCCCATGAACTTGCAAATTAATGCATGATTAACCAAATAGTTAACATCTTCTTCGACCAACTTTGGTTGAATCACCAGAACAAAATGATCACGACTCCTTTCTAGGAACCCATTTACCTCTGGGATACGAGGACCTTCATTTTGCAAAGAGCCCTCCCCACTCAAATTTATTTAAAAAATCAATCGTATTTTCTTGTGTGAATGAGGACATATCACCCCTTAACAAAGCTTCACGAAAAGACACATTTTGAAGAAATTTTGAGCCTTCGAGCAAGGCCATACCCAAAAGAGGAAAAAGTACCCTAGACTGAAACCCCACTCAACACCAAATCTCCAGAAAAGACAAGAAAATATCTACAAGAAAGAATATGAAAAAACCTTGCCCAATACACACCCACCAATACCACAACACCACTTGAAAAGATCTGCAATAATAATAAAGATCTACAAGAAAGAATATGAAAAAACCTTGCCCAATACACACCCACCAATACCACAACACCACTGAGAAGATATGCAATAAAAATAATAAAAACCCCTCCCAAGAAACCCCCGCTGAACCTATTGTACACTCACCAAACTTCAAATGCCCCACACATCCACAACACCTTCAATCAAGAAATAAACCATGCAAAAGAAAGGAAAACATGGTTAGTGCATGCAAGCTCTCAGCCACATCACATCAGAGCTCCCACATGTGTTGCAATTCTCATCTTCCTCATCTGATATTCATGGAGGCCTTGTTCTTTATCAACAATGTCACTTTTGATTCCATTACTTGCACACCTATTTTCATTTATATTTTATTTATTATTTTATATTATAATTTTGTTATAAAGTAATTTTTTTACACATAATAATACATTAAAATCAATTTTAAAGATAAATTTTTAATTTATATAAAATAATTTAAATATTGAAGGAAAATTATTGAATAACTTTTTTTTGGTTTTGACTAATGATTGATTTAAAAATTTGTTCATAATATGTAAAAATCTCATATCTATAACTTGAAATTTTATATTAATTTGAATAAAATTAAAAAAATATATTATTATTATATTTATAAAAAATTAATATTAATATTTCTACTTAATTTTTTAAAAATATTGATTAATTTTTTTAAAACAACTATAATAATATCAAAAGATGATAAAAAAATTAGATAATTAAAATTAAAAAATATTTTACCTTCCTAATTGATTTAATTTTATTTTTAACTTTTTAAGTTGAGTTTACTTGTGACTTTTATTTTAAATATTTTATTTGAATAGGGAAATAATCTATAATTTTATTTTTTTGATGAATAAGTAGCTATCTATATTAATCTAAAGATAAAGTTACATATTCATAAAAAAAAGTGGGTGGTAAGAAGGCACACTCTAAGAGTCACATTGGAAAAGCCCAGAAAAGCCAAAAAATCAACTAGTCACATGGGTCGAGCCCAAAAGTCCATGATTACAAAACATATAAAAAAGGGCCATTAAGCGGCCAAAACAGTGCCAGCAGAGCCAGGAGGGTCTTTGTCATCCATTTTCTTCCCCCACACATTAGCGGGGTCTGGAGTGACGTCAAGAGGAGGACCTCAACCATCATCAACTTCTTTATCTTTTTCTTTATCTTCCTCACATCGAGGCAAGATTGCAAGCGCAAGTTGTGGAAAGATTTTACCAAAGCTCAGCCAACCAGAGCCAGAGACAAGAGTGTCTTCAAAGGGCCATTAGAACAACCACTGCCACCGCCGCTCCCCGAAGCACCGCTAGAGGGCCACCCCTAGCTAGCCCGCGGTGGAGGAGAGTGGGTCCGCCGAGGAGAGCGAGAATCCTACCGAATAGGAGGCTAAGAGTGGGGACGCGCAAAACCACTCCCCTACCAAACCCGAGAAGGCAACCGGTCATGGGAGGAGGTGGGTGAAGCAGGCACCCAAGCAACAGTACATGGGGCATTGCCCCAGTGATCCAGAAGCACTTGCAGGTGAGCAACCTCAATTGCAATTTATTTTTCTACATCTGAATCTCTAAGAGCACATTAGAACAAATAATAGCTATAGCATATAATGAAACATTAATATCCATTTGAGAATGAGCAAATATGCAGAAATTTCTATCTTTCTAGATATTGAAGAGGATTTCCACCCTGAAAGTGTGCCAAAGCTGGGTATACTTAGTAGGAAATCTAGGAAAGTCTCCTAGCATAATCATATGCTAGGAGAATGACTCCAACCTAAAGGGATAAAAGAATTCATGAATCCAAGTCCAAAATTGTTGAGCTCTGGGGAAAAACTAGAAAAGATGCTTAAAAGTCTCAACTTGCCCACAAAAAGGGCAACGAGGGTCCTAGACCCCCAGGTGAACAAGCCGAGAACCCATAAGCAAGCCTTGGAAAATAATACACCAAGCAAAGTGGGCAAGTTTCAACTCAACACTTGTAGACCAAGTGGTAGCAAATCTTTTACACTAGACATGAGCGGGAGATTGAAGAAGCCACCTTTGGTTCAAACTTTGAATCATAGGAAAATGTGTTGAAAGCCACCTGTAACCAAGCTTAGGCTTGTAATTCCTGAAAGGGGTGTCTTGGTACCACTTCCAATCCTCCCACCAAGGTTTGGTCCCATGAATTCCAACCTTATGAAGCATCTCTAAGGGAATAGCATTCACCAAACCATCAAAAGTTGTATGGTCCTGCTTATGAAGCCTGTATAGGGCACGGAATTCCTCCCACTGCATGATATGCATTGTGGGTCTATGAAATATTTGTTGCAGGGTTTGGATACCCTTTTTGTGGAATCTGAGTGCCCTAAGCCAAGGCGACTTAGCCAACGGCTGACCATTGCTAGCAAAAAGAGGCAACCACCAAACATTTTGCTAGTTGAGAGAAATCCCATCACGGAAACCAGAGCCAGCCTAATAGAGCCAAGGCTTGACTGCCTCCCAGGCTCTCCAAATGCTTTTGGCCACAAAATTCCCCACAATTTGGACTAGTTCCTCCATGACTAGAAGGGTTTGAAAGCCAATCCCCTTCCAGGCGGGTCTATAAATAGGAAAGTCTGACTGAATACAATGTTTGAGAAGAATTTTCCAGGCCTCATTACTAGAAAGGGCACGAATTATCCATTTAACACACAAGGAAGTCCCTTGTCATTGAGTGGAGAGTAACCCAAGCCCTCCAAAATCTTTGGGAAGGCAACAAAATTCCCAAGAAACCCGGTGAAACCCTCTGTAGGAATCAATAGAGGCCCAAAGAAAATCCCTGAGCAATTTTTCAAGCTTGTTGTAGGCAGCTTTTGATGGGGCCCAACAGGAAGAATAATAAACATGTGTTGTCGCAAGAACCTTGGAGCACACCTGGAATTTCCCTGCCAAAGAGAGGGGCTTAGTAATCTAGTAAGCAAGATTTTTCTCAACCCTAGAAAGAATAGCTTGCCATAACTCAATCGAGGACACCTAGAAAGCAAAGGGAATGCCTAGGAACCAAAAATTTTCTCCTAGTCCAATCCACTTCCAATTATACTACTGAAACCAAGGAGGAGTGGGCAGAAAATATTGTCTGTAGCACAAAGTTTTGTGCCACTAAATGGTAGAGTCAGAAGCAAGACAAAAATTATTAAGACAATCCAAGGCCGCTTTAATATTTTCTTCTTCCTCCAGGAGAGTGAGGAAAGAGTTGTCAACAAAATGGCCATTAACTAGCTGAACCTGAGAGTTAGGCAGCAAAATTCCCTTGACATGTTGTTGGGAAACTGTGTTGGCCAAAAGGTAGCGAAATCCTTCAATAGCAAGCACATACAGGGAGGGGACAAATGGGTACCCTTTCCAAATGGAATGAAAGAGTCCAAAGGGAGAAGATTGATGACCATTAATGGTGATACAAGAAGAGGCATCCGCAAAGAGTGTTCAAACAGTCTGAATGAAATTAGGCCCAAAACCCAAAGCTTGCAACATAGTAAGAATAAAAGGTCATTCAATGCAGTCTTAGGCCTTGGAAAAATCAATTTTGACAAAAATGGATTTTTGATTTCAATGCCTGGCCCACTCCATGCCTTCCCAAACAGTAATAATATTATCCAAAATAAACTTGGATTTGATCAACCCTGTTTGCTCCGGGTGCACAATCTGAGGTAAAAGATAGCAGATCTTTAGAGCCAAAGCCTTGGTGAT
>VDFB02271358.1:154702247-154736511 GCA_007258455.2 Sequoia sempervirens
TTTTTATATTTTATATTTTAGTTTTTTTTCTTTTGTTTCTTATATGTATGTATGTATGCATGCATGCATACACATACATACATACATACACACTGTATACATTACACATACATACATACAGGCATACATAAATATATACATACATACATACATACACACATATATACATACATACACACTATATACATACACAGACATACATACACATACATACATACATACCCATTTGCATATGTTTCTCTTTAATATATATCCTCTTATTTATACTTTTATAGTTATATCTTCATATTTATATAGAAATGTAGTATCTATTGTTATTTCGTTTGAATTTGCCTGTTCTTTTATTTGGTCCTTTTGTTGCACTTTCTTCTTTTTTCGTAGTTAATTTCTTTCCTTTATTCTATATATATTTAAATATAGGCTTTATTATTATTTAAAGACTATATATATATAGTCTTTATTATTTTTTCATTTTATTTTGCATGTTCTTTTATTTTATCTTTTTCGTATTTTCTTCTTTTTCATTCTTACTTTCATCGTTAATTTATTTCCTTAAATAATCTATAAATTTTTACTTAGATATATTTATCCCCCCCCCCCCCACACACACATTCATAAATATACTTCCCATTTTTCTATATTTTTAGTTTTGAATATATAAATCTATAAAGTTACTTATATATGCGGATACATATATATCTGTGGATGTTTATAAAATTTATAGATTTTCATATTCTGAAATATATATATATATATCAACTTTATAAATTTATAAGTTTTACCTCCATTTTAATTGTTTCTTTTTTTAATTTATTTTTATCTTTGTTGTTGTTCTTATATATATATATGTTGATAGTATATATTTTTTTGAATTATCTTTTTTTATAAAATTATTCCTATTTTTTCTTTTTTTTATCCATGTCCTCAAAATGTGTGTATCCTTCCCTTCCCCTTCCTCTCTCTTTTTAACTGGTCCAAGTATGCAATCAGTCATTTTTCTCCTCTTGCTCGCTACTGGATCCTGATGATGGATCATGGAGTGTAATCTGAAACGTTGAGGCAAAAAAATTTAACACAATCAAATCTAGAAGCAATACTGAATAAGTCTATATTAATCATTTAACATGGTTGTTGCATCAATACATCCAATTATCTCTATTTAATTTAACAACATATGGGCAACATAGTTATGCTCAACTGATAAAATACCCATATAACAACTATCCAAAGCATCTAATTTATAGAGATGTTAAGGAATAAAAATATAAATGGATTCCCAAAACCAAAACCACCTAAACACATGGTATGGAGAGAACTCAACTGCCCCATGTGACAGATATTAAATAGTTCCATGAATAGCAATCATAATTGTCAACATATCTGACCCAAGTGAAGAGTGGTCATGCATTTCCAAGAATGGCATATGCTAAAATGGAATGGCTAACTAATATAAACCCCACCCAACATGTAAAGATGCTTCACTCTCTCTTAGTGCCTGAGATCAATAAAGTGATGTAAATGAGGTCAAATTAATTTCTAGCTACCACTATCATATGTAACCTACCCTCTTAATGCCATTATAACTAACATACAAGTCAAGAAAGAAAAAATAATTAATAAATAATTCACCCAATCACCTCTAGGAACTCATGTACTCATTGCTAAGGTGTTGGAGTAGCATGAAGTACATCTAAGATTAATATCATGTTAATCCTAACATCCTTCCACTTGATATTATACATTGTAATTACATAAATAGGAAAAATAAAATGAATTAGGTATATGATGCAAGGCCGGTAGCCTCCCTACACCAAGAGAATTAGTTTGTGTTCACTAGTTTCTTAAGTGAATATGCAATTTTAGCTAAAGTGCCAATCTTCTAAGTCATGAATTTACCATTCCCTACCATATCCTAAACAAAGTGATACTAAACATCAATATTCTTGGTATGAGCATGGTACATGAGATTCTTGACCAAAAAAATAGCACTCCAACTATCACATCTAATCTAAACTAGTGTACAATCAAAACCAATTCTTGAATACAACCCTTGTAACCAAATCACCACTTTATAGGCATGTGTAACAATTGTATACTCTAGACACTAGTAGTGGAAAAATCAACATTGAGCTACCTCTTACTCATCCAACTAATAGCACCACCAAGAAAATAAAAAACACAGTCATTAGTGGACCTTTGATTATACAAGTTACCCACCCTCTACATCTATTGAACCTTGTATGTCCAACATCTCATCCAAAAAAATAGATAAATGATAACATCATAAATAATCAAAATTTCCTCGCAAATATCTAAACACCATTTGAATACAATTCATATACTCTAAATACCAAGGTTAGACATAAATTTTCTAAGAACTCTGACTACTTGGACAATATTTGATATAGTACAAACTATTGCATGTAATAGGCTACCAATAGCACTAGCATAAAGCACATTATATATATCCTCAAAATCATCATCTAAATTGAGACACATATCCAATGAACAATTACAATTATGCATAGAAAAATCCTACAAAATAATGTTAACATTCTTACTCTAATTAAGCTAGTTTTTTGTGAACTCATTTCGGGTTCAAATTTCTTATATATTAAATGCACTAGAAAGATCATTTTTAAGCTCCCTAATCATCACCTTTTTACCAATAAAAAACATATCATCAAAATATGAGACAATAATTAGAATATGACCATCAATACGCTTAATATAAACTTAGTGATCCCCTTTATTTCTAACAAATCCAATTTCAATTCAAAAAGATCAAATTTTTGATACCACATCTAAGGTGATGTTTTAAAACTATATAAATATTGTTTTAAGATAAAAAAATCCATTTGTTTACTTTTATCACATGTAACTTTCCTCTTTAATATCCTTGTGCAGGAAAGTAGTTTTAACATCCATTTTTGTTGAAAATATTGTCATTGATGTCAAAGGGGCATGGAAAAGATAGTTTATCATTAATGTCATATTGTCATTGATGTCAAAAGAAATCTGATGAAGAAAATTATGGATTGTTGAAGGTTATTCGTTGAAGAAAATTTAAATTTAAATTGTATTTAAATAAATAAATTTACCTTGGTTCATGATGTGGCCGACCCAAGGTTTTGAGATCTAATAGATGTGGAGAATTCACTTCTGACAAGTATGATAAATTCTATGAAAAGCATGGGATCTAGAGGTAATTTTTTTCTCCTAGGACTCTGCAGCAAAACGGAGTTGTATAAAGGAAGAACCAAACTATATAGGAAATGACAAGAACAATGTTATGTCAAGAAAATCTACTAGGCGCATATTGGAGAGAAGTGGTTCAAACTATTGTATATATTATAATTTAGATCAAACGCAAGACTGATAAGACACCATATGAGTTATTGAGAGGAAGATCGGCTTTAGTTAGACATCTCAAGATATTTGGAAGCAAGTGCTACATCAAAAATGATGAAGAAAATTTGGGTAATTTTGATTCCAGATCTTAAGAAGGTATTTTTCTTAGTTATACTTTGAAAAGTAAAGCATGTAGATGTTACAAAAAAAGACTGAAGAGGATTGTAAAAAGTGAAAATGTGAGAGTTGATGAAACAATTCAGTCCACCGATATTTCAAAAGTAGAAGATGATGAAGAACCAATCCACAACATTAATGAAGATTTAGAAGTTGTTACAAAAACTCCACGAAAGTATGTTCAGAAGAATCACTATGAAGACTAGATTATAGGAGATAAAGATAGTGGGGTTCAAACCTGAAAGAGACTTGAGAAGGAAAATCAGAAATTACACTGTGCATTACTATCAAAGATAAATCCTAAGTCTTATAAAGAAGCAAACAAAGAGAAAGATTGGATAGAATCTATGGAGGAAGAGTTGAATCAGATCAAGAAGAATGAAACTTGGGAACTTGCCCCAAGACCTCAAGGCAAGAATATGGTTGGAACCAAGTGGGTTTTCAGAAACAAGCTAAATGAAGAAGGTGAGGTGATATGTAACAAGGCTAGACTTGTGTGCAAAGAATATGAGCTCGGGTCAAAGGAATAGATTTTGAAGAGACATTTTCTCCGATAACAAGATTGGAAGCAATCAAGATTTTTCTAGCTCTTTCAGCATTCAATAATTTCAATGTATACTAGATGGATGTTAAGTCAACATTTATGAATGGATAGCTAGAAGAAGAGGTCTACATTGAACAATCATAAGGGTTTCAATGTTCTGACAATCTGGATTATGTGTGCAAATTGAAGAAGGTTTTGTATGGACTCAAACAAGCTCCCAAAGCTTGGCATTCAAGATTGGACAGATACTTGTAGCAACAAGGGTTCTAGAGAGGAAGTGTAGATAGTAATTTGTACATAAAAATAGAAGATGATCAACTGTTGATAGTTGTGTTCTATGTAGCTGATATCATTTTTGGTGGCAACAGTGATGGCATGTGCAAGATGTTTCAGAAGGCAATGCAAAATGAGTTTAAAATGTCTATGCTAGGTGAATTATCCTTCTTTCTTGTGGCAGAGGTTGGTCATGCAAATCAATTCTAGTTATAAATATCATCTCTATATAGATTTTGAAGCTAAGGTTCTGAATCAAATCCTTGACAACTACTCGGATGTTTAATTAGAGAAAAACCCATGTAGTATGACTCTATGATGGTATAGGTAGAATTTTCTATATAGCAATTTAGTGAATAGCTTAACAAGAAAGACACCATTTCAAATGGTGAATGGGATGTCTTGAAAGGTATCACAAACCTATTGAAGATTGAGGTGGATGGGTATATCAATACATAATTTATTCAAAAATCCATGACAATTTGTTTTAATTGTGTGTTATGTGTGTTCATTAATTGGTTGCTCATTTGACCCATTATCTATATTACATCATCAAGTTGTATTTTTGTATCTATGAATTTATATAATTAACAATAGGATGGGTAAATTGCACAAATCTAAATTAACTAAGATAAGAAGATAAAAAATTATAACTATCTCTTGATATAGCAAAATTTAGATAATAATAAGTTTTTAATATTGATAGAGTATTAATGATGAATTTTAAATTAAATTAAAAATGATTCAATAAAAAAATTAGAAAATTGGAGTAAGTAGTTGAGAATAAGTTGTTTAATACTTAAAATTTGAAGGTGTAGTTGGTCTCAAATAATTTTTTAAGTAGCATAGTTTACAATTTAGAATCTTTTCTAAATTGGTGGAATAATTGTAATTTAGGATTTAAAACTTTAGTTGAAGATAGGAGACTTGAAATTATGTTGTCTTAACCACAAATTTACTAGTAGTTTAGGAATTGAAACTTGAGGAATAGATGAAGAAGTTGAAATTATTCAACCATTAGTTGACTACAAATTTTTCACATGACTATACATTTTTTCTTCACTCCATTTTACATCTTCCTTCAAAATTTATTAATTACAAACATATCACATTTTGATAATTATTTAAAATTAGTAGGAAAAAAAAAGATAATAAATCACTAACCTCAAATAAGTTTTCTATTTTTTTGAAAATTACCTATTTAAAAATCAATTATATGGTTTGATGATAATATTAATGCGCATGAAATATTAAAATTGGTCAATGTGATTAAAAAGTATTAAAGACAAAGAAAATGAAATGAGGAAACAATAGAAAGATGAAGCATGCAAACTAAACCTTTTACCTCAATTTTGTTTGCTTCTTGGATTGAACTAAACTGAAATGCACCCTCTCCCACTTGATTTGCTCCTTTGGATGGATGATGAATGGTAGAATGTGATTGCTTGTATGATAGCAACATGATTTTATGAGTAAGTTGGATTAGATAGAAGATAGGACAATATGTAGTTAGGATGATAGAAGATGATAAAAATGAGAGCAAAGGCCTTCATTTATAGATTCTTGATGGTGAAAATGGAGAGTTATGTAATGCAATTTGAAATGGAGGGTTGAGATTGAATGAGAGGATTGATGGATTAGCCTTGTGACGTGTCAAAATAAGAAGAATTGGGAAAGTGACATGTGGCATGGGGAAGAGGGATAGGTGTGCTCACACATGTGTGAGAACACATAGGAAGGCTCGTGAAAGAGACAAGTCAAAGAGGTAAGGTGACTTTGCATGTGTGAGCAAAGGGTAGGGTGGGTAAGTTATGATACTTGTCAAGTGATGGCAAGTTAAGATCTTGATCCATGTAGATAGATTCAATGGCTAGGATTGAATGGACAAAGATTGAGGGTGAAGTGGAATTAAATAGTAAGAAAAATGGTAATGAAGGTTAGTTAGCCTAAATCAATTAATTAAGTAGGTATTAACTAATTGTTTTAGTTCTATCCTGATCAATTAATAAGTTGTTTAATACTTAAATTTTGAAGGTGTAGTTGGTCTCATATAATTTTTTAAGTAGCATAGTTTCTAATTTAGAATATTCTCTAAAATGGTGGAACAATTGTAATTAAGGATTTAAAATTTTAGGTTGAAGATAAGAGGCTTGAAATTATGTAGTCTTAACCACGAATTTACTAGTAGTTTAGGAATTGAAACTTGAGGAATAGATGAAGTTGAAATTATTCAACCATTAGTTGACTACAAATTTTTCAAATGACTCCATTTTACATCAAGTCCTTCAAATTTTACCTTCAAAATTTATTAATTACAAACATATCACATTTTGATAATTATTTAAAATTAGTAGGAAAAAATAATAATAAAATCACTAACCTCAAACAGTTTCCAATTTTTTTGAAAGTACCCATTTCAAAAAAAACTCTATGGTTCGATGATAATATTAATGTGCATGAAATATTAAAATTGGTCAATGTGATTAAAAAGTATTGAAGACAAAGAAAATGAATTGAGGAAAAAATAGAAAGATGAAGCATACAAACTAAACCTTTTACCTCGATTCTGTTTGCTTCTTGGATTGAACTAAAGTGGAATGCACCCTCTCCCACTCGATTTGCTCCTTTCGATGGATGATGAATGGTAGAATGTGATTGCTTATGGTAGCAGCATGATTTTATGAGTAAGTTGGATTAGATAGAAGATAGGAAACATGTAGTTAGCATGATAGAAGATGATAAAAATGAGAGCAAAGGCCTTCATTTATAGATTCTTGATGGTGAAAATTGAGAGTTGAGATGCAAATTGAGATGGAGGGTTGAGATTGAATGAGAGGATTGATAGATTAGCCTTGTGACATGTGTCACAATAAGAAGACTTGGGAAAGTGACATGTGGCATGGGGAAGAGGACTAGGTGAGCACACATCAGGAGGCTCATGAAAGAGAAAAGTGAGAGAGGTATGGTGGCTTCACATGTGTGAGATATGCTCACACATGTGTGAGCAAGGGGTAGGGTGGGTAGGTTAGGATACTTATCAAGTGATAACAAGTTAAGATCTTGATCCATGTAGATAGATTCAATGGCTAGGATTGAATGGACAAAGATTGAGGGTGAAGTGGAATTAAATAGTAAGGAAAATGGTAATGAAGGTTAGTTAGCCTAAATCAACTAATTAAGTAGGTATTAACTAATTGTTTTAGTTGGGATAAGGTTAGACTAAATTAAATAAATATACATTTATTTAATTGACTAGAATAAGGAAGAGTTCAATGTGGTTGGATATAAAAGTGTCTATAAGATATAATAAAAACTAAATAATACTCCAACAAATTAAAAGAAACAAACAATAAAAAGATAAACATATAAAAACACAACATATCAATTAAATACATAAATATCATATCAATAAAAGAATCAATCCCCTATATATAAAATACTAAACCCATTGAAAAGTTTACCTGCAAGAAAGGAATAAATAAAGTTTCAACAAGGAAGAATCTACATGAGTAGGTGGAATATTATGTAACAAATATCTTGTTCAATCATGTAAAACAGCTAAGATCCATTAAGTGGGTACATTGATTCTATTTTGGCTACTATATCTATCTCATAGTCTAAACCCAACAAATTTAGAAATAATTTATATTGCCAACTTGAAAACAAAGACTAAAACACGCAAAATAAACTATAATTTACCCCTACACCGCTCTAATTATTTACGCCCTACTCATAATTTATGCCAGATTTCCTAAAGTTAGTTGTTATATCGACCTCAGCCAACTATTTAAACAACATGTCTGATAATGATGTTCCTCGCCCCACGTTGTCGTTATCATTTCAGAGCTTTACTTTATAATATTTCTTCTTGTTGAAATCTAACAAGCCATACGTCACCTTTTAACAGTTGTCCTCTTTACAAAGGCCCTTTTTATTTTTTCCGCCGGTCCCACCACAACCGTATTTTTATTTTTCCCCTAGGGTTGTATTTTTGGGAAGCGTGTGGGCCCCCTAGCAAATAAAACGCGTAGTGACAGCTGGCAAAAACGTATAAAAATAGCAGATGAATTTCTTACAATACACACTAATGTTTCCTTTGAGAAAACAATAGGGAAAATGAAGGCCTAATTTAGGGCAGTTTAGGGTTATTGGTAAAGCATGATGGGTATAAATATATGATGTTGTTTGTCGTTTAGGTGTTGTAAGTGGGTTAAAAAAGAATCAAGGTTAAAGTAAGGGTTAGTGTGGCGTCACCACTTCATTATTGGTGACCCATTTCTTGGACAAAAGGTATTACTCTTTATTTTGAGTGTGACATGGTTCCAACCCATTTGCTCTTTCGTACAAGTTATAGGGACACTAAGACATAGACACTATAATGCAGGAAATAATTACGTCCCCCCTAATTGAAAGCAATGCCCACTTCTGCATAAAGGAGTGTAAAGACAAGAAACCTACCCCCATAAGGAAGGGGGGTTTGATGTACGACCACGTATGAGATGGGCCATTTTATAAGTTTAGGTTTTGTGACACTCACATTATACTAAAACCCTAACTTAACCCTAACTTAAGTCATTTTTTTCATTAAAATTGGGTCAAAAATATCTTGGTGTTTAAGGGAGAAGAGAAAAGATTTGATGTGTGTTTCTTTTGTTACAATACAAATGAAGAGTACTGGAAAGGAAGATGAGAAAAGTTTAGGTTTTGTGACACTTACACTATACTAAAACCCTAACTTAAAGTCACTTTTTCCATCAAAATTGGGTCAAAAATAACTTGGTGTTTAAGGGAGAAGAGAAAAGATTTGATGTGCATTTCTTTTGTTACGATACAAATGAAAAGTATTGGGAAGGAAGATGAGAAAAATTTAGGTTTTGTGACACTCACACTATACTAAAACTATAACTAAAAGTCATTTTTTCCATCAAAATTGGGTCAAAAATATCTTGGTGTTTAAGGGAGAAGAGAAAAGATTTGATGTGTGTTTCTTTTGTTATGAAACAAATGAGAGTATTGGAAAGGAAGATGAGATTTGCGGTCAATTTTCACTATTGAATTTAACTCCAATTTAAGGGAGAAAAGATTCAATGTATGTTTCTTTTTATTAGGTATGACAAAAATGAAGAGTATTGGAAAGGAAGATGAGCTTTGTGGTCAATTCTCACTGTTGAGTTAACCTCTAATTTGTTGTTTTTTTAAGTTAGTTATTTTGTGATTTATATTTTTTTGATGTGACAATTTTATTTGTAAGAAGAAGATTTATAAGAAGTCATAGGCATGACTAAATCCTATTGAAGCTAATTTTGGAAGCCCCAAAATACCTATATTTGTTCAAATAGATTTGAACGATCAAATTCATCCATTCTCTAACTTAATTATAGTTGATGTTGTTAAAATCATTAGTCAAACTTAGCCCTCCCTCTTTCCCTCCCCGTAAAACACTTCCAATTCATTTTAACCCTAACCTTAATAACATGTCTCCAATACTCATATGCACTACTCTATAATGCTTTTTAAACCTAAGCCTAATGCTGAAATCAACTCCTCTTTGCATAACTCAAGTCCTAAGATCCCATTGATATAGTTTTTAACACACCAACTTATGGAATGTTTTGTTCCTCTTGAAAAGGGGTGATATACCCTCCAAGGCTTAGCCTATCAATTAAGGTGTTTATTCACTAGAGCTAGCTTAGGCATTCAAAACCTATTTTCAATATAAGGGGTTATTGTTTAGGCAAAGCAAGAGCTAAATTATACAAACAAAATATTTTAATATTCTAATATGTATTGTTTAAACAAAAACTAGAAGATTAGACAAAGAGAT
Organism: Sequoia sempervirens; assembly: GCA_007258455.2. Classification (NCBI taxonomy): domain Eukaryota; kingdom Viridiplantae; phylum Streptophyta; class Pinopsida; order Cupressales; family Cupressaceae; genus Sequoia; species Sequoia sempervirens. The sequence goes on from VDFB02271358.1 coordinate 154,712,417, forward strand.
CAAAATGACATTAAATAAAAAAAGTCTAAACCCTCTTGTTGATTGCTTCGAGATGACACACCTAGCTCATAAATATCAAGCAATCTTAGATGCCAACATGCACAACTTCAAGCACACAAGCAACCTTCATAGTAGTTTGGCTTCTTATTCAATCTAAAAAATAAACTAAAGCTTGTAGAGAAAAGAGGTAAAAGGAGGCATATGGTTAGAAAGAGATAACAATGTAGAGAAATAAAATAACAAGGGGTGATGTGGACAAAAATAATGATCAGTTAGTTCTCTCTTAAGCGTCAAACATAAAAAATGTCGCAATTATAATTGGAGTCAAGGCTCAACCCACTTCCATTAGAGGACCATGTGAGTAGGTAGCCATTAATGGCTACGATAGAGGTTGGTTCAACTAGCTCCCACTTGAAAGCTATAAGCAAGAAAATAAAACATTTATGAAATAAAACCAAGGGAGACTCTTCAAGTTGAGATATGACTTGAATAAAGTCAAAAAGACATTTCCATTCATTCAAGAGCTACAAGATCTTAGCAAATGACAAAAGGTCTACATATTTTTTAAAAGAGAAAACAACCTTAATTGTTGATCAAATAGGTTAATCCAAAGGGCCAAGATATTAGAATTTCTTTTCCAATCTATTTTAATGTACATATGGATGCCTAGATGTCATGTTATTCTTTCTAATACCTTCCTACCAACAAAATTAATCATGCATGGTCTTTTCTCTAATATACTTTTGTAGTTGTCAACACTCATTAAATCACTAGAGGAGATGTCAAAAAGTAATGTTGAGCTCACAAATCAATTAACCATATTTTCAATCCCAATTAACAATTCTTACCAAAGATTATAAAGGCCTGACTCATGAAGCAAAAAATAATATCATGAATGCTCGAGTGTTATTTACTCTTAGAGAAACCATGAAAAATATCTTAGTGTAATACATGATGTGCCTTGTGGGGTTGTTTCTGGGGTTGTTTCTTTCCCCAAGTGTTCATATGCTCCTTGGATATGAAGGTTTTGTTTCTATGTAATGCCCAAAGCTTTCACCCAAGGCATTAGCCAAGACAATAATTTTTTTTTAGAAGACATAATATAATTTTTCACAACTCAAGATACACTCACAGATGTTGTGACAAGGAAGAACAAAATTCACAAGATGTCGTCACCAATGCATAAGACATGGCGGCACTCTAGAAAAATACTAAGAGAATCTAAATTGCACAAAGGCATGCTTCCCAATTCATAAGTGGGAATATATTTTTGAATTTTTTATGCTTTTCAATAAAGTGATGACATGGGAAGACTTAGTAGACTAAGGGGGACAAATTTTATTCGAAATTTTAGTTAGAAAAGGCCAAGAAGTGCTTGTCTTATGAGGGTTCACAAATATCTAAGAAAATAGGGAGACTACAATACCCTGGAGGACTAAAATTCCAAAGAGGATACTATTGATTCCTTCGTGTGTCCACTTTTGGCACTAGAGTACCAAAATAGCATCGAAGTCCATTTTTGGTACTATAGTCCAATCTCTAACACTATAATCTTGACCAAATACTAAACAAATGATAAGATATTTTGTCGGGTTGGGGGGGCCTAGCTCGATTGGCTAAAGCATCATGTTGTAGGCAAGAGGTCACGAGGTCTAGTCTCCCTCGTCCCCATGGTATCAAAAGGCATGTCGCGCCAACGTCACCAGTCACATGAAAAAATGTTACCAAGAGCACTGCAATTTATAGGGGGCTACCCAATTCCTGTAGTATATATATATTGTCCTATAATTGAAAACAAAATAAGACAAGACATTTTCTAGCTTGCTAGATGAGGGTTGGAATGATACAACATACTAAACAACATAACATTAATCCAAATATACATTAAGTTCTTTATTTTATCCCAAATGATAATTAGGTGCTCTAGGTTCATTTTACCAACCATAAAAGGACAAAGGGATTTTAAAATAATGTTTGTGTTTGATACCAACATCAAGATAAATAAAGGTGATCATAAGTCCATGACCACATATGTGGCTAAATTATATACCATCCATTAAGGATTTTTATTTGAAGTTATACAAATACAAAAGAAGACAATAACATATTGAATTATACATTTGATACATATTATAATAATGAGAAAAATGAAGGTAAGGAGTAGAGAACTTCCACTTTCACACAACCACAAGCTCCTCCAAGAACCTAAAAATCCCTTATGGTGGTTTAGAACCACTCAACATGTGGTACCTTAGGCCCACCTCTCGATGCCAGTCTAGATGGTCACTTGGGAATAAACACACACGCAAAATAAAGGGAGTGACACCACACACGTGCTAACCAATTATGAATAACCACCATATCATACACATTCCCAAGCAGAAACATCACTAAACATATATGCGTAAGAGATATAAATCACATAACACATGTAAAATACAAATTTTAGGGTAAAGTAGGAAGAGATGATAGAGATAAGACAAGGAATATCAATATGGTGGTACAACGACCACATAGAAACTTGAGCACATCTCCTACCTTGTAAGAAGAGGAATAGCCCAATGACATCCACCAATCACTCAAGGATTGTGACATGCCCTATACACTCATGATTGAACCATTACAATTACACATGGTGTAGGACCTCTTATTAATATTTTTTATTAACACATGAGTTTAGTTATCACTTGCATTACAAACTGGTGCAGGAGCACCTGCCAAAGTGCTTAAGTGCAAACTTATTTTGAGGGTTTTTGTTTTAAATCCTTTTTTGTTGTTTTGGTAAGGTCTTAAATACCATTTAGATTGTGTTTGAGGACCTTTGGGTGCTTAGGTTAAAAATTGAATAAGTTGGGAATCCTTTGTGTGGTTGATTCCTAAGTTTTTGTAAAAATTGAAAAAACACACTGTGTTTTACAACATGATGCTTTTGGCCGTTCTTGGCTTGGAGAAGGAAACCTAACCATTTCCAAAGAATTGTAAAATTGATTTCTCAACCTTTGAAGGAGATTGGAAGAATTTGAGTGTGGCAGTTTCATGAGAGCAAGAAGAAACAATGATTTTTGTGTGTAAAAAGTTCTGATTTTCTGTTCTTGGCCGCGTGCCTACTGTTAAATGGATTAGACAAGGAATTTTGTTGATTTGTTAGTATGTATAGGATCCTTCTGAAGCTTTGTATTGGAATTTTAGATAGCTTTTCCATCATTTTCTTCTTTCTTTGCAAATTTTGTGTTTTATCTTACTTGTTTTGACTGGTAAATGGAATAAAGATGGAGCTTTAGCCCACACTCCCACCGTACCAAGAAGTATGGGAGAATTGGGAATGTGGCTAAGCTCCTTTAGTGTATATATGTTATCAGTAGGAATCATTAGGAGTTCTTATAGCATGCCAAAAGACCTTTCCTAGGCGAGTAGGCTATGCCCGGTTAGGAAAGACTGTGCAAGATTGCCTCCAACGTTGCAGGGGTGACTAACCAATGGAAGCCTAGGGTGTATAAAGGTTGTAGGGGACCTTACAAAGGTCTGAAAAGAGGCAGGAATCATTACCAAATCATCTGGTGGCTGAAGGAAGAAGACAGTCCTCTTTGTATTCAAGAAAATGCTTAAAAAGCCCTAGAATTCTCAAAATCAGAAATAACCCTGTGTACGGCCTGAGAAGGGTTGAAACCACCAAAATATTGAAGTGCTCCAAAATTGAGCCAGGGTTCTTTCTTTGAGGTTATGGTGTTCAGTGAGCAGGGAGGAGTATTAAGCATTATTATTGCTTGAGGAGGCCTAATCCTAGTAGCCTTTTCTAAACCCTAGACTAGGGTTTTGTGATAGCGATGGAGAATCACAGCATGGAGGTAAATCAATAACCCTTCCTTTATGGTTTTGAAACCATAGAAGCCTATGCACACCCCTGCAAGAAAGTGAGGAAGCAGTAGAGGTTGTCTAGTTTTTAAAAGGACTAAAGGCTAGATGGAGATTGTGAGGAAAAGCACCAAGAATTCATTGGTAGCAGCAAACTAAAATTGATAGCAGGGTTGGCAATGAACCAGAGGTACCTAAACTAGCAGAGGACCTACAGGTTGAATGGTGGATGAAGTGACACCTTAGGAGTTCTCAAGGAAAGGACTCGGAGCATTGAGATTGTGATTTTCTCAATCCAACCCTGTCCCTATCAGATTGGTATCAGAGCACAGCTAAAGATTTGGGAAAGCAGCTTATATGTCTAAAGTTGAGTCAAGTGAGACTGCCAACATGGTGACAAATGCACAATTAGCCAAGAGGTTGAAGAAAAAGAAGAGGACAACAAGTCCCTGAAAGAAAGAATAGAGCAATTGGAGAAGGCATTGAGCAATGCAAGGTTGGAAGGAACAGTGCCAAAGGAAGAAGAGGTTGCAGAGGAGGACAAAGTCCCTGAACCTGACCCTGTTTTGGAGGAGGAGCCCTTTTTGAAGGCATTGAAAGCCTTGATTGGAAAAGGACTTGAGGGCATACCACTATTCCATGGAAAGATGGATCCTGATTTGGTCATGGATTGGATAGATGGAATGGAGAACCACTTTGAATGTGATGGAGTCACTGAAGCTCAAAAAGTGAAGGTTGCAAAATCAAGGTTGAGAGGATCAGCTTTGACATGGTGGAAATTTGTTCAGACTGAAAGGGAGAAAGAAGGAAAGCAACCCATATCAACCTGGAAAGGAATGGTTGCTAAAGTGAAAGAAGCATATATGCCAAATGATTATGAGATCCAACTTCACAAAAAGAGGCAGAGTTTAAAACAAAAAGATCAAGATGTCAACACCTATACTGAAGAGTTTCAGAAGCTTTGCTTGAGATCAAATGTGGCAGAAGATGAGAGCCTAAAAGTGGCTAGGTACCTTAATGGTTTGAAGTGGAACATACAGGAAGAGATGGCTTTACTCAGCCCCAAGACAGTCCACCAATGTTATCAGCTGGCTATAAAGATTGAAGAGAGGAATAAAAGAAAACACGATCAGTCCTCTAAGGGCAGAGGCAGAGGCAGATATCAAAGAGGACAGCGTGGAGGTTACCAAGGAAGAGGTAATGATCAAAGGAACCATGGAGAATCTAAGCTTACTGAGCATGGAGGTGAAACATCTTCAAGAGGAGTATTTAATAGAGGAAGAGGACCTCAAGGAGGTTCAAACAGAGGAAGAGGAGCAGGTAGAAGTAACTCTTACTTTGCCACCATGAAATGTTATCACTGCAATCAGCTAGGCCATCCAGCTTATAGATGCCCAGAGAAAGCTTCTTCATCTAGCACTGAGAAAAGAGTGGCCTATGCACAAGAGGACACCATGAGTGTCAAATCACCTGAGATCAGTCATATAGAATCAGAAGTAGGAGAAAATCTGATGTTTAATAGAGTGCTGATTAGACAACCGGTCAAGGAAGAACCCAAGCAAAGGAGAGCTTTGTTTAGAGCAAGGTGCAAGATATTGGGAAAGGTATGCAAGGTCATTGTGGATTCTGGTTCTACAGATAATATCATCTCTAAGGAGGCAGTAACTAAGTTAAAATTGCAGAAGGTACCTCATACCAACCCTTACAAAGTCACATGGTTGAATAAAGGGCAGAGTGTTCTAGTGAATGAGCAGGTCACAGTAGAATTTTCAATTGGAGGTTATAAAGACAAGCTGATTTGTGATGTACTACCCATGGATGCATGCCATCTTCTTCTTGGCAAGCCATGGCAATATGATAGAGGTGCTATATATCATGGGAAGGAGAACACCATTGAATTCAAGAAGGATGGAAGAACCTTCAAGCTACAATCATTGACTGAGGATGATGAAGGACAGTCCAAGGTTCCTAACATTATGTTGAGCAGTGGCAAGGAGATCATCAAGGATCTACATGAAGGGAATGAAGGTTGTGTGGTCCTAATGTAGTCCAAAGAGGAAGAAAAGGCTGAGAAGATAGTCATACTTGAAACAATTCAAAGACTGCTAGAAAAGTACAAGAGCATAGTGAGTGATGGAACACCTGCAACTCTACCACCAAAGAGAGCAGTAAGTCATCAAATTGACTTCATACCTGGAGCCTCATTTCCTAACAAAGCAGCATACAAGCTTACACCTGAGTAGAACCAAGAGGTGGCTAGGAAAGTGGAAGAATTACTAAATCAAGGTCTAATTCAAAAGAGCATCAGCCCTTGTGCAGTCCCAGTTGTTTTAGCAACAAAGAAAGGAGGTAAGTGGAAATTATGCACTGATTCTAGAGAAATTAATAGAATCACAATTAGGTATAGATTCCCAATACCTAGAATTGAAGACTTGATGGATTGTCTTGGAGGTGCAAAATTCTTCACCAAGTTAGATCTTAAGAGCGGGTATCATCAAATCAGAATCAAGGAGGGTGATGAATGGAAGACAACTTTTAAGACAAATGATGGCTTATATGAATGGAAAGTGATGCCATTTTGCCTCTCAAATGCCCCTAGCACGTTCATGAGACTAATGAATGAGGTGCTTAAGGATTTCACAGGGATTTTTGTGGTAGTCTACTTGGATGACATACTGATTTTTAGTAAGACAGTAGAAGAACATTTGAAACATGTGGAGATGGTTCTCAAAAGGCTGCAAGAAGAACAGTTAGCAATCAACCTTGAGAAGTGTGAGTTCTTCAAACAAGAGCTTGTGTATCTAGGCTTTGTGGTATTCCAAGGAACATTGAAGATGGACCCAAGCAAGGTGGAAGCCATCCTAAACTGGCCTACACCAACCACAGCAATAGAGGTAAGAAGTTTTCATGGTTTAGCTCAGTTTTATAGGAAGTTCATCAAGAATTTTAGTGGTATATGTGCACCAGTCCTAGATACTATTAAGGGAGGTCTAAAAACAAAGTTTAAGTGGACTCAAGAGGCTGATAGAGGGTTTGAAAAGCTGAAACAAGAGGTAGAAACCCAACCTATACTTTTGTTGCCTAGTTTTGATAAGTTATTCACAGTTGAGTGTGATGCAAGTGGAGTAGCAGTAGGAGGAGTACTTAGTCAAGAAGGCAGGCTAGTAGCTTTCTTTAGTGAAAAACTCAATGAATCCAAGCAAAAATACTCCACCTATGATCTGGAACTTTATGCTTTAGTGTAGTCCCTTAGGAAGTGGAGGCATTTATTGTTGCCCAAAGAGTTTGTGGTCTTCACAGATAACCAGGCACTCAGTTACATCAACACCCAAGAGAAGTTAAGCAATAGACATTTGAAATGGATGGAGTACATCCAAGCCTTTACATTTACCATTAAGCACAAGAAGGGACAACAAAACAAGGTGGCAGATGCATTAAGCAGGAGAATGTTGACAGTGCAAGAGATACAGCTGAAAAGCATTGGATTAGAGAGTTTCAAAGACCTCTATGGTGAGGATGAAGATTTCTCAGAAGCCTACAAGGTATGTTCAGATTTTGAAAATCACTTTCATAGTAATATGCTGAGTATACTCTACAAAATGGATTGTTATTTAAGGGTAATCTGTTATGTGTCCCAAGAGGATCAATTAGGGAAAATCTGATCCAAGAGAAACACAATGGCAATCTTAGTGGGCATTTTGGAATAAATAAAACTTTAGAGCTAGTACAAAGGTTTTATTACTGGCCTAAGTTAGCAAGAGATGTCAGAAAATATGTAGAACAGTGTGTTGTTTGCATGAAAGCCAAAGGGGGAGCCAACAATGCAGGTTTGTATCAACCTTTTTCCATTCCCAATAGACCATGGGAGTGTGTTAGTATGGATTTTGTGGTAGGACTCCCCAAGACTAAGGCAGGATTTGACAGTATTTATGTAGTTGTGGATAGATTCAACAAGATGATTCATTTTATTCCTTGCAAGACTACACATGATGCAAGTTACATTGCCCATCTTTTCTTTAGGGAAGTTGTAAGAATCCATGGATTGCCATTGAGCATTGTATCAGATAGGGATGTGAAGTTCATGAGCCATTTTTGGAAAACACTATGGAGCAGATTGGGTACAAATCTATCATTTGGATCAGCTTACCATCCTTAGGCTGATGGTCAAACAGAGGTGGTTAACAGAGTGTTAGGTAACCTATTGAAGTGCTTGACTAAAGAATATGGACAGACCTAGGATATGGTGATTTCTCAAGCTGAATATGCATACACTGACAATGTTTATAGAACTACAGGGAAAAGTCCATTTGAAGTTGTGTATGGGATGCACCCAAGAGGAGTTTGTGAACTTAGAGACCTTGGATCTCAAGAGAATAGAAGTGGACATGCAGAAGACTTCAGCCAGACCATGAAGGAGATTCATGAGCAGGTTAAGAAGACAATTACAGCAGCAACACAAAAATTGAAAGATAAAGTTGATGAGTCAAGCAGAGATGTGCAATTTGCAGTAGGTGATTATGTTATGGTTCATCTTAAAAAATCAAGGTTGCAGAAGGGAATGTCAACCAAAATTCAGATGAAAAGAGTAGGACCATGCAAGGTGTTAGCTAAGTATGGGAAGAATGCATACAAGGTAGAGCTTCCATCAGATTTGGGTATATCTCCTGTATTCAATGTTGCTGATTTGATCAGGTACAAGGGGACAGTCAGTGATGAAGTTCAGAACAGTCAAGAAATCTTTAAGGATATCAGTAATATACCCCTTCCAAATCAAGAGAAACCTCTGGCAGAGAAGGTCTTGGAGTCCAGGGTGAAGAAAGCTACAAGACACAAGGCATACATGGAGCACCTTGTCAAGTGGAGGAACAAACATGAATTAGAGGCTACCTAGGTTGAGGAAGCTGATTTTAAGAAGCTAGGAATTGATCTATCACTGATATCACCTCAATTTCCTTGATCTTTGTGCTGAGAGGGGGGAGAATGGTGCAGGAGCACCTGCCAAAGTGCTTAAGTGCAAACTTATTTTGAGGGTTTTTGTTTTAAATCCTTTTTTGTTGTTTTGGTAAGGTCTTAAATACCATTTAGATTGTTTTTGAGGACCTTTTGGTGCTTAGGTTAAAAATTGAATAAGTTGGGAATCCTTTGTGTGGTTGATTCCTAAGTTTTTGTAAAAATTGAAAAACACACTATGTTTTACAACATGATGCTTTTGGCTGTTCTTGGCTTGGAGAAGGAAACCTAACCATTTCTAAAGCATTGTAAAAGTGATTTCTCGACCTTTGAAGGAGATTGGAAGAATTTGAGTGTGGCAGTTTCATGAGAGCAAGAAGAAACAGTGATTTTTGTGTGTAAAAAGTTTTGATTTTCTGTTCTTGGCCGCGTGCCTGCTATTAAATGGATTAGACAAGGAATTTTGTTGATTTTTTAGTATGTAGAGGATCCTTCTAAAGCTTTGTATTAGCATTTTAGATAGCTTTTCCATCATTTTTTTCTTTCTTTGCAAATTTTGTGTTTTTATCTTACTTGTTGTTTTGACTGGTAAATGGAATAAAGATGGAGCTTTAGCCCGCACTCCCACCGTACCAAGAAGTATGGGAGAATTGGGAACATGGCTAATCTCCTTTAGTGTATATATGTTAGCAGTAGGAATCATTAGGAGTTCTTATAGCATGCCAAAAGACCTTTCCTAGGCGAGCAGGCTATGCCCGGTTAGGAAAGACTGTGCAAGATTGCCTCCAACGTTGCAGGGGTGACTAACCAATGGAATCCCAAGGTGTATAAAGGTTGCAGGGGACCTTACAAAGGTCTGAAAAGAGGCAGGAATCATTACCAAATCATCTGGTGGCTGAAGGAAGAAGACAGTCCTCTTTGTATTCAAGAAAAGGCTTAAAAAGCCCTAGAATTCTCAAAATCAGAAATAACCCTGTGTACGGCCTAAGAAGGGCTGAAACCACCAAAATTTTGAAGTGCTCCAAAATTGAGCCAGGGTTCTTTTTTTGAGGTTATGGTGTTTAGTGAGCAGGGAGGAACTCGTATTAAGCATTATTCTTGCTTGAGGAGGCCTAATCCTAGTAGCCTTTTCCAAACCCTAGACTAGGGTTTTGTGATAGCGATGGAGAATCACAGCATGGAGGTAAATCAATAACCCTTCCTTGATGGTTTTGAAACCATAGAATCCTATGCACACCCCTGCAAGCAAGTGAGGAGGCAGTAGAGGTTGTCTAGTTTTTAAAAGGACTAAAGGCTAGATGGAGATTGTGAGGAAAAGCACCAAGAATTCATTGGTAGCAGCAAACTGAAATTGATAGCAGGGTTGGCAATGAACCAGGGGTACCTAAACTAGCAGAGGACCTATAGGTTGAATGGTGGATGAAGTGACACCTTAGGAGTTCTCAAGGCAAGGACTTAGAGCATTGAGATTGTGATTTTCTCAATCCAACCCTGTCCCTATCACAAACCCTCCACCCATTTAAGCACATGATCCTTTTGTATCCTGGTAAACATTAAGGGCACTCCTTTCCTAATCTAAACCTTTCCTAGGTTTCATAATGCTCAAATATAAAATTATTATGAGACAAAAAATAAGGAAAATATAATAAAATATTATTATTATTGACAATATATTTAAAAGATACATAATTCTAAATTATTCTGGAGATAAATCTCCTACAAAATAATTCAATCAAATAAGGGAGTAAAAGCATTTTTTCTTTCTAACTTTTCACTATCAAAACCATAAAAATTTGTTTTCCTCCATTTATGAACCTTGCTCCCAACCCTTGAATTTTATAACTTTTTAATTATTAAAAATATTCTAAAATCATATAATAATCAAGTTTGATCTCCATGGAAACTTTCCAAAACCAAATAATAGCCTTTTGAGCCTCACGTACACAACTTGTTTTAGAAAAGTAAAATTGTCTACACCAAACCACACTAGACTTTATCATATTTTATCCTTATCCCTCACTCTTAATTAAATAAATTTATATTGATTTAATTATGTCCAACTTTTGTATTCTTATCCTACAAGAATTAAATAAATACTTCAAGTATTCATCTAATTGCTACCTTTTCCTGTCTAAATCCTGTTAGTTAGTTAAATCAAATTAATTGACTAATTAATCCATACACATGCCTAAACATGGTTAGATTAATTAATCACCACTAATCCTAATTATCCTAAAAAGTTACAAAAAAAATCTTGACCATTCATTTTATCAAGAAAATCCTCACCCCCCATTTAGCTCATGACTCTCACAAATGTGTGAAAATCCACATGCCTCCATCTCTTTTCCCCATGTGATATCTCACACATGTCAAATTTCCTCTTCCCAATGTATACTCACATATGTGTGAGAGGACACTTGTCATTGGTCCCTCTTTCCCATATATTCTCTCACATATGTGAGAGGATTCATTATCAACCCTTGGATTTGGTCAAATCAATCCAAGCAATCTATTTCTCCTCAATCCTCCTCTCTCCCAAGTGTGCTTATTTAATGATGACACTTGTCATCTTCTCTTTGCTACAATCCTCTCATGAATCCTCCACCATTAGTCTTCAAATTAAATTTTTCATTGATCAACACATGCTCAAATCTATAAATCTAACCATCTCCAAGCCATTCTCATTTTGCATTCCATTTCAAATACATGGTGTTAAAGTAAAGAGAAACTAACATCAAACCATCAACACATTGACACTAAGAGCAAGTCAAGATGATCCTTGGGAGGCCATTGAATATTTCTCAATATTTTTGGGTACACATTTATCCTTGTCTCACATGAACAAAGGCATAATTGAGAGAAAGGAATAACATCATCTCATTGCATTTGTTTCTTTGTTTCCACCCTTATTTTCTATCACATGTATTTTAGCACACCTGGTGGGATCCTTCATCCCAAGATCTAATACATTTTTCATGTTTTTGTGAGTTTTCACATTATAGGTTTTGGTTTGTCACCTCTACTACCTCCCATGTCACTTCTACATCTCTCGAGTCACCTCTATTTCTTTTTTGCTTTCCTCCACTCCCTAATTCATCTTTATGTTCCTTGTCTCAACTTTTCCAATTCTTGGCTTGTCTCTTCATCTCCTTGGTCACCTTTGTGACCTCTTAAGTCACCTCCACTTCTTGGCTCACATTTTCACATTTTGGATCACTTTAACTACCTCTCATGTTACCTTTGCTACCTCTTGAGGTACCTATGAAATATTGATTCACCTATATGCAATTTTGAGTTACTTATGTTTTGAATTATTTCTTGCATGAGTTGAAACCTACGTGAACCAATGCTAATGTGAATGAATGCCTACACATTTTGAGTTAGTGCCTACATGAATAAGTACATGCATTTTAAATTAGTGCATGTGCATTATGAATCAATTCTTGTGCATTATGGATTAGTTATTGCACAAATTAGTGGTTAGGTGAATCAATATCTATGTATTTTGAATTAGTGCCTAAGAAAATTAGTGCTTACACAAATCGATGTTTATATGAATAGTTTATTGTGCCCTAAAGTGGCATCTATGTAGGTAAACTTGAAAATGTAATGTTAATAATGTAACTTAATTGAATTTTATTTGGGTCTAAACATTTAACTAACCTTATTTTTGAATCATAACCTTTATTTTTGTCTAGCTAAAATCATTGGCCAAAAACCCTATTATGAAAGTACTAACACTTTTATGGTGTAGTTTTTTTGTCCAAGATTCATTGTTTTAACTAGTCTTAGTTGCACATCTCTTTTTCTAAGGTTGATTAACATTGTTTGCAATATCTTTGAGTAGATTGGTGTGTATGTTCTCTTATCATGTTGCAAGGAAAACTTGAGGATAAAAAATACCACTTTTCTCTCTTTCTTTTTGTTTCATCCCAAGCAACCCAAGTGCATATTCTCCCCCCTTGCACTTCATGTGATCTTGGGTGACTAAAATAAATTGTATCATTCCTTTCTAGGGGTTTTCCTAAGGATTTTATCACCTTATGGGATGACCTCAACCTTCATATTTTAGTGGGGTGTATAAATTTAGAAGAGAATTAAAAGACTCCTCCATTGGAAGGGAGATTTGTTATTTCAGGATAAACCCCAAATAAATTTATACCTTAGAGAAGTGAATCAAAGGTTACCATTTTGAACTAGGTCATTAGACACATCTCTTTCACTCCATAAAGTTGGGTCTCTCATACCTTTATAGTATATAGTGGATTCTTCTAAAAATTTGTACTTCCAAGGTGTCAAGTTAGAGCTTACTTTGGGTAATATTTTGGCCTCCATGATAAAGGTTGAGAAGGTGGTGCATGTACTTTTCCTTCCTTAGATATCCTTCACTTGACACATATTATATTTGTAGGCCAATGGAAATTGACATACCCACTTGAATAAAGATAGCTTTTTATTTATCTTAGCATGTTTTCATGTCAAAGCCCATGCACTACCTCCCTCATAACCAAACAAGTTGTTTGTATGTCATCCCTTCAAGCAAAAATCTAATCCTTTTCCTTCAATCATTCAAAATGTTGGCAAAACAAGGACACACAACTGAGAGGGGGGGTGAATCAATTGTGACAAAAACTTCAACTTTTCTAACTTATCTTAACTTTAATCTCAGATATGATGAATAAGCAAATAACCACAAGCAATTAACACATTAGAGAGACAAATAACACCAATATTTTTTACGTGGAAACCCTGTTAGGGGAAAAACCATGGTGGATGTTAGTCCACAAGATTATACTCTGTTAAAAGTATAAAGAGAAATAATAAGGGGAATGCACATGCATTCAAGCACACTGCCTAGAGATCACTACTCGTACAAAAGAGGACACACTGTCCAACAATACAAAAATATGGATTAGATCCACAGAGTATGAACTAAAAGAATAGCTTCTACACAAGCCTTATTATAGTTCCAATTAAGCTCAGAAAACCTTCTTCACACTTTCCTCAATCTTCTTCACTCTTTGCTCAACAATCGAATGATAGAAACACTATTCGCACATTTACACTTTCTATGGCATACATTCACACTAATGCAAACACTAACTTTTTCAACCAATCGCTCTTATATATCCACTTCATGGAATTTCATCACATCTTAGTCAGCTAGAAAAATAAGACATAGTTTGCAATGTCGGCCCAAATTTATAATTAAATTTCCAATGCAAAACTGCCAAGGTCAGCCACAACATAGTGGAGACCCAAATTAATATCTCCAACACAAAAATAATTTAATTAGTTTCACCACGAAGATACACATCACGCTACCACCAACATGTTGGCCAAGAACATAAAAAATTGAACATGCATAAGAAAATATCTTCAACCACAAGATCTCTAAGTAATGTGGATGTACCACAAAGATAGAGAATGATCTAGAGACATCCAAGAGCACCAAGAAACAACAGAGAAGCATATGCAACAACTGAGATTACCAGAATCACACAATCTTCATTTAGGAACACTGACAGAGACCACAAAAAGATTGTCAGACCACAACACACTCGAAACTTCATGCAAACCTTTGAAACTTTCGATAGATGATCTAGAAACATTAAAAAAAAACCCTTTAATCCACATTAGCTAATCTTCAACGTACAGAACAAAACACCTTCATGACCTACACAGCTCCACTGGGAACCTAGAACACTTCCTTTTACAATTTTCTCAATATCATCAACATATACAGCCTCTAGTACACCAAATGCTAATAGTGTTGACATCAATGGCAACCACATATCAGAAACCATATCCACAATATCCAACACAAAACTATTTAACCTTCCACCTTCTCATCCAAATTTCACCCTCAACCATTGATCATAAAATTCAGTCCTAAATCAAAGGTTGCAATCCCCCCATCCTAATCTAATTCATTATCCCTTCATACTAATTATAATCTCTTCAATCCTGATCTAGTATCTAACCTATATCCTCTTAAACATCATCCCAATCATTAAATCCTAATCAAATTCATCCCCTAATCCATAATCCTCAATCACAATCCTCTAATTTGTCATCTTAATCACCATCTCACAATAAAAATCCTTTTCATCATCAAAATTGATGAGATAATGATAATGTCTCATATATAATTTGAGAGATTGTTTAATTTTCTAAATACAATTGTATTTTTGGACTAATTGTAGATTCAAGTGACATTAAATTGTTACAAATATAATTAAGATGTGGTTTCATGCTTGTCTCTTCTTCATAGATGCATGTCCAAATAACAATACAAACTATATTTTTTGTATATATTCCTTATTTTTATGGTGAATGGAGGTATTAAATACAATAATTAGTTTGGATCTAAAAAGGGACAACTAATTATGTTGGTATTGTCATAATAATCTCCTAAATGAGTAGAATTGGCCGTTTGGAGTTAAACTCAAGTAGCTCCAAATTGAACTTGGTGACTCTAGAACATGCAATGTTATGACTCTACCTAATAGTGTCACTTGTGCTTTGATTTATGACAATTGAATTTAAGGATTTCTAACTCAACCACCTACCCTTCTTAATATCACATGCAATTTTTGAATTAAATTTTACTTATCAATCTAAACACATCTTGTTGTATTTGTTATTCTTCACTAATTTTAGGGAATTTGTCTCTTCTTTCTAGAATGACCAAAAATTTAAGTTATAAATGTTCCTAACAATTTGGAGCACTCCAATCAAATCATGTTGAGCTCACCTTGACTTGAGGTTATTAGGAACTCTCCAACATGAAATTGGATCTCATCTTCATGCAAGTGGATAAAGAAATAAATGAACTACTATTCAAATAAGGACATGAAATATAGATTTGCAAGATTCTTCCTTTTTAATTTCTAATAGGACATAGAGGAAATAATAACATAATTTTTTCAGCCTAAAAATAGGAGCAACATGTATTTTCCTCTTTTTTTGTAACCCAACAATAATATCTAATACCCTATCTTTTTAGTATTATCTATGAGAAAGAAGCAGATTTTATATCACCTGTGGAGTAATAGGTTGATCTATAAGGGGATTGGACTCAATCATATGAAGGATAAATCAATATTATTTGTATGTTTATTACATTGCATATCATCGTAGGTTAAATAATTTTATGTTGTTGTCAGTTAGTTTATTTATTTGAATATTCTACAAGTGTTAAACTTATATAAAAAAAATATATCTCTTTCTCAACAATTTTTTATTTTTTCCATTTCGAGAAAGATAAATAGTTGTTACATTTCAATTTCAACAATCTCATTTCAATACCTTTTATTTCAATATTTTGATACAAGCAACTTTCATTTTCAACAATGTGTGTTTACATTTAGTAATTTCATAGATCAATATTTACTTTCAATTAGTAAATCTTAGGAATGGACTAAAACCAAAATAGGAGAATACTACAATCACCCATATTGATAAAAACAATTAAATGATGAGCATTTGAGAGTAGTACAATCATCTTATCATTTTTGGCTCCATTGTCAAGGAATAGAAACTAACAATTTCTAGGTACTGATATAAAATTTAAACATTGATTGTAGTAGAATTCTCTTAGTCTATTAGTAAAGCTAGGGACATCCTAGGTTTTTTATCAAGAACTCTCCAACTAAATTTATTAGAGAAAAATGAGCAAAATTTGATAGGTCCAAGTTAGAAAGGAAAGCACTTCTAAAGACACCCAACAACCCATTATACTAGTTAGACAAGGAGATTCAAGATAAAACAAAAAATAAGATAGCACCATAGTGGAAGAATAAGTAGGGAACAATTATCAAACCTTCTTGTTGGCAACCAAATTTGATTTTTTTTTGTCGGAGGTTACAAGCCTACCATGAACTTGTTAGAGTCACTCAAGGACTCAAACCTCTAGGATCACCTACAAAAACCAATTTAAACAACCTTCTACAAGAGGGAAAAGCAAGATCATGAATTTGCAATAATGGATGAAAGATTATGGTCAATATGCATTACTCAAGATTGTAATAGTATTGATCTAATAGAATTGAATTGAATTGGATGTACATATGATGTCTTGCTTATAAAGGAAAGAATGTGAGATATGATTAGACAATATCTTGACATGTGTCTTAATCTTGTATAATGAGACAACTACCTCAACATTATTAAATGACCTAGGACACAAGCATTAAATAAAATTTGACTAGATAAGATATGATAAGATCGTATCTAAACAACTAAGACTTATAGAAAACACACCTAGGACCTAAGTGGACATAACATGTATATAGGACCTATTAAAGAACTAGATAGGAAAAACACCTATTTACACCAATAGAGTTCCTTGGCTCCTATTTCATGTGGAACTATTGATAGTGGAATATACCCAAGATAGTAAAAGAGGACAAGAAGAAAGGAGGCACTATCACTTTCATTGGTTCCAAAAACCACCCAAAGTGTTGACGATTCCTGATATAGTTGAAAGTGTTGATGAAGCAAGACCTGCAACCTTTTATGCTTCTTCTCAATCAATGTGTTTGGGCATCAAAAGGCCAATGTGTTGTTTTTTATTTGAGCTACCTCCATTACTATAGAGTGGTCAACCAATGGCCAAAATAAATTATTGTTCCCATATTTCAATTTGTATCACCCATTTTGGATTCAATGTTGTAGTACCGTAACTTAGGGCTTGGTTTGACTAGGTATTTTTACTTGGTTTTTTTGTCATTTTGATTATTGGATAGTACCAAAGAAAAAGAATAACGAAAGAATACTCCAAAATGGAAAAAATGCACAAAGAATCAAATCCAAATCAATTTTAAGGATGCAAGGACAATGTCAAAAATGAGAAAGGTTATTATAATATCATTGTCCAATTTTATGTCTCCATGATGTGTGGAAAATCTCAAAAATGTATTATTTTATAATGTTTTATTTAGCACAACTAGTGTTGTGAATATAAGCACCATAAGAGGAATATGACTAAGTTCTAAACTTATTGCAAGAATTGTAATAACTCTTTTCATGCTAATATGTGAGTTTGAATAGTTCATTAATGGATAAATATGTGAAGTGAACAATAAAACATATTGATGCATTTGAATATGTAGATCAAGTTATTGGTTGTTATCTTATCCTGTCATCTCTTCCTTTAATTTGGGACTCTATTCCCCTTGGGTTGGCACTTGTATATAATGCACTCACTCTAGTCACAAAAATCAAATAAATTATTAAACATTTTCCCCTTATTTTATCAATTTGTGTGGTTCATAGTTTCATAATATACATAAAATAGTACACATCACTTTCTATGAATTCTGAAACTCACACTCACCTTGCACTTACTATTGAGGTGTTGTATCAGCTATATAGAGGTCATTTAGTAGTTAGTTGCTCTCAACCTAGTGACAATTGGGGTTAAATTAACAATTTGGGTTTAACTACTAGTTTCAAATTTGTTTGTTCTATACCCTCAACTACAGGAATACCCTCATGAGTCTAAGTTGAGCTCAAAGTATAGGAGAGACAACCAACTCTCATTGAGTTAGCCTAGAATCCTCCATAGTTTTGTAGATGAACTTATTTCACTCATTTGTTGACAAGCCTAGCCTTGTGAGTGGATTTTGGTTCTAGGAAATGGAGCAGTGATTTTGAGACCTAACACTATGGATGTTGATTATATTGGTAAATCTTAGTATTTTATTACTTTCATTGATGATGCATCAATATTCACCTAGGTTCATTTTATACAACACAAATTTGAAGTTTTCACTAATTTTAAAGAATTTAAATCCTTAGAAGAGAATTAATTAGCTGAGTTTAAGATAAATGTATTGAGATTTGATAATGGGGGTGAATATTGTTCTAAGGAATTTAATGAGTTTTATAAGCATGTGGTTATAATTAGGTAAAAGACTACTCCATACATACCTCAACAAAATAGACTATCGAAAAGGATGAACTAAACATTAATGGAAAGAGATATAATTATTTTTAGATGGTGTACAATTAGATGAATACTTTTGGGTAGTGTGCGAACCCCAACCTAGGTACCTGCAAAACAAAGAGAATAAACACCTAAAGTTAGATATTGCAAGTCTAAACAAGGATTCCCCATGAAATCCATTTACAACCTCAAACTAGGAAAGAAAATAACAAGGAACACAATGAAAAGATAAAACAAAGATCAAATCCGAATTAGATGTGAAAACTCATGATCCCATGGGGGAATTGGTGCCAATTTGATGTGAAAATTGGCCCTTTCCCAATTCCTAAGATGCAAGCTTCGAATGTTGAAGAGATTGATCCACTTTGTTGATGAAGAACGAAGACTCCAAGACAAAAATCTGCAAAACCTAGCTATGACTCAATGATAATGGATGAAATTCAAGAGATATTTGAGCATGGTAACTTTACTTGGATGGTGGATGATGAAATGAGGATATGAGCTCTTCAATTATAGGATTTCAAGATGGATGAATGTCCAAATTTCAACAATGTGGGACTAACATTCATCCAATGACATGGTGCCACTTGTTAGGCTATGAATGGATGATGGATGTGCAAGATTTGGGGTTTGTGCCAATAAATGCATAAATTTGAATTTCAAATTTATTGAAATGACATGCAAGAGGGAAGGGAAAATGCAATAAATGCCACATGGCTCAAGGAAAAGGACATGTAAGATGAATTTATTGCCTTGTTGGATGTACATGTTGACTTGGAATTTTTGAATTCAAATTGAGAGAATATTCCAAAAGATGCCATGTGAGGAAAATAGAGATTTAATAAATGAATTAAATCTATTTTCATGTGAAACTTGCATTATCTAGAGGATGGGACATGAGATTAGATTAAATTAATCAAGGGTTAATTAATTTAACAGGAGATTTGATGATGTGACTTATTTGACTTAGATTTATAGATTTATTTAAATCAAATAAGAGAGGAATATGACATGAGATTAATTAAATAATGATTTTGATTTATTTAATTAAAAGGGATGGTGTTAGATTAAATCAAATAGGGTTTTAATTTATTTAATTTAATGGATAGACTTTAGAGATTTAATCAAATAAATTGATTATTTAATTAAATAGGGATAATTAAATCAAATGGATTGATTTAATTAACAGAAAGAATTGACTTAATCGGATAAAATGATTTATTCGATTAAGGGATGAAAATTGATGCATTTAGTCATATAGGGGAATTTGATTAAACGGTTAGACCGAGGAATGATTCTAGAAGAAATGGTGTTAATAGGTCAGGATCAGATGCACAATGTCAATCAGTATATTTTACGTGTCTACAAGTAGCAGTGAGCATTTTTTGTTACTTATAAATAGATCTCCTAGTAAGGCTCTTAATTTGACACTTATGAAATGTGGACAAAAGAAAATATATCTAAATTGGATCCAAAAGCATATAAATGCATCTTCATTAGATATGGTGAGGATGTTAAGGGTTACAAGCTTTGGAATACTCTAACCTTGAAAGTAGACTATTCTATAGATGTGATTTTAGGGAGTTTAGAGTTAATTTTGTTACTCAAAAACCTAAATATAAAGAAGAGAAAACAAGAAAAAATAATGCATTTTTAATTGAAGAAATAAGATGCACCTATGGAGCACAAAAATAAATTAGAAGATTAAGAGGAAGAAGAGGGTTCAAGTGGGATTTATGAGCATGATGACCTTGAAGAAGTTGAATATATAGAACAAAAGGGAGAATTTTTTCCTCCAACCTTGATAAGATCCACAAGACAATAAATCCTATTAATAGGTGTATCCCGGTAAATTTTTGTTGTGTATTTTCTTTGTAAAGTGCTAATGATGAGCCTAGATCCTATAGGGAATCTATTCTTTCATATAATAGTGATTCTTAGAAAAAATTCATGTAGGAGGAGATGGTGAATCTAGACTCATGTGACACCTAGGATCTTTTTCATTTGTGCAAAGGAAGGAAAGCCATTGGTTGTAAATGGTTCTATAAGAAAAAATTTGAAGCAAGTAGTTCATTTAAGAGGTACAAGGCTAGATTGATAGCCAAGAGCTACTCTTCCAGAGAGGGGGTAAATTTTGCTAAATTATCCCTCAATTAGATTTATTTTATCTATATTGTTATTAATAAATCCTATTAATAGGTGTATCCCAGTAAATTTTTGTTGTGTATTTTCTTTGTAAAGTGCTAATGATGAGCCTAGATCCTATAGGGAATCATTCTTTCATATAATAGTGATTCTTAGAAAAAATTCATGTAGGAGGAGATGGTGAATCTAGACTCATGTGACACCTAGGATCTTTTTCATTTGTACAAAGGAAGGAAAGCCATTGGTTGTAAATGGTTCTATAAGAAAAAATTCGAAGCAAGTAGTTCATTTAAGAGGTACAAGGCTAGATTGATAGCCAAGAGCTACTCTTCCAGAGAGGGGGTAAATTTTGCTAAATTATTCTCTCATATTGCTAAATTATTGTCAATTAGATTTCTTTTATATATAGTTGTTACTTATATTTTTTAAATTGAGCAAATGGGTGTTAAAATTATTTTTTTGCATGGGGATCTAGAAGAGGAAATTTATATGTAACAACCTAATAGTTTGAGGTTAATAGGAAGGAACACTTGTTTTGCAAGTTAAAATGGTCTCTTTATGGTTTGAAACAATCACCCCAAATGCATTATCAAAAAATTGAGTCATTTCAGTTGAAGTTGGGTTTTATTAGAAGCAAGGAGAGGTTGCAAGATTTTCTCCCTTGGTCTCCTTGTGTTGTACAGTGCGGTGCTTGGGTTTGTGACATGGCTTAACTGCCTCCTATGGATCTTGGATCTTGTATAAATCTGGCGGTTATATCAGGCATTGGTAGGTCAATCTTTCAGTGCAACAATAGCCGCCTGTGCAACAAGAGGATCATAATATTTATACCAAACATATAGATGATCATATATTAATTATTTCCTTGTATGTGGATGGCATGTTATTTTTTAGTAATACCAAGGGTATGATTAGTAAGTTGAAAGCTCAACTTTCAAGTGCATTTGATATGAAAGATCAAGGATAGCAAGATACTATTTTATATCGTGAGGGATTGCGAACACGAAATATTTGGTTGTCTTCAAGTACGTGAATACTATTTTGTAGAGGTTCAATGTACAAGACTATAAGACAATTAGAATATCTTTACCAATTGGTGCTAAACTTAATTTAGATATGTGTTCCAAATGTGAGATAATTTTGAAGATATGTCTAGTGTGTCATAATATAATACAATTGGTAGCCTAATGTATGTAATGATTTGTACTAGGCTAGATATTACCCAAGCAATGGGAGTATTAACCATATTTGTGTCTAACCTTGGTAGAGAGCATTATAATTATACGAAGAGGTTACTTATATATTTTCATGTTACTTCTAATTATTTTTTGTTTTATTCTAGTACTAACAATGTGAGTAATACATTGGAAATATGCCAAAACATGGGATCCAAAAATAGTTGACTAGTGCTTACACATCTCAAAAAAATGGTGTTGTAGAGAGGTGTAATTGTACTATTGTGGAAATGGTGTGATGTATATTGAAGGATGCAAATCTTTCTCCTAGATTATAGGCTAAATAAATTCATACAACAATGTATTTGTTGAATAAGCACCCACCAAAGTGCTTAAAAATATCACACCTAGAGAATCATGGACTAGGAAGAAGCCATCTATATCACATTCCAAAGTGTTTGGATGTACAACTTACATTCATGTTCCCAAGGTACAAAGGAAAAATTGGATGGTAAGTCTTTGAAATGTGTTTTCTTGGGTACAGTTCAAAGTCAAAGGGATATTGACTTATGGATGTAGTAAAAAAGAAATTGTACATTATCAAGGATGTTATTTTTGATGAGGAAATAGGATGCAACACCTCTTCCTCACCATCACCTCTTATTGTTATCACCTGCAATTGCACCTTGTTGAATATAAAATTCAACACCTCAGTGTAACATGGGAAGACCTCTAAAGATGTGGGTTTCTTGTAAACAGAGGTCAACCTCCGAAGAAGGCCGGATTCCTTTGTGTTATCACCTAAGCTACTAATCTTTGTGAGATAAAGGGAGAAGGAATACATAAATTGGAAACTACTCCTATGGTGGTACACCAAATTTGTTCAAACATGAACAATTGCTTAACACACAATTTTTAATCAACTAGTAAAAGTTGATATGCACAACTCAATACTCATATGATATTGCATAAATATTTTATAAGAAAGCTACGATACATGCAGTCCTAGAAGGATGATAAATTATCCTCACAACTAAAACTGTTTGCATCACTAACATAACCTATAACCTGCCATATACACATCTCCTCTGCTTAAAAGTGCTATTAATGAGACAATTAACAAGGAATAAGAGAAACTCACATGTAAATTTATCAATCATTCAACACACTCAATGAAACAGATAACTGAGAAGGCAGAAGTTGCTTTCTTTATTGATCTCCAAAGGTGAAACTGTACATGCAATGTTTGTAAATGAGTTACAATACTCAGTATTCTCCTCTAAGGACTCATAGAAGTCACAAAAGCAGAAGAATATGCAAGTAAGAACTATCTACAAAAAGGAAAAAATGCCATATATACAAAAGTGTTGCCCCTTGATTTTTAGAGTCTACAAAATATCGGTCTTCAGAAAAGATCTTCCCTTAGATCTTTTGAATGAAGTTAATGTTGTGTCCCCATTTTTCATGTCGGAGGAGAGTCGCTCTAGGAATGGCCTCCTTGATCTTTTGCAATGCATTTAATGTGCCAACCTCTGGCCTCCGTGTCTATTCTCGAACTTCCTTGAAGAGCTACCTTGAATACCTCTGAGTGTTACCATAAATGTTGATCGACTCTCCTGCCAGTAGCGATCCCAGGTGTCATGGACTTGAGGCTTTCTCCTTTTTTCCAGCTTTCTTCTTGCTCCAGATCCTTCCGCAATTTGACCTTCGCTGGAAACAGTCTTCGGTCTCCTCCTAGACTCTTACAGATGCCACCACTTGTATATCAAACTGATCCATCACTTTATTCATAGAGAAAATTCATATTGTTTATATTCCATTGATATTCTTTGCCAAGGTGGTCAATCAATCAAATGGTTGATGGTTCACCTTTAGTTCCTTCAGATTGGTTGAACAGATGCCACGCAAGCTTCTCCGGGTGGTCAAAAGCTCTTCATCAGAATGAATCACATATCGGTGAGACACTAGCCGTGTCTCCCCAATGTGATTATACTCTATAGTAGCATCGACATAACATACAT
>VDFB02271358.1:154736611-155010651 GCA_007258455.2 Sequoia sempervirens
TTTTGGGTTCGAGGTGAAGTTTTGAGATTTAATGGCAGCTTGAGGGTTATTGTTTTTGGAGCTAGTTTTGACAAAAATTCTAGAAAAATAATTTTTTTGTATAAAGTTTTCGAAATTTTTCTTAAAAAATTTACATAGAGTTTTTGAGGCTTTTTCTAAAAAAGAAAAAAATCTTACAGATTTTGAGCCTCTTTTTCAGATGATTTTTGAAAAATTGGAGTTGTGCCAACTAATTGTCCAATGTTTTGCCAGTTGATCACAGAGTTACCTTGTTTTTCATGCTTTGGAAAGTTCGTAGAGGTTCAATGGAAAGAATTACAACACATGGAAGCAGAGGATGCTTACCATCTTTGAATATCAGTGTTTGGATGCGCTTGTTCTTGGTATAGAAGTTCGTCCAACTGCTGTTGGGAAGGATTACGACAAGTATGATGGAAGTAATAGGGAGGCAGCCATGCTTCTTAAATTATCTATTGCCAATGAGATTTTACTAGAAATACCGTCTGGTAAATTTGCTACGGAGATCTAGAAGCATTTGAAAAATATTCATGAGACCTTAGACAAGGGAAGGGCTTTCTTCCTGAAGAATATGCTCTTTTCTATTATGATGGATGACCAAGTGTTTTTGCAGGAGCACTTGATGAAAATAAAAAATATTCGTGATCAATTGGAGGCCATTGGTCATAAAATGGAAGAGGAGGATGTGGTGGTGATCACTTTGAAGAGTTTGCCACGTTCCTATGAGCACTTCATCGAAACGCTCAAGATTACATCCACCAATGTTGACTTGAAGTTTGATGAGCTGTGCAACAAGCTTTTGCAGCAGGATCGGTGGAGGAAGCAATTTGGGAGCAGCAGTGAGTCTCCTAGTGTTGAACAAGCATTTATTGCCAAGGACGTTGGCAAAGGCAAGTCCACTTAGCAAAAAGGACGAGGTGATTCCGAGGAGGGCTCCAAGAAGTATTTTACTTGCCATTACTGTGGGAAGATTGGCCATATACAGAGGTATTGCAGAAAGCGGTTGGCTGATGAGAAGTCCAACCAGGAAGCATCTCAGCAAAGTGCTCTAGTGGCAAAGTAGACTGAGCAGAAGGAGTTCTGCACACTATGCATTTTGATGACCGACACAATATGGGTAGACTTAGTTTTTGTTTGTACGATGACCATTAAGGGAGGGTATTAAAATATTAAATGTAGTATTAATGGTCATCTTAGCTTTATTTAGTCTTTAGTTAGTCGTAAGTTTACTTGTAGTTACTCCTTAATTTGTAGGGTTTGTAAATTCTATAAGAGCATAAAATCTATCAAATTATTTACCAAATTTACAATATTTGCCAATGGGTTTGGAGCTGGAGCTTAACCTATGACCATGACTTTACGCATAGGCTCTCCTAAACTCAACGTAAAAAAAGAAACTTGTGTTCGTTGAGTAGTGGTAGTTTTAAAGGAATGCGTTAGTGTTGGTGTCAAGGTAGTAGAAGGTGTGGAGATATCTCAATTAAGCAATTTCATTGTCTATATGCTTTTTTGAAGTGAGGGATTACCATACATGCTAACCCCTTACTAGTGATTTGCAAGAGATATGCATTTACTCTTGTAATGTTGCCATAGTGTTGAGGGCCATAAAAATGACATTTCCGTAAGTGAGATCCACCCAAATCAACACTTTAGTTTAACCTGAGCTTGTTGCAAATTGTCATAAATGCATCTTCTTCTTGAATAGATTCTTGGCAAAATCTTCCAACATCTTGAAAGGGCAATTGAAATTCACTGCAATCCTAATTGAACTACTATTAGTATACACCCTTTCGCCTCTCACACCCTTATATTGCCAATTTTTGGATTCCTAGGATTTTGCCTTATTGTCCCCTAAGTTAAAATGTAAAACTCATATTGACTTTACAAAATGACACTTAAAGTAAAACTTACTGTTTACTTTGTATGAATCAGCATAGATGAAAAAAATTGTAGAAAACTCTTGTGAGTACTCGCAAGTCAAAAACCATGATGAGATACTCACCTAAAAACTCAGTGTTTTTTTCTAAAAATCATGGTGGTTTTTGATAAAACTCGGCAATAAATCACTAAATACTCGCAAATTTTCATGCAAAACTCGTCTAAATGACTATAACATTGTTTTTTCACCTAATTTTAAAAACGTACGTTTTTTGCATCTTGGGCGCGCAATTAGTGACAATTGGTGGTGATTTAGGGCATGCAATTGGTGATGTGAAATGCATAGGGTTCCATTGAATTTATTTTTGCTTTCATTTTGAGGTAAAAATGGATTGTAATATGTTTTTAGATCTTTTTAGTTTTTACCTTTCCTTGCAAATCGATTGAGAGAGAGTCCTTGCAGGCTTGAAATTTCATAGTTTAAACTCTAAAGCTTTAACAATATTTAAAGTTAAATGACCAGCCAAGGGACCATAATGGATAAATCCTTTTTATGCTGAAATGTGTCGATTCAAAGATCAGTAGAATGCTGGATGTGAGAATTATTTTGTTTTTTGTAATTTTGTTCATAATACATATTGCAAGTTTAAATGTCCGGTTAGCTGTAATTTTCACAGTTTAATATTGTCTGATTTATTTCTAGTCTGATCCTATCACTATGAGTATGGATGAGTCACCTGTTGAGGCTCTTGTTGAGGATATTGTAGTGCCTATACCATCCACTCTTGCAACAACCATAGAGTGTTAACATAAATTTTTGAGCTTTAATTGTAGAAGAAATTTACGATTTATAATTTTTATTGATATTGAAACTTGCAGTTCATTTATATTTAGAGATTGAACTTGTTTCTTTTTTTCAATGATGTCTATTAAACTCTAATTTTCATTTATATATGATGGAAATCAGTAATATGTTCTCTAAATTCAGTAATGTGTCTTTGAAGAATATTTATAAAAATTTATTTATTTTAAAATGTTCAATAAATCTGCCAAGTTTTGAGTTTTAAATTTTTTTGGCCCTGCCGAGTAATTGCCAAGTGCAAGTTTTTCAACTATGGTTTACTGAAAGGATACACAAAATTCGCAATCCTTGTTTGAGTTTTTAGATAGAAGATCTAGGGTTCTATTAAGGGGCCTTGACCCTATATCTAAAAAGACATACAGCCATCAATATCAGAATCCTACATCCACAACCCATAGATGGGTGATGTAGGTAGAGACAAACATCTAAGCCACAAAGCAAAATAGAGAAACCAACCAAAGTTTGAGACAAAATTATCCCAAGGTAACCAACACCTAGTTGAGGAGAAACCATCAAAAAGCAATAGAAAGCTAAAGACTACTTGCCATAGAGATCCATATAAAACCATCCACATGAAGCAAATAACAGAATCATGGGAGTTTTGGGACTTCCCAATGGGCTATATGATTGAAAGCCCAATCATTGACTGCATTGCCCAAAATTGCTGCTATCCTCACCATAACTAGCACTTGGTCCCTAGACTCCTGTAGGCCTTCAAGTTAATTGCCTTTTTTCACGTATGCTTTTCTCTCGAAGCGAATCAAAATATCATTGTCCAAATGTGGAAGGGAGTGGCTGCTTGCAATCTCAAGAGTAAGACCCTTGTGATGAGAAATAACCATATTCTTGATAACCAGGAATATGTATTGACAAAAATCCATGAGGTTATTCATGTCCTTGATGAGGTCCATTAATTCCTCTCTTAATTTTTTATCCGAGTACCTAGATGGTGTAATATCCCCAAATAAGATATTTTTTATTCTTCTGATTTTAGGTTTCTGATTTTTGCCCTAATTTGCTGATTTCCAAATCTGATCCAAAACCCTAGTTTCTGCAGTTCTGATTTTTTGTTTCAGACTTAATCAAACACTTATAACAGCCATTTAACATGCCAAAAACATCATGATAATCATGCCAATACATGCCAAAGTCATAGTTGAATTACACAATGATTCAACCTAATATGTTATCAAAATGATGGGAAACCCAGATTGGAAGTCTGCCGTTACAATTTCAGAAAAATAAAGTCTTCAAATACAATCAATATTAAGGGCGAGCATGCCAAACATGCCCAGCTATGACTTGCTATAAACCCTAGGTTTTATACATACCAAATTTGACCTCTGAATGGTGAAAAAAGACCTCCAAGGTGTGGCGGTCAAATTAGGGTTTGAAACCCTATGGCAATGAATCTCCACAACACCAAAAAGGCTGAATCAAGTAGGCACACAGGTCTGCAATATTTGCTGTTCAGTGATGCCAAATGAATGCAACTAAACCCCCAAATCGTGTCCCAAAGGTTGGTGCCCAGATTTAGGATTTGAATGCTCAGAAAGGTATGCAAATGTGCCTTCCAAAACGACTCAGAAAACTGCTTTTGAGAACTTGCACAAATCTGAAAGTGAATTGCCCAAGAGTGAAGATGACAATGAACACAAATCTGCCCTATTTCAATCTGCAGAGATAATTGTTTATATCAGTCCCTCAAATCTTCACAAAATTCATCAAATAAGCACAATTGTGAACCCTAGATGGCTCCACCTCGAATGTCAATGGGTTTTGGTCCACTACCAAAACCAAGATGTCCAAATGACTCGCTCTCATCTCTTTTTAAAAACTTTTAAAAAGAGTCTTCTAGAAGAATCCAAAATAACCTCATGAAATCTTCTAGAAGCACACTTTATTTAATAAAGTGATTTTATAATATTTAATAAAGTAACTTTATAAAATTTAATAAAGTGACTTTATAATATTTATTATTTTTTATTTGTCACTTTAATTAAATTAATTAAAATAAAATTATCTTTTTGATATTTATTTAAAATAAGACATTTTAAAATAATTAATTTAATTATTATTCCCTTATAACTCCATTATTTAGCTTATAGGAATAATATAAGCTAAATATCAATATCTGCCATTACTTAGAAAAATGGGGACATTACAGTTGGCACATCTAATAGAATCCCCAACCTCTATTGTCCTTGAAGTAGTAATTCTTCTATAACTTCCTTCAATTGCATTACAAGCTCCTCCAAACAACCACACTACCCTTTAGATAAACAAGTCATTTTCCATGTCTTTTTATCTCTCATTTAAGGTAGGATAGGCCATTTTTTTGTCTTGTAATAATACTTTTCTTTGATCATTGAGTGGGGTTAGGCATTTGAGAAGCCTTGTTATGGAGGATCATGCAAGCCCCTTACATTCTGTAGTACAAGAGTTGAGCCTTTTCTCTCTTAGAATTGGAAGTCCTAATTTGGAAATTGAAATAGAACCAAATGCAATGCAAGAGACTCCTATTCTAAACTATCACAAACCTCTAGATAGAGCACACAAAAGAGAAATTCAACAAAGCATAACATCAAAATAAATATAACATGTTACCATAATCTCCATTGTGGTTTGATTTGCTCCTTGAATGATTGGAATGTGGATGCTCCTTGCTTGAAAATCACCAATTTTGACAGAGCATATACTTAGCATGAGTGATAATGGATGAGAATGAGGGATGGAGTGTTTGAACTTATAGATTTTGGGAATGGGTAATGGATGGCCAAGATTTGATTGTGAGATCAAAGGTGGAGAATGGTTGAAAGGAATTCCCCAGGATCTAGCAAAGCTGCCAGCGGTGGCCACCCTCTCGCTTCCTATCCACCGCTCTGGCAGTGGCAGAGGGTGTTTATTATTATTATTTTTTAATAAATCAGCCCCAAGGTCGCATGGGCGACCAACATGTCCTTGGGGGCTAATTTTTTTTTCTTTTCTATTTTTTTGCAAAATAAGTAGAATCAAGAAAACGGGTAGATCTTTTCGATCGGGTATCAAAATTGGGCAAACGAGATATTATTGGAAAGTTGGTTTTGAGCACTATCAAATGGTGTTGGTTTTTTCTCAGATTTTGCTATACACCGCTCTGGCAGTGGCAGGGGGCGTTTATTATTATTATTTTTTAATAAATCAGCCCCAAGGTCGCATGGGCGACCAATGCGTCCTTGGGGGCTAAATTTTTTTGCAAAATAAGTAGAATCGAGAAAATGGGTAGAACTTTTCGCCCGGGTATCAAAATTGGGCATATGAGATATTATTGGAAAGTTGGTTTTGAGCACTATTAAATGGTGTTGGTTTTATTCTCAGATTTTGCTATTGGTGCATTCTATAGCTTGTTCAAGTCAGATGTGCTGTTTTGTCTTGTTTGGGCATTGTAGACATGTTTTGTAAGCACATTCTCTTTCGTAGACACACTGAGATGAAGTGCCATTCTAGTGTATACTTTTTGGGGATTTTGCACATCCTATTGTGCCTTTTGTACTCACACTATGATGGGGGTTAAGCCTTTTGTTTTGCCATCACACCTTTGTCAAGTGAGTGTCCCTTCTACAACAACATCAAATCTTGGTGATTCTTGCCTCATGCGTGTGTCTTAGTTTGCACACCCTTTTTATTTGTAGGTATGTTTTTGTGCACGTTTAGATGTTCTTGTTCCTCCTACATGCACTTCGTGGTTTCACATAGTTTCAGTGTACCTGTCTTGGCTCTCCCTTGTTAGCATTACGAGGGGGTTTCTATTGTTGGTGCTAATGCTTCTTGGTTTCACGTTGGAGTGAGCTACGCATATAGTATTTGTTCATATGTATTGGGAAAATGCAGTGGCTGGTTACCTATGCATTTCGATGAGATGGAACATTTACCATATGGACACTCTTGCATACTTGTTTTTTGGAGGTGACTTTCCATTTTCATTTGATTAGTGTTCTTCAAACTATTAGTACTTGTATTTTTGACTTGCAGTTTTCATGCACTGGTTGAGTTGTTGGGGTCACTCGTGCAGATTCATGTGCCATGTGTATCTTCGATTTCTAGGTGTTTTTCCTTTGTTAGCCAACTGATTCGAGTAGTGTCTTTGGGGGCATTCATATAGATTCTTGTTTTCTGGATCTTGATCATCATTTGTTTTAGAGGAGGTTCTTCATTTCAGCACTATAGTAATCATCATTTGACAATTGTTTACAACTTCTTTGTGCTTCAAATATGTTCTTCACATTTATATTTTTTTGGGACATGGTTTTGGAGGCTTCTCAATCCTTCACATTGTTTAGGAGGCTGCTCAATCCTTCACATTGTTTTGGAAGCTTCTTCAATCCTTCATTTCGTTTTCTCTTTTGGAGAGGAGTTTCCTCCCATTGGGTTTTTCTCCTTTTCTCCGGTTGTGAGGGATAGATTGTTTGTACATGGGTACCTCACCAGGCCTTGTTTGCCGAGATCCATAACACATTCTCTTTTTAGGGTTTTTAGCTACTCCCTAAGTTAATTAAATATACTATTAGTCTAATTTATGAACTTATGCTTAACTTAGGAGTGTTTTTATTCTTTTATTAGTTGAGTTATTATTAGGTCATTTCGTTTCATTGCATGAGATGTTGACATTTGTCATGATTTGATCCCTTTCTCATTTAGGGTTTTGCTATTATAAGCATTCAACCCTCTTTGTATTATCCCTCTTCTACTCTTTGGAGGTTTTCATTTGAGATTCTGGAGTTTCATTTTGTAGTTTTTTCTGTTGAGGATATTGCATATTATTGTTTGCAGTTCTCTTGCGTGGAAGGTGTCTTTGTTCGTTGTTTGATCTTGTGGCTCGTGTTTTTCACAATTCTAATAGAGGGAATATAGACTTAGTGAAATAATAATATTATTTAATTATTTTAGCTGCATGGGTCAAATGGATAATAGGTGGAATATGTAAAATTAATTATTTATTTATTGTGATGAGATGGAAAATGATGGTTATTTAATTAAGCTATGAACTTTATGTGAAAGGGATATGTCTTAGGTTAATTAGGACTAGGTAATGGGATGTAGTTTTAGGTGAACGAGTTCGGTTGATTAGGGATTAGGTGATAGGTTTAGTGATGATGAATAGACCTAGGGAATATTTTAGGTGCCTACAAGAACCACAGTAATATTTGGCTCACAACCTGAGAAAAAAGTGTGATTGGGATTCCTAATGGATTCATTTTGATTCATTAGTCTTCCTCTTTTGTTGTTTTGTAATTTTATTATTATCTTGCTTTGGCTTTGGGAAGTTCTTAGAAGTTTTGAATTTAGCTTTATTGTGTTTAGATCTTGAAGAGATTGTAGCATGTTACTTCCTCCAAATTTGTTTATGATTTATTCTCAAGTTTCAAGCATTGTGTTTGGATGATAATTTTTTTAAATCTCTGGGTATTGATGCTTCTAGCCATTGATCTCCAGTTTTTAAGCAAATTTCTAGAGGAAGAGATCAGCAAGTCAGCATACAAGCCACAAGTGAAGGGATCTCTTCCAGAGAAGCATTTTGTGTATCCATTCTAGAAATTTGCTTCACTGAGTGCTTTAATCCTAAAGATCCGTTCTTTGAACAGTTGCTGCTATGTTATCTCAGACAACAGTCTCTGTATTGTAATTTCAAAAGTTCTTCAGCAGGGTGCTTAATTGTCGTGTCTGTTACTGCTGATATGGAATTTGTTTCACCATGTGGGTTTTTTGATGTCCAGATGATATTGAACTTGCTATTTTGAAATTGATGTATCTATTAGAATAATATCTTTCTATTTATGTTGTAATGGTCGTCTGGTTGTTGCTTTTTCTAACTTAACGATTGTTTCTTTTAGAAACATCGTCTCTTGTAATCTATATAAGGAACTCTCGTTCCTCTTGATTAATATACAACAACATCGATTTTGTAACATGGTATCAGAGCACAGGGAAATAATTTCTTCGAAAAATTCATAATTTCTTTTCGAAATTATTTTGTTTCAATTTTTTCGAAAATTATTTTGAAGATTGTTTCCGAAGACTGCGAAGGGTTGCAGATTTTCATGAATTTTTCATCTGGGTGCACGTGTTTATTTCTCCTATGTTCCACCGTACGGCGGACGCCGGATGGGGACGGTTTCCGGATGGGGACAAAGGGGCCTCAATTTCGGGACGGCGGGGGGACGGCGGGGGGACGGTGGCGGGGGGGCGGGAGGGGGGACGGGGTGTATATACTATATACTATACATATGGTACTTAAAATGCTAGTTATAAAAAGATGTATAAGACTATTAAGAAGTAAAATAGCAAAATTGAGATACTAAATTAGTACTTGAACATTGAACATTGAATATTGAAGTTTTCAGTATCGAATGATGAATTACTAATTAGAAATTAGAATAGTAATACTCAATACTACAATGTAACAATTGTTGCATCGGCAAATGGAAGATTTCTATTATATTATATCAAAAATATCTGATTATAAAGATGATTACAATGAGTAGCATGATTATATGATATCAAAACAAGTACAAAATCAAAATGTCAAAATGACAAAATGTAGTGAAGGAGGCAGAGGCCTCTAATCATCCCTCGGGAGGTCGGCAAACTCCTCATCACTAGAACCACTGGACTCCTCAAGGTCAAGATCCGCCAAAGGAACACCAACCAACCCTATATCTGAAGCATCCTCATCCTCATCAATCTGTGATGGCTCCTCTGGCTCTACATCCCATCGTGCTGCTGGGCTCTCCTTGTACACACGTGTCCTGCGGTCAGTGATACGCAAGGCACTATGTACAGCCACTAGCTTCTCTGCTCTCTTAGAGGTAAGTCTATTCCTCTTAAGAGAGTGGATGAAGCTATAAGTAGACCAGTTCCTCTCAGAAGCTGAAGAACTAGAAACCTGGGACAGCAAACGAATGGCTAGTGTGGTAGTCAGTGATTTCGGTCCATGACAAGTCCACCACAAAATCGGATCCTCCTGTGCCATAGTTCTTATGTCCGCCTTTGCTGCAGCCTTATAACCCCTAAGAGTAGCAAATTTCGTCCACTCAGTGCGAATGGTGCCAGCAGCTTCAACATCATACATCCTATCAATGCATTTGAAGAACCCTTCCTTCACCTCATCATCCTGAATCGGTGTAACTCTCCCAGGCCTAGGCATGTACCACTTCGGATTCAATGCATAAGCAGCCATGTGCAAGGGAGTGTTTAGGCTGTCCCATCTACGCTGAATAATAGGCTGAATGTAAACATTGTAGAACGCTAAAGTGGGGTCCTTCTCTTGCACAGCTGCCCTCATCTGACCAAGCATAGAATCAATGCACTCATACACCTCCCCAAGGTTAGGTGCATCCCCATCCCCATATCTGATGACCTGTACAACTGGTGTAATGATGGTGACAATATATTTTGCATCATGCCAAAATGCATCACTCTTCACTATCTCCTTCACCCTCTTCCCCTGCTCTGTCCTGGACCCATCCCAATGATTCCAGTCTTGTGTCATAACCATGACTTGCAGTGGCTCTTGCAACTCAAGCATTCTCTCCAAAAGAATGAAATAGGATGCATATCTGGTCTCAATTGGTTTCAAGAACTCCTCCTTCGCGAAGCTCCTGAAGATGGCATGTGAAGTGTGGTGGTTGCAGATATACATCTGCACATCTCTAGCATTGCTGACCACTCCTCTAATCCACTCAATCTTCCCCATGTCCTTGAGTGCATTGTTCATGGCATGCACACAACATGGAGTCCACCAAATGTGTCTGTATGATGCCTCTATAAGCCTCCCTGCAGCTCTGCACACATGTGCTGCATCTGTCACTACTTGGACCACATTTTGTGGCCCAATCTCCTCAATAGCTGCCCGAAGGATCTCAAACTGAAAATCAGCATCTTTTCGATGCCCTGAACAATCAACTGCCCTGAGAAAGAATGGCCCCTCTGAACATGTAACTATAACATTGATGAGTGGACGATGCCTAATGTCCGTCCACCCATCCATAACTATGCTACATCCAGAGTCCTCCCAACATGCCCTCATCGTCTCCATCAATGAATTGATCTTGGCATAGTTGTTATCCAAGATCGTGGTCCTCAATTTGTGCTCACCTGGTGGCACATATGATGGTCCTCCCTTCGCCACCATCGACATCATCTCCTTATAATAAGGAGATCGAGCTACATGGAATGGGATTCCATTGGCAAAAAAGAACCTGCCAATGGAATCATCTATCTGATCCCTCAGGTGCACATTAAATAAATCAGCTATGGGGTTAGGCTGACTTTGCATCTTGCGTTTCCCCTTGCCCTGTTGTGATGCAGCCATAGTGCTATAAGTGGATGACGGTCCTGAGGCTGACCCTGACAATGTTCCTGCTCTCTGATGCAATGTAGGAGTAGAAGTACGTGGCTGCGTCTGCATTTGCTGCTCCTGAATCTGCTGAATAGTCTGAATATGTTGCCTACCAGACAAGGTAGTAGGCATTGGAACTGCCAGGTCATCTGGAACACCCCAAAGCTTGTTGAATTCAATTCTGTATTTCAAATTTTTAGGGTCCTTCAAAAATTCGCATGCTCCCACACCCTTTCCTGGCCAAAAGAGGAAGTGTGCATTAACTCTGGTGATGCTCCCAAACCAATCATCACCACAAATGTTGCATTGCCATTTCCTCGTACCACCAGTTGATGACGTTGGGGCTGTTATTCTTGTTGCAAACTGTTTGAGAGGAGATTTGGGATCATAAGCACCCCTAGCCCACTTTGCCAAAACCTGGGAAGGGCAATCAGTAGAAACTGGTGCACTAGCTATGGAACTAGTATGCCCTTCTGGATTTGACCCTTGCTCACCCCCCTCATTGTGCTCATCCTCATGCTCAGGTTCATATTCTGATTGGCTT
Source organism: Sequoia sempervirens (assembly GCA_007258455.2). Classification (NCBI taxonomy): domain Eukaryota; kingdom Viridiplantae; phylum Streptophyta; class Pinopsida; order Cupressales; family Cupressaceae; genus Sequoia; species Sequoia sempervirens. Next base: position 154,748,291 of record VDFB02271358.1, read on the forward strand.
GCACTATGAGAATCAGTTTCCATCTCATGCTCACTCATTTCATGACTATGGGAGCTCATTTTGACACTGCATTTCACAAAATGAAAAAAAATTCAATAAACACATAGTTTCAGCCTATGCCCTACTTTAAAATTAAAAAATAAAACTCTATATTTTAAATTTTTCAACAAATTTTATATTGCAAAACAAAATCTAAGATTCTAAATTAATTTAGAAACTAGAAAATGGAACAACAAGAATTTAGAATTTAGAAATGAAATAAGAAAAATTAAAAAATGAAACAACAAGAAATGAAAGAACTTAGAACATTGAAAATCAGAAAATAAAATAAAAAATAAGTTAAAAACCCTACCTTTTGCTTGAAAAATCTCTTCAACAAGGTGAAGAATCTTCCTCCTCTTCTTCTTCTTGCTCCTTGACACTCCTTTTTCACTTGCAATCACTCCTTTCACTACTCCAATCACTCTTTCCTCAGCCTTCACTCTTCTTCTTCTTGCTGTAGCAAACAAGTAGAAATGCAAATGTGAATAAAAATGAAGATTAGAGGGCCTTTTGAAGGCATGTTAGAGTTTAGATGGGCCCCACATGCCCTTAGGGTTCGAACATAAGAAATAGACTATTAAAAAAATCTTTAAAAATTGAGTTTTAATGTTGCAAATGGCTGTCCAACGCGGGAGACGCCTGGGCGTCCCCGAGACGCTCGAGGGACGCCCAGGCGTCTCCCTCGGCGTCTCGGAGACGCCCAGGCGTCTCCGGCGGCGAGCTGAGGAATGGTGGCGCCGCCGGAAACGTGGGAACGCCGTCCCCACGTCTCCGGGACGTCCCCGTCTCCGAGACGCTAGGGCCTAGAGGGGGGGACGCGTCCCCGGGGTTCACTGTATTTCTCTCATCTGGGCGTCGCTTGTTCTAGGTGCTGAAACTCGTGGCCAACTTGCAATTGGTTTTTTCCCGCGTTCGTGCAACTCAACGACGTCTTTCTCTGTATTTAGCCACGTGACTTGGAACGCGTTTTTTCACCCCTTCTAGTCGCGATTGGTTCCTTCTTGATCGCACGATCTTTGGGTGCGACTTTCATGAGCTTTCTGTGGTCGCATTTTCATGTTTTCAAGCCCGCGATTCCTCATTTTAAGCACCATTTTCTTCAATCCCGCGTGACGTCATTCTTGGCGCCTGGTTCTTGCGACGGGATTCTTTGCTGGCTCTTGCTCTGTGTTTTGTGGGATGCGTGATCTGATCTCCTTGTTTTCTTCCAACAACCTGGTGAAGGACGTGTGTCGTCGTTCTGTTTGCGCTTGGTTTGTTGCAACGAGAAACTTACCTAGGGTTCTTTTTCTCGTGTTTTCCAGACATTCATGGCCGCCCAGGGTTCTGAAATTTTCGTCTAGGGTTTTGACCCTCCAGTTCAAGACGATTTTTTTTTTTGATTGCAAATTCTTGGTGGGTTTTTTGAGATCTCAACTAGGTTGGTCTTCAATTTTTTTGGGTGCATCGTTTTTTGTACCTTGGTTTTTGTGTAGCTTTGTTCTGGCGGCTAGGGTTCCAAACCCTCTGTTCTTTCCAGCTGACAATTGATGTTTTGGGTTTTTAAATATTTTTTTGTCCCGTAAAAGAAAAAAAAATCTGTCTTCTGGGTTTCTGGGAGGGTTTATAATTGTCCTAAAAAATTAAGAGTTTTTCACCTATATACCCTTGTCAGGGTTTATGTCATTCAGGAGGGCTCTCTGGTTTTTACCCATTTTTTTCGAAAAAACGATGATTTATAATCTTGGGTTTGGTGATTTTTTCCTCAAAAATCATGGTTTGGTGCAGTCAATTTTTTGGTCGCAACTGGGGCGAACATCCGGCTTCTTGCAGTCTGTTCTGGGACGTCATGTCCATCTGCAGAAGATTGGAGGGTTTGCCGATTTTTCCTCAAAATCGTAGCAGCTGTTCTCGGTTTGTCTCTGGTTACAGGGAGGGACAGTTCTCCAACTTCAGGTTGGACGGTTGGTGTTGTTATTTCCAGAAGTTTTGCAGTTTCTTGGAGGGTTGGTGGCAGACTCATCTCAAGTGGCAGAGTCAGTGGCAGGCTCTTGTCTTTTGTTGCAGCAGCCTTCTGAAACGAAGGGGGTACCCTTCTCTATTATCTCTGGGTAGTTAGAATAATGACCATTAAGGGAGGGTATTAGAATAATATCTTTCTATTTATGTTGTAATGGTCATCTCGTCGTTGCTTTTTCTAACTTAACGATTGTTTCTTTTAGAAATATTGTCTCTAGTTCGTCTTGATTAATATATAAGGAACTCTAGTTCGTCTTGATTAATATACAACAACATCGATTCTGTAACAGTATCCCTTAATACTCTTTTCAGTTTTTTAATGAAATCCTCACCATCCAATTTCTGAAATTCCTTTGCATTTTGTGGCAACTTTGGGTGGATAACCTCATGTATTGCATTTTCCCTAATAGGAGTTTGTGTAGATCCATATTTATACAGTTGCTTTATCTAATGGGCGCTTTGGCATCAAAGACATAATGGAATTTGCCAATTGAAATTAATGTATTCTTGCACTATTTTCAGGTTTGACGAAATCTGCACTCTTCGATTTTTGGAATTCTTTTGCATGCAGGCCTACCTAGATGTTTTTGTGCCAGAAAATTCTGCATCTGAAACAAAGAATTTAATATGCTAGAGCTGCTCCCATTTTTTTTTCTCACCCCACATCTGCAGGATTACCTCTGACAGGTTTGGTCCAGATCTGGTCACATAGTTTCTGGCCTTTTTTGTAAATAGTGTCTTGCAATAAAGACTTTCTTAAGGAAGAACTCAATCTTTTGGAGGATGGGTATTTTTTAGAATTCCTTTGGAGAGGTTATAAACCCTGATCCTAACTGGCGTTCTGGATGAAAATACTAGAGGGTGAATTCCTCGTTTCAATACTTTGTCAAAAAGGCTGAAGTTAGGCCTGGCATAGAGGATTGTTTCCTTTCTGTCTCAGTTGAAAAATTACTAAGTAATAACCATGATTGATAGAAAAAATTTCAATCTCATCTGAATACTTACTTCTTAGACCAGGAATACATTTCTTGAATTGCTGGCCATACACATAAAAGACAAATTAAGCTGCATGCACACAATTGCTGAATTAACTTTTTGGAGTTTAACTCATCAAGCTTCAGGTTTAGGACAATGGGAAGTTCCTTGGAGCAGAAGCTCCCAGATGGCAGATTTTCTCTGTTACTGGCGTGGCCAGTAAAGAGGATTCCTTTTATTCCTTCTTCACAAGGGATGATAAAACATTTGTTTTTGGAGCAGTGGCATGACCTGAGACTGTTGCATGAATGGGCTATCAGCCTACTGGAGGTTAACTGCAAGTCCAGGTTGTTGGAAGTGGGTTATCAGGCTTGGAGCTTGTGTAGGATGAGAGAGTTCTAAATACATCCAAGCAACATAGTATCTGCATTGTTCTGGATAAGGAGATGCATCTGTCTGGGAGGGATAAGGGTTTTTCTGGTAATATATATTTAGAACGGTACTGTCGGTATAATGATAATTTTATAACACTGTCAAAAATAATCACATTGTAACCAGGATGGTTAACATACCACTATCATGGTTTCACTTAGTTTATGGCGAAGAACAACTTGTTAATTAATGGTAGATAAATCAGCAAATGCCAAAAAATTATCTGGTTTATTTGGGATGCAACATTCAGTCAACATTTATGTCGAATTTGAATTATTATTATTTTTTCAGCGTATGGTGAATAGTATGAAAATTCTAGAGTCCCATGGATATCTCCTGTAAAGGGAATGAAAACTAAAATTTCCATGAATTTTAATACATTCTGTTTGCAATGCCAATCCTCTTGAAATTTATTAGTGGCTTAAGATGGAGACACAGTGAAACAGCTAATATAGAGTGCACAGTTTGACAAGCGAGAGAGAAACAATGGTTTGCATGTGAATTTAATAAATTTACCATTAACTATGCAATTTTGTTAAACTAGTGAAGATAACTTGATGGCTCTTCACCCAGTTGTACTGAGGAGGATAGGTTTCCTAGTCTACCATGAAGCACTTCATGCAGTCAGACTTTTATTGTTGTCCTTAGTCTGAAATAAAATCGTTCTATAGGTTTGCTTTTGCTTGCTTATGTCTGGCAAACTTTGCTGTAATTAATATTATTTCAAGCGCTCTGTAGATTAGATTACAAATATGTATCTTTGACATATTATAGTTTCCATTTTCTCAAATATAATCTAATTTTGTTATGTTTGCATTTGCTTGTTTTGTGTAATGAATATAATTCCGAGTACATTGTACTTCAATCAATAATACTTTTTATTAGCATCCTTAGTCTGAAATGTCATCATTTTGTAGTTTTGCTTTTACTTGCTATGTTTGGCAGACTTTTGCTGTAATGAGTATCATCTCTAGTACTGTCTATATTAGATGACAAATATGTATCTTTTACATATTTATTGTCCATTTTCTGAACTAAAACCTTATTTTTTATGTTTGCTTTTGCTTGTTTTGTGTTTGCAAATACTTTTGTGTAATGAATAATTATTCCGAGCACTTTAGGTGATAAGAATATCTCCACTGACATGGTTAGAATTTAAAGTGATTTATTAATAATTTGTATTATTTAGCTTTTTTTCCAAATTATTTATTCATAGGAAATTTGTTGTATCATGCAGGTTCGTAGGGGTGCTGATAGGGCAGAAATCTACAGTCTTGCATTTTCTTCAAATGCCCAGTGGTTAGCAGTTTCAAGTGACAAGGGAACAGTGCATATATTTGGTCTCAATGTGCCCCGGATGGCAGAAGATCCAAGGATTGGTGAAGGCATGCAAGGGGTCTCAGGGACAAATGGTTCTAGTGTTAATCTGGTTGTTTCTTCACCAGGAGCCAACCCTGGCTCTTCACTTTCTTTTATGAAAGGTAACGATCTGAGCTTGAATTGGAGAATTGTACATATGACAGTGGTGGACAAAAATGAAGCAGTGTATGCCATCGTAATAAAAAGTGTGCTGACTAGCTGCTATTTTGCAGGAGTTCTGCCAAAATATTTTAGCTCCCAATGGTCTTTTGCACAGTTTCACTTGCCTGAGGGTTTGCAATTTCTTGTAGCATTTGGCCATAAAAAGAACACAATTATTATTGTTGGCCTTGATGGAAGGTAACTACAATTTGGCAATGGCTACTGAATGTTTATTATTGTCTGTTTGGTTTGTCTTCATAATCGATATATAATTTAACCTTTAATTCTTTATGAACAATGGGTAGATAATAAGAATTCAGAATATATCTACATGTGCTAAGTATATGGATTGTTATGTTATGCAGCTTCTACAGGCTTGCATTTGATCCTGTGCATGGTGGTGAAATGGTGCAACAAGAGTATGCAAAATTTCTGAAATCAGATGAATCCAATATCCTTTGATTTCGTATTTCCAAATCTATGTTTATGTCGTATTTATTTTGAATTTTGTCAATTGTAAATGCCATAATGATCCAATATTGTACAGTAATTTCGTAGTAATAAAATTCAGGTTTATAGGATGTATGCAACAGCCTAGGGTGGGGTCCCCAGGCTTGGCATTCTTTAAATGTAATATAAAAAACATGAGTGACACCAATATATGTGAACCCACTAAGATTATGTGTGAACAGCTCTATGAAGTCTATGTCAAGACCGGATGCAAGTGCATGGAGAATATCCCCCGACTTTTATATCTATTACCATTTCAGATTACATTCGTCTTTTTAGTAAGCTGGATATAGTTGAATTTTTATTTAGAACAAAGTTCCTATAATTGCTTTTGTTTTGTGAGAATACCATCAGTGTTTTCTGTTTTATTCTGATTCTTGTCAAAACATGAATAAGTAATAACAAATGCTCAGATCTTTGTAATATGATTATAGATATAGAAAGTAGCCTTCCAAGGGATGTTTGGTACTCTTAATCGTGGTAACCTATGGTGCGGTATTAAAGAGCAAATCACATAACTAAATCGAGCTAAGACTTTATATTACATCCCTCTGTGATAATGAATGTGAGAAGCGACTCTAAGATTTGTGTCAATTTGGATAAGGTTTGATACCCCTAATCATGGTAACTTAAGTTGTGTTTTTAAAGAGAAAATTACCTGAATTACAACTAAATCGAACTAAGATTTTATATTACATCCCTTTGTGATAATGAATATGAAAGTGACTATAAGATCTGGGTCAGTTTGGTTTGATGGACTGATATTAGTATCCCAAGGTGTATTTCTAGATAACATTATACTTCAAAACAAAAACTTGAGAATCAAACGTTCATAAAAGGATTCCTATAAAGCTTATCAATACAAACTATGTCAAGATTATTCACAGCGAACATACGGAATTAGAGTTGTATAATAGGGAATAGTATAGTCATGGGTTTTAAACGGTAATATGCTTAAAGGATCAGACAATCAGTTTGGAAGTTCTTAACACGGTTAATAAATGGCATGCCTAATTTGCCTGTTATGGTTTGTCAGCTAGATATGTGGAAAGTTGTCTGTGGACCGATTACTCTTTTCTTTGCTGGATTACTTTTTAGCTGAGGTGGTTAACATACACTCTGGTCAATCAGTATTCTAGCCAGAAGTGAATGATTTATATTAACCAAAAAAAAAACATTAACATACAGAATATGATATATTATTGAGTGTAACCATCACGTAGATTTAATGTGCCCTAGTCCCTTCCGAAGCAATATGGTTGAGAATGAAATTTTGTATGGTAATTGAAGAAGGCTATTTGCATTGTGCATTAGATAGTATAGATTATAATTGTGTCGATCAATTTTTTTTATTTATAATTTACCCAAATTTATATTTGGGAATAACAGGAAACTTCAAATAGTTTATTATAGGGGCAAATATCCGTGTACAACGAATAAGCAAAATATGAACTTATACTAGAAGTTAGAAATGTAAATGCCCTCTCCCCACCCCCACAATGCCATAAAGCTTTCCAAAAACAACAAACTAAATGTCTTGTATTTTGACGGCTTAGGTTTGGCCCGTGTGGATTTTAGGGTGTGACCTCTTCCACATCTTGTTACTTGAATAATGTAATTTATGAAGAAAGTTTATAATTCATAAAAATAGACCGTTTGTTAGAGATGCAAATATCCACCTACGTTCATTGCATTGCTTATGGACTGAACTACAAAACCATACATAAGATGCATAAAATGTTTAGTTCCCTTGGGCAATGCGCATGCCAAAATCACAATAAGTGAATTCACAATTCTAATGTGCTTTCAGCTAAACGCGTATCACAAATTTGAACCTAACGAAGTTCAAGCTTCGAGAGACTTAAAAAGCTTACAAGTTTTTGTTGGGGCATTTGTGCACCAAATATAGAGAAAATACATTATAGAGAGACAAAGCCTTGAGACAAACACAAGTAAAATATAGAGCAGCTAGAGGAATCAAAATTTTTGTACGAGCCTTGAAGAGCATAGCCTGTAGTTGGAAAATTCGACATAATAATCAGTCGTCATTAACAATATAGGAAATTACCAAAACTTTTCTTTTTCCAAGCTTCTGTTCAAATCTACATGCAATATCTTTATGTTCATAAAAACTTGGGTTACTATTGGACCTAGATAGAAACCCATAATCTAAATAAGATAATAATACTAGCATTTGCAAAAAGCAAAATCATTGTCAACAAAAGTTGTGATAGCCAACATAGCGTACATTAAATATAAAAGAAAAATAGAACATGCCAACTATACTAGATATATTTGGAAAATGATCATAATAATCTCATAAGCTTTACTTGCCTTACGCATTAGAAAACAATATGTTGCCACCTTAATAGTTGACCAAATAGGGAACTTAATCTTCTATCAAGATTACTAGACATCCACTTATTTGAGACTCGAGCATTGAAGTTTACAACCACTTCTTTCTTTTCTTATCACATTATACCATGCGACTTCCAACCACTTCTTTCTTTTCTCATTGCATTCTCCCATGTGATTCAATAAATGATAATAGCATCTAAGTATTTATAAATATAGGTATTTGCACAACCCAACTTAGTAATGATGTTGGCTTTAACTAACTGTGTTGCAGTCTCTAACTAGTAAAATGTTCAAACAAAGGCTATAGAGGCAACAAAAATGCATGCCCATCTGATGTCCATGCCATGCTTTACATACTGCTCTGACCGTCGGTGCACCAACTGGCCATGTGCTGCAGGAGGCCGTAATGTCAGAATTTTTAGGTTCCAGTGCCCAATAAATTTTTTTTACTAAGTTTTTTAAGTTCGCCATTCGCCCCTTTTTTTTGCTGCTTTGCCCGCGGCTATTGGTACGTTTAGGTGAAGGTTTTAAAGTATGTTTAATAAAATGAAAATAATTAATATATTAAGTATATATTAGCATAATTAATATATAATGTATATTTTATATATTATTTTTTTAACAAAACTATTAAATATAATAGTAATAATAATTCTATATATGTATTTAATAGTTTTGTTAAAAAAATATATATAATAATAATTAGTATAATTATATTATTTATAATTTTTTTTATTATATAAAATATACATTATATATTAATTATGTTAATATATACTTAATTACGATAAACCAAAATTAATGGATAAGAATATAATTATATATATTAGGATTTTAATAAATAATATTAAAATAATTTTAAGGCTGAAACCAATTAGTATTTTAATATATAATGTATATTTTATATAATAAAAAATAAATTATAAATAATATAATTCTACTAATTATTATTATATATTATATTTTTTAACAAACTATTAAATACATATATAAAATTATTAAAACTATATTTAATATAATTAGTATAATTATACTATTTATAATTTCTTTTTATAGTTTAAAAATTGCACATTTATATTATACTAAGGATAGAAAAATTATAATATACATTAAATATATTAAAAAACTAATTGGTTTAAGCCTTAAAATGATTTTAATATTATCCATTGAAATCCTAATATATATAATTAAATTCTTATCCATTAACCCACCCTAATTCTATAACTAACACTAATTCTAATTACAACCCTAACCCTAATTCTAACTCTAATTATAACCCTAACCCTAACCCTAACCCTAATCTTACTACTAACTCTAACCTAACCCTAATCCTAATTTTATTTCTAACCCTAATCCTAACCCTAATCTTACTACTAACACTATCCTAACCCTAATCCTAATTTTATCTCTAACCCTAACCCTATTCTTATCCCTAATTGTAACCCTAAACTTATTCATAACTTCAACCCTAATTTCCTAATCCTAACCCTAACCCTAACCCTAACCCTATCCCTATCCCTATCCCTATTTTAACCCCAACCCTAATCTCTAACACTAAATATAACCCTAATCCTTGCCCTCACCCTATTTCTAAGCCTAACCCATTTTATACATGCTAACTCCAACCCTAACCCTACTGCTCATCTTAAACATAATCCTAATACTAAAATATATAAAAAGGGTTAAGGGTCAAACATGTTTAGGTTCAAACTTTAATTAGGGTTGGGATTAATTTTATTATTGGGAATAGGGTTAGGGTTAGGTTTAGAGATATAAGTGGTATCAGGGTTGGAGTTAGTATTAGGGTTAGGATTAGGTTTAGGGTTAGGGCTACGGTTAGCATATATAAAAAGGGTTAAGTTTAAAAATGTGTTTGGGATGAGCGATAGGGTTAGGGTTCAATTTAGGATTATGTTTAAGATGAGAAGTAGGGTTAGGGTTGGAGTTAGCATGTATAAAATGGGTTAGGCTTAGAAATAGGGTGAGGGTAAGGATTAGGGTTATATTTAGTGTTAGAGATTAGGGTTGGGGTTAAAATTAGGGATAGGGATAGGGATTAGGGTTAGGGTTAGGATTAGGATTAGGGTTGAAGTTATGAATAAGTTTAGGGTTACAATTAGGGATAAGAATAGGGTTAGGGTTAGAGATAAGTTAGGGTTAGGATAGTAAGTAAGATTAGGGTTAGGATTAGGGTTAGAAATAAAATTAGGATTAGGGTTAGGTTAGAGTTAGTAGTAAGATTAGGGTTAGGGTTAGGGTTAGGGTTAAATTAGAGTTAGAATTAGGGTTAGGGTTGTAATTAGAATTAGTGTTAGTTATAGAATTAGGGTGGGTTAATGGATAAGAATTTAATTATATATATTAGGATTTCAATGGATAATATTAAAATCATTTTAAGGCTTAAACCAATTAGTTTTTTAATATATTTAATGTATATTATAATTTTTCTATCCTTAGTATAATATAAATGTGCAATTTTTAAACTATAAAAAGAAATTATAAATAGTATAATTATACTAATTATATTAAATATAGTTTTAATAATTTTATATATGTATTTAATAGTTTGTTAAAAAATATAATATATAATAATAATTAGTAGAATTATATTATTTATAATTTATTTTTTATTATATAAAATATACATTATATATTAAAATACTAATTGGTTTCAGCCTTAAAATTATTTTAATATTATTTATTAAAATCCTAATATATATAATTATATTCTTATCCATTAATTTTGGTTTATCGTAATTAAGTATATATTAACATAATTAATATATAATGTATATTTTATATAATAAAAATTTTTATAAATAATATAATTATACTAATTATTATTATATATATATATATTTTTAACAAAACTATTAAATACATATATAGAATTATTATTACTATTATATTTAATAGTTTTGTTAAAAAAATAATATATAAAATATACATTATATATTAATTATGCTAATATATACTTAATATATTAATTATTTTCATTTTATTAAACATACTTTAAAACCTTCGCCTAAACATACCAATAGCCGCGGGCAAAGCAGCAAAAAAGAGGGGCAAATGGAAAACTTAAAAAACTTAGTAAAATTTTTAATTGGGCACTAGAACCTAAAAATTCTGACATTTACGGCCTCTTGCAGCACACGACCGGTTGGTGCACGGACGGTCAGAACAGTATATAAAGCATGGCATGAACATCAGATGGGGATGCATTTTTGTTGCCTCTATAGCCTTTGCCAAATGTTCATAGGACCCATATAAACACCATTTCATAGAGACACAAATAAATGACTGAAATGACAAGTGCATAATACAAATTTAGGTTTTGTGAGACTTATTTGACAATCCATTTGTTACATAAATGTCAAGACAACCATTTTGCAATAAAGAATTAAGTAGAAATGTTATTAAAAATTAAAAGCAGTATAAAAAAAAAGTATTCCAGTCATTTACACATCAAATACATGCCACTTTAGAAACGATATAATCAACATTGTGTAGTTTATCAAATTCTTCACCTTTTTTACCCACTCATTTACACATCAAATACATGCCACTCACTTTGGAAACAATATACTCAACAACATTATGTGTAATTTATCAAATTCTTCCCAAATATGTAATAATATATAAGAGTTTAGTTAACCTTCAAAAGGTTCTTATTATAGGCAAGGAGCTTCTATTGAAATATTATCATATGCATATTGTTTATGGTAAAGCCTTCAAGTTGAATTATTAGGACTTTTGTAGATTGTATAAATATGACATCTCTTCTAAACCTACTCTAGCCTAGAAGAACATGGGACACTTTATTCAACAAAATTTCTAAGCAGAGTTAATCCATTGTTGTTATATCTTTCGTAAAACATGTATTATGTGGAATCCAACAAGAGGAAGAAGACAACTTTGGAATTGACAGTTTTGCAAAGTAGAATTATACTTCTCACCTTGACCTTGTATTAAGACCTTCCATTTTACAAGCAACGATGCTCATATTTAATTAATTTCATATGATTTCAACATATAAACAACAAACCAAAATACCAAAAATTATATAATGAGAGAAGATTTCTTGTGAACCATCTTAGATTGTTTTAATCCAAATTAACAAACTAGTAATCAATTGGGTTGGGTGGGAATTGTAGTTTGGAAAGGGTTTCAATAGGGCCCTTTTTAACATCTAGTTTGGTCAATCTTTGGTCCTAGCTTGTAACTTGACCCCCACCACCACAACTATTCCCTCCCACTTGTTGGGCTACCACCACTATAGGACTCCATTCACTGAAACTCATTGGTTAGAAAAAAGGAAAACCAATGGTTGATGTTTAAGGCCAAGATTTTTCCAAAATATTTCAAGTAGATAGTGACTTAATAATCATATGCAATATTGGATAACAAGGTTTCAATGAAAGCTTCAACATAATTTCTATACATAAACTCAAGAAAAAATAGTACATTTTTAAAAATATTTTCTCATAGTAAGAAAAACTTTTAGTTGATTTGTTTGAGACTAGATATAAAAGGATTTGTAAAAATGTTACTTAAACTTAAAATTAGGTGACATTAGACTACACATGTTTTCTTCTAAACTACTAGATAATAAAATAAAAGAAGCAAAAACTAAGACAAAAGGTTAGACACTTAAAGCACTTGAGAAAAAAATAAGTGTTACCTTACATGACAAGAACCTTAGGCAACAACCATTTAGTTTTTTCACCACCCAAACTAACAACACAACATATTTCAACTTAAAAAAACATTGAGGTGGATATAACATCTAAATGTGTTTTCATCCACTCATTATATGCTCCAAATCTAAAACATAGTATTGACTTGCCAAGCAAAGTATGCTATAATGGTGGATTGCTAAAAGCTTATGTGCTCATATCTAATACAAAATACTAATGACAAGGTCACAAGTAGGTGACAAATTATGGGAATATGATCATAAGAAAGTTCTCAAGCTAATTTCCTAGCCACTTAATGAAGTCGCTCACTTCAATTTTTAACCGAACATTTTCTCATTATTACTTCCACTAAGATACAATAAAACAATTCTATTCAATATATCATCATTTTTGTTCTATAGCAATTCTAAACTTGACATGCAATGGACTAAAGTTTACAATTCCAAACAAATTTTAGGGCCATCTTCTTGGTTGAATCTACATTGACATCCTTTAGAGGGTCTTCCATGTCAACATTTAAATATAAACGATGTTGATTACCTCTATTTTCAAATTGTTTCCTATTCTCCTTGCACAAAGCTTTAACATTCATTGAAAGTTTGTAGTAAGTGAAATACATTTAATTTGTCTCCTTTTAAGATACCTAAATCTTCATATAAAATTCAAATCAAATAAATGCAAATTAGCGTACATAAACAAATATAACGTTTTATTTTACATAAATATATTTTTCTTAAGTAGAAACTATGTTCATTCTTTGAATGAAAATTTAGAAAATGGGTTGAGAAATATAAGCTTAAGTAATAAGTTATAAAGTAACTTAGAAAATGGTTATTGTATAGAAGTTACAGTACTTCCCAAATGATAGTGCATGTGTTATAGCGTTGTGATATCATCCAATCACAATATGGTTCTAAATACACAAAAAACACCAAGTCTGCATAACGAGATGAAAATTTTAAGAAATGAAAACGACTTGCACACAAACAAAGAAAAACAATAATGACAACACAATAAAATACCAAAATAATTTAAATTCTTCAACAAAAAAGTACATGATGTATGAAATAACTAATTTGAATATTTGAAGTACAAATGAAAAGAGAGATGAAACCTTCATTGTGAGATCACCAAAGTACTTGTTGGAACAAAAGAAATGGGGGTGACGCTTGCTAATGTGGCCAACCCCCAAATATGGTCCTTCAACCTCCATAGGTAGTCAAAAAAGGAAACACATTTAGAATAAAGTGTGTGCTCTTAACATATGTGTATCCGTGCTAAGAACATCAAATTAAATGATAAAAAGAACAACAATAAATGCATCTACTATAATCCTTGTGCGTATGGAGACAAGAATAGGAAATGGAGTGGAATATCAGAAAATTCCAACAATAAATTTAAAACAATACTAGGAGTTAAGAAAGTGGATAAGACAACAAAAACCTCAAGATGATCTAAAAATACCTTCAACTTAACAAATAGAAGTATGCTTAAGAATGTATATCCATATTACATAAACCAAAAATGAAATTAATCGCTCAAAATATATGGAGAACTAGAAGTAAACAAAAATTAGTATCACCTTAACCTAAAATTGACAAAGAGAGGTTCAAAATGGGTGAAAATAAATTATTGTTGTTAAAGAAAATATTTCTCCTAGAAGTAATTTAGCATGTGGTGATGAAGAAGAATGCCCAAAAGGAACCCTATAAACTCCAACACCTTTTACAATAACTAAACAAAATTATTCTTCTAAGCACAAGCTTACTATGATATCAGTGTGCAGTAGTAAAAACAAGAGCATGTAAAATGCTTATAAAATGTGTAGAAGAAGAATGCATCAATTTGGCTAAGAGAATGTTCTAATTTTTTCTCAAATAATCTTTACCTAATTGCTATTCTTGGTGAGAGAGATAGGGAATTTATTTAAATTCAACATGAGGCAGGCAAATAGTGGTTACAAAATCAAGGGAAGTCAAAAATTCAAAATTTTTGCCATCGAACAATGTTTGTACGACTATACTATTTTGAGATGAAAGCACAATTGTGTAGATGTCCACAAAAATATGTTTTTAGTCTTGAAGATTTAAATTAAAAATGCTATAAATGTTTACCACAAATAAAATGAACATAAAAATGTTAAATAACTCATAACAAATATACATTGACACACAACCACACAACATACTTGGCATCTAGACTAAGAGGCTAAGGATAAGCTAAAATATGTCTTAGAAACATACGATGGAAATGAATGCTAAAATAGATGTAATTTGTAAAGTGGAAATTATAAGGTTATGATTTTTGACATTATATTGTGTCCTAACTTCAGTGATCTTGTACCACTAGATAATAAGCTATGTTAAAGTACATAAATAAAAATATTGAAAATAAAATATGTTAGAAGATAAATAAAATTATATGCAATAGTTTTCAAGTGAGGGACCTATGTCCTAAGACTAAGACTTATAAAACACACATGTAAGGAAAAATAAACTTTTAAATATAAGAAAAACATAACCTGTAAAATCAAGTATGTAAGTAAAGCATATATAATCCAATACATAAAAAATATAAGATGAAACTTCACAACACATGCAAAAATGAAAGGTCCACACACATACACAAGAGAAATACATTCAACTCAAATGGTAATATCGTCTAGTGTGCTTTATTACTAGAATATAAAAGGACACAATCCCAACATGCTTTATTGTCAAGAAAGTGTGGATATGATTCCTAGTCTAGCATGCTTTGCTGCTAGGAATCATAAAAAAGTGCCACGCATCACATGTACTAGCATACTTTGTTGCTAGGTGAAATAGAATACTAGGGATTACATGTACTAGCGTACTTGTTGCTAGGTATCTGTGATAAGGGTGGTCGTGTCTAGGTGTTCTTTGTACTTGGGAGAACACACTACTAATGCTTTAGATGCATGCCAAAAGTGTGGAAGTGATGGACATGGATACATGCCCCCCTTAAAAAAATTGCATGAACTAAGAGTATGCAATTGATTTTAAGGTAGAAAAGGGGAAGGAAAAGATCGAATAAATAAACATAATAGGTTGTGTGCCCCAAGGTCAATAATATTTTTCCCCCATAAATAAGACAAAATAGATAAATGTTGCCAAGACTAAAACACAATGGTACACTTGAAATTGTGTTTAAATGGTACACTTGAAATTGTGTTTAAAGAATCACATAAATGAGAGACATGTCACATGTAATATAGTAATATTACAAAGAACACACAGGGGATCTATATGTGTTGAGGTTGGCATATGCTTATAATTTATAATAAATGTGTAGATGAATTATTACCACTCGCCAAGGCATACATAACTATGACCAGAAATGAAGTATGTATGTAACAACTAAAGATTACAAAGTCAAGAATTTCTAGTTGGGTCAACATGATTAGTGTATACACCTAAAAACGGTCATCATATTCAGTTAATTAAATACAACATATTTGATTAATGCTTCAACTACATATAAATAAGGTCTTACTTTATTTATATTGTTCACTCTTCTTTTAATTCTCCAAAATCACATTCTTCTAAATAATTAAATAAACAAAATACCCTAAACATGTTTATTTAATTAACCTTCCTTAATCCTGATTTAGAATTAGAGCACATTTCTACAACTTTTTGTGTGCCACCTCATAAAGCTCACATGAAAATAAATAAGCTTAATTATTAATTAGAATTATCCTCACACACTTCCACCAATGAGAAAAAGCACACGACTTTATTCCCCCACACTTCCAACAAATTTGGAGCACATGGATCTTTGTTTCACACACTTGGGAATCCCATACATTTGGCATGTTTCCAATTGGTCAAATGATTCTCTCCACAATCATGGCATGTTGTCTTTGGTCAAGGGGACAACATCCTGATTCCTTTCATCTACCCCGTCTATTATTACTCCTTCGAATCTAGACCATTGATAAGTGCCACCTCACAAAATTCTTGAGAAACCCTATAAATACACCCTCTTGCCTTAGCATTTATCATCCACAATTTGAGTAAATTTACTATACAGGTTTATCTTAGGAGCTTGGAGCTTTCATGGAGTCTTATACTTAGTTTTCATATCATGTGTTACTTTGCATTCTCGTCTTAGATTAATTAATTGCTTCATAGTTACATTTTATCATCCCCATTGCATCATAGTTACATTTTAGGTTAGTTTGTTTTATGTTTGCATTTGATTGTATGCATAATCATGGATAGTTCATTTTAGTTTCATATCATCTCACTCATCTCCACTTGTTCATTTATCATCAACATCATCCTTCATTTATCATTGTATTCATCATCAATTCCATCATCTTGTTTCATTTAGAAGCATACCACTAATCCTTTCAGCACACATTTGCACATAGAAATCATCTTAGCTTGCATATTAAGCATCAAATCTTGTTTTCTAGGTAGTCATTTTAACAACCTTTGTGGCCATAGAAATATGAGGGCCAAATGGTTTAATAAATTCCTAGAAATAGAGGACAATGATACATATTTGAAAGATTTTATTGTATTACGAATAGAGTAGTTTTACTTGCTTCAAACTTTGAATGTAAACCGTCTCATTAAGGTTTGTGTTGACATTAGAATACTCTCCACATCTGACACATGCAAAATTATATATAGACAACAACATAATACCTTACATCCTCCCTAAGGAAATTACGGAAAACTAAAAAGAGAAACAAACACACAAGTGTCCTAATTTTTTTTTGTCACTATGAAGGATATTTAAATAGTTCAATTTACTTTACATCATCCCCAAAATTTTGTGTATGACAATACAACAAATACTACAAATAGGAATAAGGTAAGAGACAAATAGAAGAAGGATAGAATGAGATATTCCTCTTGTATCCATGTACGTACAAGGGTACCATGCGTCTTCTAGGGGGAACTAACATATACATATACATACACATGCATGAAAAATACAAACACATTGGTATACGATAAGCAACCACAAATATAATGTAATAGCTAGTGACAATCTTGACCTCTCTTCACAACACTAACTAGGGATGAACTTGACTAAGTAGATGATGGGGCCTTGAAAATTGCTTAAGAGGATCTTGATAGAGGTTCATAGCGTCTTAAAAATGTACACCCATTAGAGAATATTAGAGCGTATATAATTTGATACACACTTAAAAAGTCTTGATATACATGAATGAAACAAATGGTGCAAATTCAAGTGATGGAATAATTTCATCAAGTAAATGACAAGATATAGTCTTAAAATTGATAACTAATGTTGGTAACAATATCTAAATGTTCCCATAAATATTTCAACTCTTTACTTGCAAGGGAAATGCCAAAATGGATAACGAATTTTCTATTCTTGAATAATGGAAAAAGAGAGATAAAATATAATAAAAGGATCATGTATGGATTCTAGACACTATAATAAACCTACGCCAAAAAATTAAACCTCCAAAATAACTACTTTTTTTTGTCTTGAATCATTAAGTGGTGGCCTAGACATCCTAGGGTAGACTTGACCTTTGTTGGATAGTCACCTAATTTTTTTAGGGGAGCTTATTCATTATATTTTACTTTCCTTCTACAAATAAGTTTGGAAGTGTTTCAATTTATTTGTAAATGATCTACAAGTTGATAATGTGAGTGGAAATTATTGATAGTTTGAGCTACTTTTTAAGGTAAATGCATTGATTTGCTACACAAGACCAAAAATAATATAAAGACTAGTTGATGTGGGTTGTGACCAATAAGTCAATCTTTAGGATTGAAAGGATATCTCCTTATATATTCTAACTTATAGCTAATATATTTTGGGTGAAAAGAGGTGTGCTCAAAGTAAACAACAAAAATTAAAAGGCCATAAGCTAGAATATAATTTTTTAAATATTTGTGATAGAGCTTTACGACTTGGTATAATAGTCAACAACCACCAAAGAAAAAACACATATATGTGCCAACTGATCTTATTCAAATAATTATAAGAATTTTGAAAGTAACAACCTCATGTTTTAGTGTTTTTTATAATGTTTGATTAATAACATATGGTACAACATAGCTTATGATTGGAAACATAGACGTAGATTCCCCTTCTTTTATATTAATGGTGAGAAGGAATTTTATGCATAAGGCTCAATAAATCATCCAGGAAAACAAAAATTACCTACAAAGGGGCACACATGCTCATATTTATAGCAAGACTACCTAGTTATATTTGAGTTTTCCCCTAAAAAAATAAACTTTGAACTTGAGCTTGGTAGGAGGAAATTGGTTTGCTTTGTGAATTTGACACATTAAATGCTCATGTTGATAGTTAAGGTTTGCAAAAGGGGTAGGAGGTAGTGATCTTAATGGATTTGACCACAAAGTACTACACTAGTTCTCCTTAGGTAGGTGAAACTTCTTTAGTTGTTGCAAAGGATGGGGTAGATATTGTGAGTGAATTTTGGGTGCACTTGTGAGATCAAATTTAAATTTCATAAAAAATCCCCACCCAATAGTTTGTATCATCCTTTTAAAGTGCATCTAACAATTGCAAAAACTTTTACTTTTTATATACTCCAAATTTTCTTTGATTAGTTGGAATCATTAGATCAAGTCGAGTTAGAATGATTAGATGGCTCATGCATATTTTTTATATTAAAAAGAGAACAAGAGTCAATATTTATATTAAATAATTTAGATTAAAACATGCTAAAAATTATACAATTGCTAAAGTTTTGAGGCCTGATAGTTCATAAGAATCCTTAGGTTTAGAGTTAGTCATAAGATCAAGTTGAGTTAGAATGATTAGATGGCTCATGTATTATTTTAGCAAAATAATTACAAAGTGCACATATTTTCTTAAGAATTATAGTTTGAGCAATGGACTTCTTACATATGCCCAAAAATATAATTTAGTTAGAAAATGATTTGATTTATGAAAAATAATAACTAGCTCACATTAGGGATTGCAAGGGGGGTTTTAGGATGAGATGGAACATGACCAAAATATATGTGGCAAGACAATGATAAATACAAGTGGATATTTATAGTGAATAAGACACATGAAAATAAAAATGGACAAATAAAATTTATAAATTTATGTACAAGGAAACTCAAGGAATTATACATATGGTTTGAGATGAATTCTATTATCTAGAATTGACAATACATTTCTATCAATATTTTCCAAATAAAATGAATTATCCTTACAAGAGTAAACATGAGTTTTTAACTACTCTACAATGATTTTTTTTAATTAAAATTATTTAATGGTCTAGTATAATTAGAATAAGGTAACAATTCTATTTATTTTCTTGTTTAAGAAAAGGAAATATTATTAATAAGAAAAATGAGAAATTTGGAAATAGAGAGAAATAAGATACATAAATAAATTATAGAAATGAAAACATGGAGTTGTAAAGAGTATGTGGAATAAATTTGGAAGGTGTTTAGTTTGGATGCTAGCACACCTATGTTATTTTCCACCAAGCATGTTGTCATATAAAACTCTTACTAGACTAAACAATAACTTGATAAATCTAGAAGCCTTTTTGTTAAGACTAGCATTATTGCAATGTCATCCTATAGTCATGTTATAGTCCTAGAATCATATTGTAGTCCTACATTTCTATTGGAATCTAGAGGTACTAGAAAATTAAAAGGACTATACTAAAGTTGGGATGCTTGCATAGAAGGAAAATAAAAATAAAATGTAGACAATACACAAAAAACTAGAGAATAGCAGTAAATAGACATTTTTAAAGATTTTTCTACATCAAGTGATGAAATGAAAATGAAGAGTTAGGAACAAAAAAAAATTCTATTTGAATATCTCTAGAAATATCTATATCTAAGGAAAAGAGGAAAGGCGTGACTACTTGTTGTAGGCATTGAAATTTAGCTCTAGCCTAGGATCACCTGCAAAAACAATTACAACCTTCTACAAGAGAGTATGCAAGATATGAGCTTTCTTGATATTAAGATCTATGAAATATGATGATGAGGTATATTACAAAGTGTACAATGACCTTGCTTAAAAAGACAAGGTGTGGTGTGTAAGGAAGCTAAGGTAGTAAAACAACTTCCTACACTAATCTTGAGAGGAGAATAATGCAAAACTTTACAAATCTTTTCAATTACAAAAACTTAAAAAAAAAAAACATAAATATCATGCATAACACAACATAGTGCTTTACGTGGGGAAAACCCTTTCAGAAGAAAAACCCCAAACTCCAAAAGTTGCCCAATATATTATTCAAAAATCATAAAGATTACAATATACTTGCAGAACAAGCTTCTCACAAGAGTACCACCAACTAGAGGTCCAAAGGAAACACAACCACTATTAGACTCTCATAATACACCAAAATACACAACCGTAATACAATTCCCTCATAAAATAAGGTTGCCTTCTAGGGAAAGTCAAGCCATCAAAATATCGATCGTCAACTTTTTGAATCCTAATGATGAATGGTCCAAATTTACAATAATAAAATATACATAAAATATGGCTTTTGGGGGTGCTTCCCTCGAACCCCCTCTAGGGTGTGTGCCCCTGGACCCCCCATCGGGGGGGATGAGCCCCCTAGACCCCCATAGGGGGGTACTCCCTTGCACCCCCCCGCGCTGATGTATCAATAGTACCTTATGTATTTGCAAGGTTGAGACACATTTTCCTGACATGATGTAGTACCAACATTAAATGATCATGTCATAGTTGAATGACATGAGCCAACATTAAATGACCCAAGAACTCTAATATTTAATAAAATTGAAAAAGATAAAATCTTATCTAAGGATTAAATATGCCTAGGACCTAAGTGGACTTAATATGTAAATAGGACCCCACTAAGTAACTAGATAGGAAATGTACCTATTTACACCAACACCCCCTTAAGTGCAACTTAGGGAGAGTCAATTATTATGCAAATTATGCAGGGATACAATGATGGGTCCTGATAATGTGGCCATTTTAGGTACCCATGTACAAATGTAAATGTATTCTCACAAATGGAGAAAAGGAGAACAACCACATGGGAAAAAACCCCTCTCCAAAAGAGAAAATACAATCAAATGATGAAAGGTGGAGGACTATATGATACCCCCAAGTAAAAAATCCATCACATATATACATTATAAATTCCCCTCATAAGAGGGAAAGAAAGAGACCACATAGCTCCCCATAGTGAAGTAGCTCTACAATCACTGAAGAAAGCTTGAAGATAAAATATAATCCAATGTCGACATACATCTCTCCTCTTGGGAAGAAAGAGATCCAATGGTTGATGCTGAAAAAACATCATCTCCATGACAAAGAAAGAGGGAAGAAGCCTCAAGAATGATATCTCTGAAGATGCATCAAGTGTCTTCGAAGATGTCTAAACAAAATTAGGTGTGACCCCAATCAAGGAAGAAGATAAAGGATGTGGAAACTCAAGAGAAACCTCCAAAGATGTATGATAAAAGAGTAGAGTGACCCCCTAAAACATGTCCTCCAAATCTACAAAAGAGGAATAACAAACCAAATCTAATATACCTATATGGAACCAAAGAAAATGTATCTTGGTCATTTGAAGTCTTGGAAACCAAGTCAACACTCAAATTTGAAGAAGCGGGAGATGATAGAACCTTATCAAAGGACTAATGAACAATGAGGTTTAGAAAGCCAGCAAAACCACCATTTGAACAACTACCCACACTTGATCTAGGATAGTGGTTCTTAGAACATTCACCATTAGGAATAAAATGAGAAAATGTGTAAAGATTAGTATCACGGTCAACCCTTTCCACTGCAACAAGTTGTCTAGTATGAAAATCACGAATGTAAATTAAATTTGGAGTGAACTCAATGGATTTACTAGTATGTGCTATTTGATATACTAAAAGAAGATTATATCAAATATTAGGAATGCAAAGAAAATTATGCAAACTACCATTGGGCACAACAACTCCTTTACCAAATACATCCAAATAAACACCATTAGCCATCAAGATCTTCATGATTTAAGTATGCTTCCAGGATGAAAGCCTATCAGGTTGTCTTGATATATGACATGAGGATCCTAATTTAAGAATATAATCTCTAGACTCTTCAACATGTGTTACAACAAGAGCATGGCCCTTCATCTTATGATCCTTTATCTTATCACTCCCATGAGAATTTCTTGTGGTACCTATGTGTGTAGAAGATGAAGGTTGTGAAGAAGGTGAATTAGTAGATTTAGAAGGAAAATAAATGTTATGTTCTTTTAGAAGTTGCCTCATACCTTCTAATTCTTTCTTATAGCAAGTTTGTTCACCATGTCTAGGTCTGTTACAATAATCACACTTGAGTTTCTTCTTAATTTTATCCTCTCTAGGAGAGGTGGGCGTATCACAATATTCTATCTTAGGTTTTGAATCCCTCTTTCATTTTCCTTTAGGTGATGATGCAATCAAAGCATATTCTTAGAGTGTGAATCATGTTGATTAAGTTTAGCTTGTTCACTAGTCAACCTATCACAAAAGGTCTCAAAAGAAGGCATGACAAATGAATCACCTAATCCATCCATTGTAGCATAAAATGAAGTAGAGAAGTATGTAAATGAACCTTTCAATTTAGACAAAATAAATAATATGCATTCCTTATCAGTTTTATCTTGACCATAACCAACCAATTATGACCTTAATGATTTGAATTTTACCAATAGTATTCAATGGTGTTAAAAGAATATGTGGAGAGTGATGCCAATCCTACCTCTAATTGTGTAACACAAATCTTACTAATTGAAGCAAATAATTCCTTGTACTTATTCCAAACCTATCTAGGAGTAGTACACTCTTCAATATGAAAGAAAAAATTGTCAGAAACATGCATAACAATCAAACCCATAGCCTCATAACATTTGTTCCTATGAGAAAATATTTCATATTCTCCTAAAAAATTAGGTTGTTCATAATCCAAGGTGGATAATAAACCCCTAGACCAAATTAATTTCCTCATTCTTTCTTTCCATGTATGATAATTATGAGGAATTAGGACTTAAAACCATAATTCAACCATTAGAACAATACGTGCCAAGAGTGCAAAATAGAAAAATATGATGCAAGAGCATCCAGTGGTGTAAGGGCAATCTTGCATCACCCAAAAATAGTTAAATTTCAAGTTTCTCGATTTTTAGATGTTTTTACATTTTTGGATACCCTTTTCATCATAATTAAATTCCCAATTGACGATTTTTATTTTCTATTCTTGGGTTGAAAGATATTGCAGTTTTAGTTTCCCAGATTTGCACTTGAAAATCTTCTGAGTTAGATTTGAGGCACTTAGAGTTCCCGGAATGGCCCCGAAACTTGCCAAAATTGGCGTAGTGAATTTCAAGCACGTTATTGACTTCGAGACCTTTCCAACGGTTCAAACGGTTCTCGAATCAGAGTCCCGGATCAAAAGTTATGGCCCCGGGAAGTTGGCGCACTTTCTAGAAGATACAATTGCAAATGTTCTTTTGAAATTTGAACTTCAAGTTGTAATTTTTCGGCGCCAAACTGCCTAAACTAAAATTTGAATGTTGTTTTGGCTCCAAAATAAAGAGGAGCTCTATTTATGGGTGGGTTTCTAATTTTTGGGTAACTATTTGGGGAACAAGCTCGCATATTGCGAAAGGGTGATTCTGTAGCTTTCTGTAACTTGCATGTGTTGTAGAACTTGGGGATTTGAGATCCTCTGCATGTAAGAAGCTTCATTTTCTGAATAATAAAATTATTCTCTTGTTTGTGGTTATTTTCTAAGTCTCAGGTTGTGCCCTCACCAAGTGGTATCAGAGCGGGTTTTCTTGAGCATGTGGACAGATCGCCGATCGTGAGGCAGTTCACACCAGGACCGTGGTTGTGGGTCGAGGTCAAGAAAGATGCCTCCAAGAGTGATGTCTGGTAGGCGTGGTGGTGCCAGAGGTGGTCAAGGCAGCATAAATGCTGGTGGAAGAGATGCACTAGCAGCCCTCCAAAGACAGATTGATGCATTACAAGAGTAGTTGAGAAGAGGGTTAAACCTAAGGGAGGAAAGTGAGGATGAAGGAGAGGAAGAAGGTTCAAATGTAGAAGAGAAAGAAGAAGCAATTGATCAAGACCAAATGTGGCTAATAAGGGCCATTTCAAAGATCGGGAAAAGACCCATAGCAGAAGTCCCTAGTTATTCCGGAAGTCTGAACCCGGAAGAGTTGATCGACTGGATCAACGAGCTAGAAGAATATTTTGACTATGAGGAAATAGAGGACCCAGATCGGGTTAAGTTTGCGAAAATGAAGCTGAAGGGCCATGCTAGTATTTGGTGGAAAGAGGTCCAGTTGGAAAGAAATCGAAGAGGAAAAAGAAATATCACCAGATGGGATTGCATGGTAGAGAAATTGAAGAAGCAGTTCATACCAGTGGACTACAAGTTAGATATGTTGAAGAAATTGCAAGGGTTGAAGCAAGGAAGTAGATCTGTGAAATAATATACTGAATATTTTCACAAGATAATCATCAGAACGGGCCACACAGAGGCCAATAAGGAGAAGGTAGCCCGATATCTTAATGGGGTACGACCGAGCATTCAGGAGGAGTTAAACCTAGTTAGAATGACCACCATTGAGGATGTGTATCAGTTTGCTCTGAAGGTGGAAGAGAAGCTGAACAAAAGATTTGATGGCAAGCAAAAAGGACGTTGAGGTCAAAGTGGAAGGGGCAATGGAAGACCTTCAGGAAGCTGAAATGATAATGAAAAAAAACGTGAAGATGTGGGTACTAGCCTAAGCCAAAGGAATGACAACTTCTACTGCCCTCGTGATCAAAACAGTGGTGATCAAAGAGGTAGAGGATGAGGGAGATATGGACAAGGATCTGGAAGAGGTGGTTTCAAAGGAACATGTTTCCAGTGTGATGAAGAAGGGCATCAAGCCTATGAATATCCACAACACTAAGGAAAGGCAGACAAAAGGCCAGAAGGTCGTGGAAGGGTTGGCATGTACATGATGAGGAGGCCCAATATGAACATTTAGATGATGCTGAAAGGGAGAAGCCCTAGTGATTAGGAGAGCCCTGCTGACTAAGGAAAAGGAACCAGAACAGAGGAAGAATCTATTTCACACAAGGTGCAAGTGTGAGAAAATGTTGTGATGTCATTATTGATGGTGGGAGCAAATAATCTGGTGTCGAAAGAGATGGTCACAAAGTTGAAGCTAAAGAGGGAAAGGCACCCACATCCATCGGATTACTGGTTGTAGAAAGACCACAAAGTTTTGGTCAATGAGTAGTGCCTAGTAAAGTTCAAGATCGAGCTACCATGATGAGGTACTTTGTGATATCATCCCCATGGATGCATGTCACATGTTGTTGGGGAGACCAGTTACTGGGAGCTAAGCATATGATGGCCATGCAAACACTTATTCCTTGACAAAGG
This sequence comes from Sequoia sempervirens, assembly GCA_007258455.2. Lineage (NCBI taxonomy): Eukaryota > Viridiplantae > Streptophyta > Pinopsida > Cupressales > Cupressaceae > Sequoia > Sequoia sempervirens. The sequence continues at coordinate 154,774,240 of VDFB02271358.1, forward strand.
ATGGGGTTCGTCACAAGTTGAAACCTCTGAAGGAGACCAAGAAAAGGTATGCAGTAGTGCTAGAATTTGTTATGTAGATGGAAGAAAATTTTTAGAAGGTATGAAGCATGAGCGTGTGTGTTATGCATTGATTCCTAGAGTGAGTAAGGAGGATAGTGAGAAGGTTCCTAAGAAGTTTTTGGGATGTTGGATGAGTTTCAGGATATTGTTTCTGATAATGTACCGAGGGTTTACCACCAATAAGGAAGATCACCATCAGATTGACTTGATTCCTAGAGCCAGCTTTCCAAATAAGGCAGCTCATAGAATGACTCCAAGTAGTAAATGAGGAGTTGAACGTATAAGTTCAAGAGTTGTTGAGAAAGGGTTTGATACATGAGAGTTTGAGTTCATGTGTAGTACCTCAAGTACTAGCACCAAAGAAGGATGGGGAGTGGAGGATGTGTACAGATTTCTGAGCCATAAACAAGATAACAATCAAGTACAGATTTCCCCTACCAAGGATGGATGACCTAATGGACTGTTTGAGTGGAGCTCAGTACTTCACAAAGATCGATTTGAAGAGTGGATATCACCAGATCCGAATTCAAGAGGGAGATGAATGAAGATCACTTTCAAGACTAAAGAGGGCCTCAGACGGAGTGGTTAGTCATGCCTTTTGGGCTAACTAATGCACTGCTAATATCTATGTGGCTCATGAACCAGGTACTAAAAGAATTTCTAGGGAAGTTTTGTTATTGTATTTAGGATGATATTTGATTTTGTTAAAGATGCGTTGGATGAGCATCCATGCATATTCGAGAGCCTTTGAGAAGTTAAGAGAAGAGAAACCTTGATTAATTTGAAGAAGTGCGCTTTGGTGAAGAGGGAGTTAAGTGTACTTGGGGTTTGTCTCAACAGAAGGTCCTAAGATGGACCCGCGTGAGAAGGTGAAGGTTATTGATGGAATAGCTTACCCCAAGAACTGCTACTGAGGTGAGATCTTTTCATGGTTTGGCTAGTTTTTATAAAAAGTTCATTAGAAACTTCAGTAGTATTTGTGGACCCCTGACTGAAACAATGAGGGGATAGAAAAGAATTCAAGTGGAGCACTAGAGAAACAAAGAGTTTTGAACTGTTGAAGCAGAAGGTAACAAAGCAACTTGTTCTAGCCCTCCCAGATTTCAACAAGGTGTTTCAAGTGGATTGTGATACCAATGGTTGTGCCATTGGAGTAGTGTTGAGCCAAGAAAGTAAGCCCATTGCCTATTTCAGTGAAAATTTAAATGATGCCAAGAGAAAGTATTCCCGACATGATTAGAATCATGCAATAGTTCAAGCATTAAAGAAATGGAGACATTATTTGTTGCCAAAGGAATTTGTTCTATAGATTGATCATCAGGCCTTGCAGTACATAAATAGTCAGGGAAAATTAAATCAGGGGCATATGAAATGGGTAGAGTTTTTGCAGAGTTATATCTTTGTTTTGAAACATAGGAGTGGGAAGTCAAATAGGCTGCGTGATGCCCTCAAGTAGGAGCAAGTATATATTGATGACAAATATGCAGATTGAAGTGGTTGGGTTCAATGAACTTAAGACACTATACGCAGAAGATCCTGATTTCACAGAGGTTTGGAAAGCTTGCAAGGAACCTGTTACAGTGGACAGGACAAGGTGGCTGGATTTCATAATCCAGGATGGCATGTTATTTAAGGGAAGTCAATTGTGTATCCCGAGGATTTCCATGAGGGAGAACCCGATAAAGGAGAAGCATAGTGGAGGAATGGCAGGACATTTGGTCGATAAGACCATTACATTATCGCGAGCATTATTATTACCTTAGTTATCATAGATGTGAAGAAGTTTGAAACAAAGCCGCAAAGGTATGTTAGGATTTGCCTGCGGAGTGAGCCGTAATACAAGCTTATATATCACCTACCGTACCTCGCAGAGGCCCATGGGAGGATATGCGGCATGGAATTTGTTCTTGGTTTTGCTACGACACACAACCAGGGAATGATTCTCGCCTTTGTGGTGGTTGATAGGTTTTCTAAGATGGCACATTTCATTCCATGTCTAAAGACCCATGATGCAGTCCACATTGCTGACTTGTTCTTCAAAGAGGTGGTGAGGCTACATGGTCTGCCAAAGAGTATTGTTTCAGATCGTGACACCAAATTTGTGGGTTACTTTTGGAGGACCTTGTGGAAGAAGCTGAAGACAGAGTTGAAGTTTAGTTCTGCACTCCATCCACAAACAGATGGGCAGACAGAGGTTGGGTGCCAATGGGGAGTTCCAACCTACCAAGATAAGCAGGTGAGATAAACCTAAGGGATGGGACTTGATCTTACCCCTGTGCGTAATTTTCTACAACAATTTCCATTAACGTGTAAGCACCGTAGATCACCGCACGCATTGTGTATGGAGGTAGCCCTAACCTGTAATTCGAGGAAGATGGACCAAGAGAAGAAAATAAGTCGGGGTTTAAGATTTTGCGTAGCACATCAAGAATATACATGAAAAGGTATCGAGAACACATTAATAAGATGAATGCAAAATATAAGGCTAAGGCAGATTAGAAAAATGCGAATAAGGAGTTTCAGACCGCTGGCGAAGTAATGGTCCACTTGAGGAGAAAGGTTTTCCTCGTGGGGAACCTATAACAAATTGAAGATGAAGAAATTTGGTCCCCTGTGGAAGATTTTGAAGAGCATGATTCGTGGAATGCATGAGGTAGAGTTGCCCTCGATGGAATCAACATTTCCGTGGTTCAACATTATCATTTGCATTTTACGCAGTATCATGAAGGTGGAACAGAGGAAGCATTAGCAATAGGGCAGTATGGCATTTCAGCACCTACTTCATAAAGGGAGGAGATTGAAGCAATCTTGGATAGTCGTGTGGGAAGGAGTACCAAAAACAGGCAATATGAAGAATATCTGGTGAAATGGAGAGGAAGGCCCGTGGAAGATTCATCCTGGCTATCTAAGGCAGCGGTTGACCGGTTGGGTTTTCCTCAACCATCTGAGACGTGACGGGGTCACTTCTCAAATTACCCTAGGTGTCTGATGCAGGAGCATCCAGTGGTGTAAGGGCAATCTTGCATCACCCAAAAATAATTAAATTTCAAGTCACTTTTGATGTTTTTACATTTTTGATACCCTTTTCACATAATGAAATTTCCAATTTAATATTTTTATTTTCTATTCCTGGGTTGAAAGATATTGCAATTTTAGTTTCCCAGATTTGCACCTGAAAATCTTTCGAGTTAGATTTGAGGCACTTAGAGTTCCTAGAATGGCCCCAAAACTTTCCAAAATTGGCATAGCATATTTGAGCGTGTTATTGACTTCGAGAGCTTTTCAACGGTTCAAACGGTTCACGAATCAGAGTCCCGGATCAAAAGTTATGGCCCCGGGAAGTTGGCGCACTTTCTAGAAGATACAATTGCAAATGTTCTTTTGAAATTTGAACTTCAAGTTGTAATTTTTTGGTGCCAAACCGCCTAAACTCAAATTTTATTGTTGTTTTCGCTCCAAACTAAAGAGGAGCTCTATTTATGGGCGGGTTTCTAATTTTTGGGTAACTTTTTGGGGAACAAGCTCGCATATTGTGAAAGGGTGATTCTGTAGCTTTCTATAACTTGCATGTGTTGCAGAACTTAGTGATTTGAGATCCTCTGCATGTAAGAAGCTCCATTTTTTGAATAATAAAATTATTCTCTTGTTTGTGGTTATTTTCTAAGTCTCGGGCTGTGCCCTCATCAAAATATCTAATACAAACTGATGTGATATCACCCAAATATGAAAATATAATTGAAAATGAAGCCCCCCCACAAACAAAACTTCTCCAAAAGACAATATTGTTGGGAATAGGATGCCATTTAATTGCAATCCTAAACATATTTTATGTATCTCCTAAGTCCTTGGAAAGTGTTCCCCAACACTAGGATTAGAAAGAGATTAAATTTGAATAAAATGAACATGTAAATTGACATTTGTGATTATTCCTAAATGATAGGAACATGTGGGGGCGTCCAAGAAGAACTCCTACAAGATAGGAGCACATGGGGTGCCCACATGGAAGGTGGAACCCACCTTGATTCAATTAACTATTTGGAGGATTGATAACACTTTAGTAATGCATGTTTTGATCCTACAAATTAGGGATTGATATTTAAATGAGTGGAGTGGCACTATCAATAACAAGTGGATACTTTCAGTTAAGCACGAGGATGATCAATTGTGACTTAGGTCCACCTTGGGCGCCCAAGTTGGTATCTTTTAGTTAACACCTTTTGCATGAGAAGATATTTACAAGGATTAGTCAAGTGGGCCCATTCTTGGGCACCAACTTTGAGGTGAAGTTTGCATGATATCTTCTTGACAAAAGTTCAGTTAAGTGTTCAATTTGGGGCGCCTAAGTTGAGGAAGAATTTGGTTTGACTTTAGATTGCATTATGGAACTCTACTTACCCAATCTAGGTGTAAATTTTTGTGAGGAGATTTATGCCCTTGTATTGTACAACTCTTATGAGTTTACATGCTCATTTTATTGTCTATTAATTATAGCAAGTGCATGAGAGTTCCATGAGAGTTTATTGTAGGTTGTGAAGAAGGATTGTTGAAGACAAGGAAGCATATCAATCAAGGATTGATATAGTATTATTGCAATCTTGTTATAAGGTTAAATAATAGAAGCACTATTGATTTTGGTGGAGTTTTTTTCCTGAAAGGGTTTCTCCACGTATATGTTGTGTCACTTCTATCTCCTTGTCTCATTCTTCTACAATCTTCTGTCTCTTTCTACAATTGGTAAAATTGATCTAAACAGATTAATCATACACAAAGAATTGTGACAAAGAACACTTAATTAGATCTACAATCTCATAGTTTTACAAGTTTGAAGCTACAATATTACCTTCATTTTCAATAAATATGTCTAAGTAATCAATGAATATTCTAAGTATACAAAAACTAAATAATTTATACCTATGAGCGAATCTAGAAAAAGTGCATGAACCAAATAATAGAGCTCCTAAATATCTTCCAATTACTGTTGGAATCATAAAAATTAGATAAACCAAAAAAATATGATGAGTTTAAATGTCCAAAAGGGAAAAAGAACTTCAATTGTTAATGAAATGTACTTGCAAAAAAATTTGGTAAAATGACCTGCACCACTACAAAGTACATGAAACCAAATTTTCGTCGATATCTCGTTTACAAAATTTTGATGCCTAGGAAAAATGTCATGCTCCGATGAAAAAAGGCCCAATTTGGGCACCTAGAGAACTAATTGGGGTAAAAAATTTAGCCCTTGGTAGACTAGCATTTAGTCCTCCACAAGACCGTGAGCTTTGTTTACAAAAATAATAAATGCCGCCACTGAGTGGTAGTGGGGTAGTGCTTGGGTGACGGGCACTGGTGGTGGCTCTGTGCACCTTTAGATGTTGAGCCCCGACGAATAATCCCATGAAACCATGGGCTCCACTTAAATACAATTGACTATTGTGAATTTAAAAAATTAAATCATCAATTTTTTTTTAATAATAAAAAAAGTTGATAGTTGTACCTTTGTGTATTAATGATGCAGACAAAAAGTACCCTGTGACCAATTGAAACAACCAGATGATGCTAGAAGGGTATGAAACTTGTGCAAATGCCCAAAATATTCTAGATTCTATAGAATATATCGTTGATTGTAGACCTACAACTTGGTGACAGCTATAGATAGTATAGTCTGTATGTCGTACGACTATATAGATGAAAATGGTAATGAGGGGAGTGAAAAAATTTTGAGTTCCAAAGGAGAAGTCTTCAATTTTGATGATTTGAAAAGTGTTATTGGGTTTTTTGGGCATTCTAGATGCAATGGCAGGGTCAATTTTGGCCCAAAGTGTTTCAAAAAATTAGCTACCTCCAAGATTTGGTAACTGCCTCCCAACTTGAAACCCTCATAAATTTGGAAAAAATATCATATTTTGACGAAACAAAGCCAATCTTGATTTTCTTAGATTCCTTGGACTCAATGGTGAGCTCAGATTACCTCCAAAATGCTCCAAAAATCATTTAAAATGAAAACCCACAAAGAGGAACCCTCCACAATTGGTGCATTTTTCAAGTTCTTTGATTCCCCATACCACCTTTAGGTGCAAGGAAAGAGCATACTAAAATTTACTAAAATTCACCAAGATCTCTCACTAGCAATAGCTCTACTCTCAAATCTGAGAAGGAATTTGTAAGGCTTGCTCTGATACCATGTAGGAGCTAAAATTTAGCTCTAGCCTAGGATCACTTGCAAAAACAATTGCAACCTTCTACAAGATATTATGCAAGAATATGAGCTTGCTTGATATTAAGATCTATGAAATATGATGATGAGGTATATTACAAAGTGGACAATGAACTTACTTATATAGACAAGGTGTGATGTAGTACCAACATTAAATGACTATCACAATTAAATGACATGAGCCAACATTAAATGACCCTAGGACTCTAATATTTAATAAAAGATAAAAAGATAAAGTCTTATCTAAGCATTAAATTCCTAGGACCTAAGTGGATTTAATATGCAAATAGGACCCCACTAAGTAACTAGATGGGAAATGTAGCTATTTACACCAACACTTAGGAGCTTGCTATGTAATCTAGCCCCTAATATGATCTTTCAACTTCCATAGATAGTCATATAGAAAATAGACTAGAGAGCGTGTGATCCTATCCTATGTGCATCTAGAAGATAAATAATCTAAATGATAAAAGGAACAATAATATATGTGTCTACTACTATCCCTATGTGCATGAAAGAAAGTTGGAAGATGTAGAATCTTGGAATACCAAGTGGATAATATAATATATAAATAATAAGGAAAGATAATTAAAACAACAAATCATCCCAAAAAAAAGACTAATGGTATGTTAGAACATTCACAAGGGTAGTGGAGGATGCTAACAAAACCAAAAAGCTATTGTAGAGTGTTGGAATACTATAGAGTCCCATAGAAGATTAGAGGAGAAAAATAATTGGAGCCAAAAACTAGTTTCAATGCATCAAGACTGAGGAATCCAATTCAAAATATAAGTAATCCAAGATGTTTTTGGTAAAAAAAGGTTAGGAAAGGACTATTAAAAATTGGTGGGCTAGAAAATTATGGTTACAAATAAAATTAAAGTGCAATTGCAAGATGTTAGCATTCGCACATAGATGTTTATGTGACTATGCTAAATTCCCAAAAGAAACAAATGAGAAACATTACAAAGTGGTCACACTAAACCCAATAAATTTTAAAAACACAACAAATTATGAGCATGTAAAGAAACACAATAATTGATCTAGATTAAGAACTAGGCTAGGAAAGAGGGCTAAAATGTTCCTTAAAACTACTATAAGATGGACACTAAAATAAGGACAATTTACAATGTCAAAATTGTAGGGTATAATTTTTTTAACCTTACAGTTTCCCCCACTTTAGCAAGTTGATGTTACTAGGTAATAATAGCTACACTAAAGTACATAAATGAAAATGTAAAAAATATTAAATATTCTAAGAATATATAAATGTGTTGGGATAACAAAGATAAACTACTACACTATGGAAATCTATAATTTGTATACAAATTTGTAATAAAGTATTCTTGTTCATAAAAAACCATTTGAATTATGATTAATTGTAGAAAACCATTAAGAGAATTAAGGAATTAAAATAAGTATCATAAGAGATCAAACAACCTCGTGATAACATCATATAACATGATATTTGTGTGGAGAAAATCTTTTGAGAAATAAATCCACCAAGAAGAGAGGAAAAGTATGTATTATATTTATTACAAGATTACAATGCAACACACTTTTTTACTCCTTTGTCTTCAATCTAAAAAAATCTATGTGCTTGTGAACTCTCAACAAAAATCATATCTTACCACCATCTCAAGGCTCCAATTTGTAAAGATATTGGAAGAAGAATAGCACTAGAGGTTTCTCAAATAAGAAGTACTTATACCATTGTTAAACATGGAGTCCAAAATCCTCTTGAAAAAATATAAACTTCCCACACCTTGGATTCCCCTAGAATGTGTAGTCACTCATATTGACATCCCAAAAGATATATTTTCCCTCCTTTCCAAGTGCTTAACATAGGGAAGCTAAGAGCCACCCACATGGAATACTAAGAGAAACCTAGAAGTCCTTTACAAGTGCTCCACTTGAGGAGTTAATTATTTTTTATATGTAATTATTTACTGCTACCAATGGACACATTTATCCCTTATAAATATATTTACAAAACATAGGAAAAATATTATTACAAATTATTTTCCACTAAAACCCTAGGTACATAGATACACCTTGACAAGGATATTGGAACAAATAAAATAAAATATGATTTACAAGGTTGATGGAATATTAATCCAAAATTCTCCCACTTAACATCATACATTGTAAATACATTCATAGGAACATAAAAATAATTAAGTACAAGAAATGATGCCCATGTCCTCCTTGCACCAAGAGATTGTTTTTGAGCTCATTGGATTGGTAAGAGAATTCACAACCTTCTCCCAAGTTTCAAACTTACTCAGCATAACTTGTGCATTTTCAATCATTTCCAAAACAAAGTGGTACTAAACATCCACATGCTTTATCCACGCATGAAACATTGGATTCCTTTTCAAAAATATTACATTGATTGTCACAACCAATTTGAATTGTATATTAACCAAAAGGGTTTTCCTACACACAATCTCTATAACCAAATTAACTCCTTAGAGACATAAATAAAAACCATATACTTTTCCTCAGTGGTAGATATTAAAAACTTGAGCTACCCCTTACTCATCCAACTCATTGCATCACCAAACACAATGAAACAATAGCCACTAGTGGACCTATAACTATCTAAATCATTGGCCCAATCTACATCAACAAAGCCCCATATTGTTGGTTTACTACATTATTACATCACAGTTGTTCATTATACTAGTCATTTGGTTAGATTTTAGTTTGGTAAATTTATTTTCTACAACTCACTTTCCATTTGTATTTATACATGCTTCTTTTATAATTTATTCACTCATTTTGTGCTCATTCACTCATTATGGTATTTGAGAAAGTAAGTACCATGCCCATGTGTTTGAAGAATGCACATAAACATTTATACATGTGTTTTCAGAATCTATTGGAAAAATGAATTGCAAACTCCAATTGGGCATCTAAAAGAGTTCTTGCTAGTGTGGACAAACATAGAGATGATGAATGAATTCCTACAAGGAACAACATGATAAGTGTAGTATGAAATGATCAATATAATGAGTGACCATGATGTAATATTAATAAACAAACAATCCCTCCTTATTACATCATATGCATAGGAGAAAAAAACAAGGCATTTTGAAAAGCTTCAAAGTTTATAGCTATAAGAGGCCTGGTAAATATGTCAGCACATTGCTCTTGAGTCCAATAAAATAGGAGTTGGATACTCTATTTCTAAACATGCTCATGAATATAGTGAAACAAAGCCTCAATATGCTTGGTACACTCATGAAAATAAAGATTGTGAATAAGCTTCAACACAATCTAATTATCACAAAAAAGTTCTAGGACCTACCTTAGGAACACCCATACACATAGCCATATCACCTCATAAATAGCTCCACTTGCAGTGTAATATTTTTCCTTTGTGGAAGAGACTTGAACAATGATTTTATTTTTGTTCCACCATGATACTAGATTAGATCCTAAAAATAAAATGAATCTTGAAGTAGAATTCATGTCAACCACTAAACCTTCATAGTCCACCTTCGTTATCCACACAAAGAAAAATATATATTTTGTTTGTATTTGAGGCCATATACCATTGTACCATAGATGTATCTCAAAACATGCGTTTCTTCTTTCCAATGAACAACCTTAGGTTCCTTCATAAACCTATAAAGATAGTTGAAAATATAGCTGATATCAAGCTTGATATACATCAATTAGATGAATCTTAATCAACTAATGATAAATATTAACACTCACCTAAGGTGATGGATCATGGTAGGGAAGTTGCAAGCCTATCTCCAAGGGTGCCGACATAGGTTTGCAATATTCCATTGTGAATTCATCAAGCAATATATTGAAATATTTAATTTGAGAGACATAAATTTGATTCTTCTATTGCCACACTTCAAGTCCAAAAAAATAGTGCAAGAGCCTAATATTTATCACGTCGAATAATTATTTGAGATCATTCTTTGTTGCATCAATTATTTGTGGAGAACTGAGAACTCCTTGTGATGACCAAATCATCAACATATATAATCAATATTACAATCTCCCCACTTTCTCTTTGAGGTAGAGATTTGGATCATAAGGATTCCCAATGAATTCATGAATAAGGATGTGTTCATTGATCTTGATGTAATAGGTTCAAGGAGCCAATTTAAGACACTAGAAGGATTTGACAAGTCTGTATATTTTGTGTTGTTGGGTAGGTGAAACATATACCTTTAGTTGAGTCATATAGACTTATTCCTTGAGATATCCATTAAGCAAGACAATCTTGATATCCATCTGATGAGATTTCCATCCAAATTGTACTACCATTACCAATACCATACAAATAGTTTTGATCTTTGTTGTAGAGGCACAAGTTTTGTCATAGTCACCTCCTTCCTTTTGTGCATAACCCTTAGCTGCAAGTAAGGCCTTGCAAATTTTAATGCTACCATATACCTTCTATTTATTTTTGAAAACCCATTTGCATCCAATAAACTTCTTCCTTTGTGGAAGATTAACAAGCTTCCATATGTTATTCTTCATTAATATTTGATATTTTACATCCATGGCATCTTTCCATTATGGTGACTCAAGAGTCTAGTAAACTATTTTTGGTTTTGAAATTTGAATAATTATATAAATAAGAGCTAGATTTACCTCCTCAAGAGACTTACTGAGTTTTGGACCCGAATAGAGATGTATAAACAACTACATCATATTTATCATCCTTCATTATGGCTTGGTACCACTTAGGAATATTTTTGTGCACAAGAGATGAGGATGGAGGAAATGAAAGAGGGGGAAACTGATCCAGTGGAAATAAAGCCTCTTCTTGTGCTTCTTCATCAAGTTCAATAATTTTTTGGTGTTTGATAAGTGTTACCCAATTTTCACCTACGGGCTCAATCAGTGGAAATTATGTTTTAAATTCAGCACGTGGATTAAATGAGGCTCCCACAAGGGTTGAGCCCAGCGTGCAGGTCTTTGGATTTCATTGGGAAGATTTTCATTTGATGCTATTTCGCAAGGGTGTCTATTGGGAAGCCTCGCCTCAGTCAAATTTGGCATAAAATTCATCAGAAAAGAAAGTCAGCAAGACCCTTTTGTTGTCTTGTCGACTAGCAGAGCATTCTATTTGGTTGAATACACTAGGCGCAGGACATTCAAGTCGCCATGAGTCTTCATGTGTCTCTCTGAGTGCATGATGTCTTAGCGAAAGGAGGCATCATCGCTATATGGTCTTGTTGACATGGTGTGGTCTCGCCAAAACAAAAGGGCTCAATGTAATGTTTGGCACTCGGTGTAAGGTCTTGCCGACCATTGATAGTCTTGCCGAAAATGGAAAGGGACATCGGTAAGACTCTTGTCATTTGCCATAAAGTCTCACCGACGGGGTGAGGTATCATTGAAGTGAAGCAACATAGGTGAAGGAAAGAAGTTCAAAAAAAGGTTTCGCCAAAAGCCGAGGGTCTTTCCGAACAAGTAGGAGCTCAGGGAGATGTTTCAGCGAAATGAAGAGAGCTTGGCAAAAGGAGGTGCTATTGACAGGATGTCTCGCTGATGGTTGTTAGTCACGCTGACATGTTTTGTGCCTTCCGTGTAATGAAGAGAGCTCGACATCATGTCTCAGCAAACGAGGGTAGTCTCACTGAGAGATATTGCCTTCAGTATGAGGTCTGGCCGAATGACAAAGGTCCTACCGACGGGGGGGTGCCTTCTGTATAATATTTTGAGGTCGGGGAGAAGTCTCCCTAACTCGATAGTCTTGCTGACCATTGTGAATAGGAAGGTAGGCTCCCACCGAAACAAAATGGCTTCGGCAATATTTCTCGCTGACTCAATAGGGTCTTACCAAAATGAAGTGAACTTGGGGAAAGGAAAGGAGCTCGGTATGAGGTCTTCCCGACTTTCCAATATCTTGACAAATGTGCATGACTAGGCAATGAAGTGGCAATATCGGTATAAATTTTGAGGGCTCACCGTGAGGTCTCCCCGAATGCGATAGTCTTGCCAATGGTTTCAGGGATGTCGATATGACTTTTGTTGCTCGATATGAAGTCTCACCGACAGATGTATGTTATGTCGATGCTACTATAGAGTATAATCACATTGGGGAGACACGGCTAGTGTCTCACCGATATGCGATTCATTCTGATGAAGAGCTTTTGACCACCCGGAGAAGCTTGCGTGGCATTTGTTCGACCAATCTGAAGGAACTAAAGGTGAACCATCAGCCATTTGATTGATTGACCACCTTGGCAAAGAAGACCAATGGAATATAAACAATATGAATTTTCTCTATGAATAAAGTGATGGATCAGTTCGATAAACAGGTGGTGGCATCTGTAAGAGTCTAGGAGGAGACCGAAGACTGTTTCCAATGAAGGTCAAATTGTGGAAGGATCTGGAGCAAGAAGAAAGCTGGAAAAAAGGAGAAAACCTCAAGTCCATGACACCTGGGATTGCTGTTGGCAGGAGAGTCGATCGACATTTATGGTAACACTCAGAGGTATTCAAGGCAGCTCTTCAAGGAAGTTCGAGAGTAGACACGGAGGCCAGAGGTTGGCACATTAAATGTGTTGCAAAAGATCAAGGAGGCCATTCCTGGAGTGACTCTCCTCTGACATGAACAATGGGGACGCAACATTAACTTCATTCAAAAGATCTAAGGGTAGATCTTTTTTGAAGACCGATATTTTGTAGACCCTAAAAATCAAGGGGTGACACTTTTGTATATATGGCATTTTTTTCCTTTTTGTAGATAGTTCTTACTTGCATATTCTTCTGCTTTTGTGACTTCTGTGAGTCCTTAGAGGAGAATACTGAGTATTGTAACTCATTTACAAATATTTCATGTACATTTTCACCTTTGGAGATCAATAAAGAAAGCAACTTCTGCCTTCTCAGTTATCTGTTTCATTGAGTGTGTTGAATGATTGATAAATTTACATGTGAGTTTCTCTTATTCCTTGTTAATTGTCTCATTAATAGCACTTTTAAGCAGAGGAGATGTGTATATGGCAGGTTATAGGTTATGTTAGTGATGCAAAAAGTTTTAGTTGTGAGGAGAATTTATCATCCTTCTAGGACTGCATGTATCGTAGCTTTCTTATAAAACATTTATGCAATATCATATGAGTATTGAGTTGTGCATATCAACTTTTACTAGTTGATTGAAAATTGTGTGTTAAGCAGTTGTTCATGTTTGAACAAATTTGGTGTACCACCATAGGAGTAGTTTCCAATTTATGTATTCCTTCTCCCTTTATCTCACAAAGATTAGTAGCTTAGGTGATAACACAAAGGAATTCGGCCTTCTTCAGAGGTTGACCTCTGTTTACAAGAAACCCACATCTTTAGAGGTCTTCCCATGTTACACTGAGGTGTTGAATTTTATATTCAACAAGGTGCAATTTCAGGTGATAACAATAAGTAAGAGGTGATGGTGAGGAAGAGGTGTTGCATCCTATTTCCTCATCAAAAATAACATCCTTGATAATGTACAATTTCTTTTTTACTACATCCATAAGTCAATATCCCTTTGACTTTGAACTGTACCCAAGAAAACACATTTCAAAGACTTACCATCCAATTTTTCCTTTGTACCTTGGGAACATGAATGTAAGTTGTACATCCAAACACTTTGGAATGTGATATAGATGGCTTCTTCCTAGTCCATGATTCTCTAGGTGCGATATTTTTAAGCACTTTGGTGGGTGCTTATTCAACAAATACATTGTTGTATGAATTTATTTAGCCTATAATCTAGGAGAAAGATTTGCATCCTTCAATATACATCACACCATTTCCACAATAGTACAATTACACCTCTCTACAACACCATTTTTTTGAGATGTGTAAGCACTAGTCAACTATTTTTGGATCCCATGTTTTGGCATATTTCCAATGTATTACTCACATTGTTAGTACTAGAATAAAATAAAAAATAATTAGAAGTAACATGAAAATATATAAGTAACCTCTTCATATAATTATAATGCTCTCTACCAAGGTTAGACATAAATATGGTTAATACTCCCATTGCTTAGGTAATATCTAGCCTAGTACAAATCATTGCATACATCAGGCTACCAATTGTATTATATTATGACACACTAGACATATCTTCAAAATTATCTCACATTTGGAACACATATCTAAATTAAGTTTAGCACCAATTGGTAAAGATATTCTAATTGTCTTATAGTCTTGCACATTGAACCTCTACAAAAATAGTATTCATGTACTTGAAGACAACCAAATATTTCGTGTTCACAATCCCTCACGATATAAAATAGTATCTTGCTATCCTTGATCTTTCATATCAAATGCACTTGAAAGTTGAGCTTTCAACTTACTAATCATACCCTTGGTATTACTAAAAAATAACATGTCATCCACATACAAGGAAATAATTAATATATGATCATCTATATGTTTGATATAAATATTATGATCCTCTTGTTGCACAGGCGGCTACTGTTGCACCAAAAGATCGACCTACCAATTCCTGATATAACCTCCAGATTTATACAAGATCCAAGATCCATAGGAGGCAGTTAAGCCATGTCACAAACCCAAGCACCACTCTGCACAACACAAGGAGACCAAGGGAGAAAATCTTGCAACCTCTCCTTGCTTCTAATAAAACCCAACTTCAACTGAAATGACACAATTTTTTGATAATGCATTTGGGGTGATTGTTTCAAACCATAAAGAGACCATTTTAATCTACAAAACAAGTGTTCCTTCCTATTAACCTCAAACTATTAGGTTACATATAAATTTCCTCTTCTAGATCCCCGTGCAAAAAATTAATTTTAACATCCATTTGCTCAATTTAAAAAATATAAGTAACAACTATATATAAAATAAATCTAATTGACAATAATTTAGCAATATGAGAGAATAATTTAGAAAAATTTACCCCCTCTCTGGAAGAGTAGCTCTTGGCTATCAATCTAGCCTTGTACCTCTTAAATGAACTACTTGCTTCAAATTTTTTCTTATAGAACCATTTACAACCAATGGCTTTCCTTCCTTTGCAGAAATGAAAAAGATCCTAGGTGTCACATGAGTCTAGATTCACCATCTCCTCCTACATGAATTTTTTCTAAGAATCACTATTATATGAAAGAATAGATTCCCTATAGGATCTAGGCTCATCATTAGCACTTTACAAAGAAAATACACAACAAAAATTTACCGGGATACACCTATTAATAGGATTTATTGTCTTGTGGATCTTATCAAGGTTGGAGGAAAAAATTCTCCCTTTTGTTCTATATATTCAACTTCTTCAAGGTCATCATGCTCATAAATCCCACTTGAACCCTCTTCTTCCTCTTAATCTTCTAATTTATTTTTGTGCTCCATAGGTGCATCTTATTTCTTCAATTAAAAATGCATTATTTTTTCTTGTTTTCTCTTCTTTATATTTAGGTTTTTGAGTAACAAAATTAACTCTAAACTCCCTAAAATCACATCTATAGAATAGTCTACTTTCAAGGTTAGAGTATTGCAAAGCTTGTAACCCTTAACATCCTCACCATATCTAATGAAGATGCATTTGGATCCAATTTAGATATATTTTCTTTTGTCCACATTTCATAAGTGTCAAATTAAGAGCCTTACTAGGAGATCTATTTATAAGTAACAAAAAATGCTCACTGCTACCTGTAGACATGTAAAATATAATGATTGACATTGTGCATCTGATCCTGACCTACTAACACCATTTCTTCCAGAATCATCCCTCGGTCTAACCGTTTAATCAAATTCCCCTATATGACTAAATGCATCAATTTTCATCCCTTAATCGAATAAATCATTTTATCTGATTAAGTCAATTCTTTCTGTTAATTAAATCAATCCATCTGATTTAATTATCCCTATTTAATTAAATAATCAATTTATTTGATTAAATCTCTAAAGTCTATCCATTAAATTAAATAAATTAAAACCCTATTTGATTTAATCTAACACCATCCCTTTTAATTAAATAAATCAAAATCATTATTTAATTAATCTCATGTCATATTCCTCTCTTATTTGATTTAAATAAATCCATAAATCTAAGTCAAATAAGTCACATCATCAAATCTCCTATTAAATTAATTAACCCTTGATTAATTTAATCTAATCTCATGTCACATCCTCTAGATAATGCAAGTTGCACATGAAAATAGATTTAATTCATTTTATTAAATCCCTATTTTCCTCATATGGAATCTTTTGGAATATTCTCTCAATTTGAATTCAAAAATTCCAAGTCAACATGTACATCCAACAAGGCAATAAATTCATCTTACATGTCCTTTTCCTTGAGCCATGTGGCATTTATTGCATTTTCCCTTCCCTCTTGCGTGTCATTTCAATAAATTTGAAATTCAAATTTATAAATTTATTGGCACAAACCCCAAATCTTGCACATCCATCATTCATTCATAGCCTGACAAGTGGCACCATATCATTAGATGAATGTTAGTCCCACATTGTTCAAATTTGGACATTCATCCATCTTGAAATCCAATAAATGAAGAGATCATATCCTCATTTCATCATCCATCATCTAAGTAAAGTTACCATGCTCAAATATCTCTTGAATTTCATCCATTATCATTGAGTCATAGCTAAGTTTTGCAGATTTTTGTCTTGGAGTCTTCGTTCTTCATCAACAAAGTGGATCAATCTCTTCAACATTTGAAGCTTGCATCTTAGGAATTGGGAAAGGGCCAATTTTCACATCAAATTGGCACCAATTCCCCCATGGGATCATGAGTTTGCACATCTAATTAGGATTTGATCTTTGTTTTATCATTTTCATTGTGTTCCTTGTTATTTTCTTTCCTAGTTTAAGCTTGTAAATGGATTTCATGGGGAACCCTTGTTTAGACTTGCAATATCTAACTTGAGGTGTTTATTCTCTTTGTTTTGCAGGTACCTAGGTTGGGGTTCGCACACTACCCAAAAGTATCCATCTAATTGTACACCATCTAAAAAGAATTATATCTCTTTCCATTAATGTTTAGTTCATCCTTTTCAATAGTCTATTTTGTTGAGGTATGTATGGAGTAGTCTTTTACCTAATTATAACCACATGCTTATAAAACTCATTAAATTCCTTAGAACAATATTCACCCCCATTATCAAATCTCAATACATTTATCTTAAACTCAGCTAATTAATTCTCTTCTAAGGATTTAAATTCTTTAAAATTAGTGAAAACTTCAAATTTGTGTTGTATAAAATGAACCTAGGTGAATATTGATGCATCATCAATGAAAGTAATAAAATACTAAGATTTACCAATATAATCAACATCCATAGTGTTAGGTCTCAAAATCACTGCTCCATTTCCTAGAACCAAAATCCACTCACAAGGCTAGGCTTGTCAACAAATGAGTGAAATAAGTTCATCTACAAAACTATGGAGGATTCTAGGCTAACTCAATGAGAGTTGGTTGTCTCTCCTATACTTTGAGCTCAACTTAGACTCATGAGGGTATTCCTGTAGTTGAGGGTATAGAACAAACAAATTTGAAACTAGTAGTTAAACCCAAATTGTTAATTTAACCCCAATTGTCACTAGGTTGAGAGCAACTAACTACTAAATGACCTCTAAATAGCTGATACAACACCTCAATAGTAAGTGCAAGGTGAGTGTGAGTTTCAGAATTCATAGAAAGTAATGTGTACTATTTTATGTATATTATGAAACTATGAACCACACAAATTGATAAAATAAGGGGAAAATGTTTAATAATTTGTTTGATTTTTTTGACTAGAGTGAGTACATTATATACAAGTGCCAACCCAAGGGGAATAGAGTCCCAAATTAAAGGAAGAGATGACAGGATAAGATAACAACCAATAACTTGATCTACATATTCAAATGCATCAATATGTTTTATTGTCCACTTCACATATTTATCCATTAATGAACTATTCAAACTCACATATTAGCATGAAAAGAGTTGTTACAATTCTTGCAATAAGTTTATAACTTAGTCATATTCCTCTTATGGTGCTTATATTCACAACACTAGTTGTGCTAAATAAAACATTCTAAAATAATACATTTTTGAGATTTTCCACACATCATGGAGACATAAAATTGGACAATGTTATTATAATAACCTTTCTCATTTTTGACATTGTCCTTGCATCCTTAAAATTGCTTTAGATTTGATTCTTTGTGCATTTTTTCCATTTTGGAGTATTCTTTCGTTATCCTTTTTCTTTGGTACTATCCAATAATCAAAATGAGAGAAAAAAACCAAGTAAAAATACCTAGTCAAACCAAGCCCTAAGTTACGGTACTACAACATTGAATCCAAAATGGGTGATACAAATTGAAATATGGGAACAATAATTTATTTTGGCCATTGGTTGACCACTCTATAGTAATGGAGGTAGCTCAAATAAAAAACAACACATTGGCCTTTTGATGCCCAAACACATTGATTGAGAAGAAGCATAAAAGGTTGCAGGTCTTGCTTCATCAACACTTTCAACTATATCAGGAATCGTCAACACTTTGGGTGGTTTTTGGAACCAATGAAAGTGATAGTGCCTCCTTTCTTCTTGTCCTCTTTTACTATCTTGGGTATATTCCACTATCAATAGTTCCACATGAAATAGGAGCCAAGGAACTCTATTGGTGTAAATAGGTGTTTTTCCTATCTAGTTCTTTAATAGGTCCTATATACATGTTATGTCCACTTAGGTCCTAGGTGTGTTTTCTATAAGTCTTAGTTGTTTAGATACGATCTTATCATATCTTATCTAGTCAAATTTTATTTAATGCTTGTGTCCTAGGTCATTTAATAATGTTGAGGTAGTTGTCTCATTATACAAGATTAAGACACATGTCAAGATATTGTCTAATCATATCTCACATTCTTTCCTTTATAAGCAAGACATCATATGTACATCCAATTCAATTCAATTCTATTAGATCAATACTATTACAATCTTGAGTAATGCATATTGACCATAATCTTTCATCCATTATTGCAAATTCATGATCTTGCTTTTCCCTCTTGTAGAAGGTTGTTTAAATTGGTTTTTGTAGGTGATCCTAGAGGTTTGAGTCCTTGAGTGACTCTAACAAGTTCATGGTAGGCTTGTAACCTCCGACAAAAAAAAATCAAATTTGGTTGCCAACAAGAAGGTTTGATAATTGTTCCCTACTTATTCTTCCACTATGGTGCTATCTTATTTTTTGTTTTATCTTGAATCTCCTTGTCTAACTAGTATAATGGGTTGTTGGGTGTCTTTAGAAGTGCTTTCCTTTCTAACTTGGACCTATCAAATTTTGCTCATTTTTCTCTAATAAATTTAGTTGGAGAGTTCTTGATAAAAAACCTAGGATGTCCCTAGCTTTACTAATAGACTAAGAGAATTCTACTACAATCAATGTTTAAATTTTATATCAGTACCTAGAAATTGTTAGTTTCTATTCCTTGACAATGGAGCCAAAAATGATAAGATGATTGTACTACTCTCAAATGCTCATCATTTAATTGTTTTTATCAATATGGGTGATTGTAGTATTCTCCTATTTTGGTTTTAGTCCATTCCTAAGATTTACTAATTGAAAGTAAATATTGATCTATGAAATTACTAAATGTAAACACACATTGTTGAAAATGAAAGTTGCTTGTATCAAAATATTGAAATAAAAGGTATTGAAATGAGATTGTTGAAATTGAAATGTAACAACTATTTATCTTTCTCGAAATGGAAAAAATAAAAAATTGTTGAGAAAGATATATATATATATATATATATTTTATATAAGTTTAACACTTGTAGAATATTCAAATAAATAAACTAACTGACAACAACATAAAATTATTTAACCTACGATGATATGCAATGTAATAAACATACAAATAATATTGATTTATCCTTCATATGATTGAGTCCAATCCCCTTATAGATCAACCTATTACTCCACAGGTGATATAAAATCTGCTTCTTTCTCATAGATAATACTAAAAAGATAGGGTATTAGATATTATTGTTGGGTTACAAAAAAAGAGGAAAATACATGTTGCTCCTATTTTTAGGCTGAAAAAATTATGTTATTATTTCCTCTATGTCCTATTAGAAATTAAAAAGGAAGAATCTTGCAAATCTATATTTCATGTCCTTATTTGAATAGTAGTTCATTTATTTCTTTATCCACTTGCATGAAGATGAGATCCAATTTCATGTTGGAGAGTTCCTAATAACCTCAAGTCAAGGTGAGCTCAACATGATTTGATTGGAGTGCTCCAAATTGTTAGGAACATTTAGAACTTAAATTTTTGGTCATTCTAGAAAGAAGAGACAAATTCCCTAAAATTAGTGAAGAATAACAAATGCAACAAGATGTGTTTAGATTGATAAGTAAAATTTAATTCAAAAATTGCATGTGATATTAAGAAGGGTAGGTGTTTGAGTTAGAAATCCTTAAATTCAATTGTCATAAATCAAAGCACAAGTGACACTATTAGGTAGAGTCATAACATTGCATGTTCTAGAGTCACCAAGTTCAATTTGGAGCTACTTGAGTTTAACTCCAAATGGCCAATTCTACTCATTTAGGAGATTATTATGACAATACCAACATAATTAGTTGTCCCTTTTTAGATCCAAACTAATTATTGTATTTAATACCTCCATTCACCATAAAAATAAGGAATATATACAAAAAATATAGTTTGTATTGTTATTTGGACATGCATCTATGAAGAAGAGACAAGCATGAAACCACATCTTAATTATATTTGTAACAATTTAATGTCACTTGAATCTACAATTAGTCCAAAAATACAATTGTATTTAGAAAATTAAACAATCTCTCAAATTATATATGAGACATTACCATTATCTCATCAATTTTGATGATGAAAAGGATTTTTATTGTGAGATGGTGATTAAGATGACAAATTAGAGGATTGTGATTGAGGATTATGGATTAGGGGATGAATTTGATTAGGATTTAATGATTGGGATGATGTTTAAGAGGATATAGGTTAGATACTGGATCAGGATTGAAGAGATTATAATTAGTATGAAGGGATAATGAATTAGATTAGGATGGGGGGATTGCAACCTTTGATTTAGGATTGAATTTTATGATCAATGGTTGAGGGTGAAATTTGGATGAGAAGGTGGAAGGCTAGATAGTTTTGTGTTGGATATTGTGGATATGGTTTCTGATATGTGGTTGCCATTGATGTCAACACTATTAGCATTTGGTGTACTAGAGGCTGTATATGTTGAGGATATTGAGAAAATTGTAAAAGGAAGTGTTCTAGGTTCCCAGTGGAGCTATGTAGGTCATGAAGGTGTTTTGTTCTGTACGTTGAAGATTAGCTAATGTGGATTAAAGGGTTTATTTTTTAATGTTTCTAGATCATCTATTGAAAGTTTCAAAGGTTTGCATGAAGTTTCGAGTGTGTTGTGGTCTGACAATCTTTTTGTGGTCTCTGTCAGTGTTCCTAAATGAAGATTGTGTGATTCTGGTAATCTCAGTTGTTGCATATGCTTCTCTGTTGTTTCTTGGTGCTCTTGGATGTCTCTAGATCATTCTCTATCTTTGTGGTACATCCACATTACTTAGAGATCTTGTGGTTGAAGATATTTTCTTATGCATGTTCAATTTTTTATGTTCTTGGCCAACATGTTGGTGGTAGCGTGATGTGTATCTTCGTGGTGAAACTAATTAAATTATTTTTGTGTTGGAGATATTAATTTGGGTCTCCACTATGTTGTGGCTGACCTTGGTGGTTTTGCATTGGAAATTTAATTGTAAATTTGGGCCGACATTGCAAACTATGTCTTATTTTTCTGGCCGACTAAGATGTGATGAAATTCCATGAAGCGGATATATTTTGTGTGTTGGAGATATTAATTTGGGTCTCCACTATGTTGTGGCTGACCTTGGCAGTTTTGCATTGGAAATTTAATTATAAATTTGGGCCGACATTGCAAACTATGTCTTATTTTTCTAGCTGACTAAGATGTGATGAAATTCCATGAAGTGGATATATAAGAGCGATTGGTTGAAAAAGTTAGTGTTTGCATTAGTGTGAATGTATGCCATAGAAAGTGTAAATGTGCGAATAGTGTTTCTATCATTCGATTGTTGAGCAAAGAGTGAAGAAGATTGAGGAAAGTGTGAAGAAGGTTTTCTGAGCTTAATTGGAACTATAATAAGGCTTGTGTAGAAGCTATTCTTTTAGTTCATACTCTGTGGATCTAATCCATATTTTTGTATTGTTGGACAGTGTGTCCTCTTTTGTACGAGTAGTGATCTCTAGGCAGTGTGCTTGAATGCATGTGCATTCCCCTTATTATTTCTCTTTATACTTTTAACAGAGTATAATCTTGTGGACTAACATCCACCATGGTTTTTCCCCTAACAGGGTTTCCACGTAAAAAATATTGGTGTTATTTGTCTCTCTAATGTGTTAATTGCTTGTGGTTATTTGCTTATTCATCATATCTGAGATTAAAGTTAAGATAAGTTAGAAAAGTTGAAGTTTTTGTCACAATTGATTCACCCCCCCTCTCAGTTGTGTGTCCTTGTTTTGCCAACATTTTGAATGATTGAAGGAAAAGGATTAGATTTTTGCTTGAAGGGATGACATACAAACAACTTGTTTGGTTATGAGGGAGGTAGTGCATGGGCTTTGACATGAAAACATGCTAAGATAAATAAAAAGCTATCTTTATTCAAGTGGGTATGTCAATTTCCATTGGCCTACAAATATAATATGTGTCAAGTGAAGGATATCTAAGGAAGGAAAAGTACATGCACCACCTTCTCAACCTTTATCATGGAGGCCAAAATATTACCCAAAGTAAGCTCTAACTTGACACCTTGGAAGTACAAATTTTTAGAAGAATCCACTATATACTATAAAGGTATGAGAGACCCAACTTTATGGAGTGAAAGAGATGTGTCTAATGACCTAGTTCAAAATGGTAACCTTTGATTCACTTCTCTAAGGTATAAATTTATTTGGGGTTTATCCTGAAATAACAAATCTCCCTTCCAATGGAGGAGTCTTTTAATTCTCTTCTAAATTTATACACCCCACTAAAATATGAAGGTTGAGGTCATCCCATAAGGTGATAAAATCCTTAGGAAAACCCCTAGAAAGGAATGATACAATTTATTTTAGTCACCCAAGATCACATGAAGTGCAAGGGGGGAGAATATGCACTTGGGTTGCTTGGGATGAAACAAAAAGAAAGAGAGAAAAGTGGTATTTTTTATCCTCAAGTTTTCCTTGCAACATGATAAGAGAACATACACACCAATCTACTCAAAGATATTGCAAACAATGTTAATCAACCTTAGAAAAAGAGATGTGCAACTAAGACTAGTTAAAACAATGAATCTTGGACAAAAAAACTACACCATAAAAGTGTTAGTACTTTCATAATAGGGTTTTTGGCCAATGATTTTAGCTAGACAAAAATAAAGGTTATGATTCAAAAATAAGGTTAGTTAAATGTTTAGACCCAAATAAAATTCAATTAAGTTACATTATTAACATTACATTTTCAAGTTTACCTACATAGATGCCACTTTAGGGCACAATAAACTATTCATATAAACATCGATTTGTGTAAGCACTAATTTTCTTAGGCACTAATTCAAAATACATAGATATTGATTCACCTAACCACTAATTTGTGCAAGAACTAATCCATAATGCACAAGAATTGATTCATAATGCACATGCACTAATTTAAAATGCATGTACTTATTCATTTAGGCACTAACTCAAAATGTGTAGGTATTCATTCACATTAGCATTGGTTCACGTAGGTTTCAACTCATGCAAGAAATAATTCAAAACATAAGTAACTCAAAATTGCATATAGGTGAATCAATATTTCATAGGTACCTCAAGAGGTAACAAAGGTAACATGAGAGGTAGTTAAAGTGATCCAAAATGTGAAAATGTGAGCCAAGAAGTGGAGGTGACTTAAGAGGTCACAAAGGTGACCAAGGAGATGAAGAGACAAGCCAAGAATTGGAAAAGTTGAGACAAGGAACATAAAGATGACT
The DNA here is from genome assembly GCA_007258455.2 of Sequoia sempervirens. Lineage (NCBI taxonomy): Eukaryota > Viridiplantae > Streptophyta > Pinopsida > Cupressales > Cupressaceae > Sequoia > Sequoia sempervirens. The sequence continues at coordinate 154,798,560 of VDFB02271358.1, forward strand.
TAGGGAGTGGAGGAAAGCAAAAAAGCAATAGAGGTGACTCGAGAGATGTAGAAGTGACATGGGAGGTAGTAGAGGTGACAAACCAAAACCTATAATGTGGAAACTCACAAAAACATGAAAAATGTATTAGATCTTGGGATGAAGGATCCCACCAGGTGTGCTAAAATACATGTGATAGAAAATAAGGGTGGAAACAAAGACACAAATGCAATGAGATGATGTTATTCCTTTCTCTCAATTATACCTTTGTTCAAGTGAGACGAGGATAAATGTGTACCCAAAAATCTTGAGAAATATTCAATGGCCTCCCAAGGATCATCTTGACTTGCTCTTAGTGTCAATGTGTTGATGGCTTGATGTTAGTTTCTCTTTACTTTAACACCATGTATTTGAAATGGAATGCAAAATGAGAATGGCTTGGAGATGGTTAGATTTATAGATTTGAGCATGTGTTGATCAATGAAAAATTTAATTTGAAGACTAATGATGGAGGATTCATGAGAGGATTGTAGCAAAGAGAAGATGACAAGTGTCATCATTAAATAAGCACACTTGGGAGAGAGGAGGATTGAGGAGAAATAGATTGCTTGGATTGATTTGACCAAATCCAAGGGTTGATAATGAATCCTCTCACATATGTGAGAGAATATATGGGAAAGAGGGACCAATGACAAGTGTCCTCTCACACATATGTGAGTATACATTGGGAAGAGGAAATTTGACATGTGTGAGATATCACATGGGGAAAAGAGATGGAGGCATGTGGATTTTCACACATTTGTGAGAGTCATGAGCTAAATGGGGGGTGAGGATTTTCTTGATAAAATGAATGGTCAAGATTTTTTTGTAGCTTTTTAGGATAATTAGGATTAGTGGTGATTAATTAATCTAACCATGTTTAGGCATGTGTATGGATTAATTAGTCAATTAATTTGATTTAACTAACTAATAGGATTTAGACAGGAAAAGGTAGCAATTAGATGAATACTTGAAGTATTTATTTAATTCTTGTAGTATAAGAATACAAAAGTTGGACATAATTAAATAAATATAAATTTATTTAATTAAGAGTGAGGGATAAGGATAAAATATGATAAAGTCTAGTGTGGTCTGGTGTAGACAATTTTACTTTTCTTAAAAAAGTTGTGTATGTGAGGCTCAAAAGGCTATTATTTGGTTTTGGAAAGTTTCCATGGAGATCAAACTTGATTATTATATGATTTTAGAATTTTTTTAATAATTAAAAAGTTATAAAATTCAAGGGTTGGGAGCAAGGTTCATAAATGGAGGAAAGCAAATTTTTATGGTTTTGATAGTGAAAAGTTAGAAATAAAAAATGCTTTTACTCCCTTATTTGATTGAATTATTTTGTAGGAGATTTATCTCCAAAATAATTTAGAATTATGTATCTTTTAAATATATTGTCAAAAATAATAATATTTTATTATATTTTCCTTATTTTTTGTCTCATAATAATTTGATATTTGAGCATTATGAAACCTGGGAAAGGTTTAGAATAGGAAAGGATTTCCCTTAATGTTTACCAGGATACAAAAGGATCATGTGCTTAAATGGGTGGAGGGTTTGTGATAGGGACAGGGTTGGATTGAGAAAATCACAATCTCAATGCTCTGAGTCCTTGCCTTGAGAACTCCTAAGGTGTCACTTCATCCACCATTCAACCTATAGGTCCTCTGCTAGTTTATGTACCCCTGGTTCATTGCCAACCCTGCCATCAATTTCAGTTTGCTGCTACCAATGAATTCTTGGTGCTTTTCCTCACAATCTCCATCTAGCCTTTAGTCCTTTTAAAAACTAGACAACCTCTACTGCCTCCTCACTTGCTTGTAGGGGTGTGCATAGGATTCTATAGTTTCAAAACCATCAAGGAATGGTTATTGATTTAACTCCATGTTGTGATTCTCCATCGCTATCACAAAACCCTAGTCTAGGGTTTGGAAAAGGCTACTAGGATTAGGCCTCCTCAAGCAAGAATAATGCTTAATACTCCTCCCTGCTCACTGAACACCATAACCTCAAAGAAAGAACCCTAGCTCAATTTTGGAGCACTTCAAGATTTTGGTGGTTTCAGCCCTTCTCAGGCCATACACAGGGTTATTTCTGATTTTGAGAATTCTAGGGCTTTTTAAGCCTTTTCTTGAATACAAAGAGGACTGTCTTCTTCCTTCAGCCACCAGATGATTTGGTAATGATTTATGCCTCTTTTCAGACCTTTTTAAGGTCCCTTGCAACCTTTATACACCTTGGGCTTCCATTGGTAAGTCACCCCTGCAACGTTGGAGGCAATCTTGCACAGTCTTTCCTAACTGGGCATAGCCTGCTCGCCTAGGAAAGGTCTTTTGGCATGCTATAAGAAATCGTAATGATTTCTACTGCTAACATATATACACTATAGGAGATTAGAAACGTTCCCAATTCTCCCATACTTCTTGGTATAGTGGGAGTGTGGGCTAAAGCTCCATCTTTATTCCATTTACAAGTCAAAACAGCAAGATAAAACACAAAATTTGCAAAGAAAGAAGAAAATGATGGAAAAGCTATCTAAAATGACAATACAAAGCTTTAGAAGGATCCTCTACATACTAAAAAATAAAAAAAATTCCTTGTCTAATCCATTTAACAGCAGGCACGCGGCCAAGAATAGAAAATCAAAACTTTTTACACACAAAAATCACTGTTTCTTCTTGCTCTCATGAAACTGCCATGCTCAAATTCTTCCAACCTCCTTCAAAGGTTGAGAAATCACTTTTACAATGCTTTGGAAATGGTTAGTTTTCCTTCTCCAAGCCAAGAACGGCCAAAAGCATCATGTTGTAAAACACAGTGTGTTTTTCAATTTTTACAAAAACTTAGGAATCAACCACACAAAGGATTCCCAACTTATTCAATTTTTAACCTAAGCACCAAAAGGTCCTCAAATAAAATATAAATGGTATTTAAGACCTTACCAAAAGAACAAAAAAGGATTTAAAACAAAAACCCTCAAAATAAGTTTGCACTTAAGCACTTTGGCAGGTGCTCCTGCACCATTCCCCCCCCTCTCAGCACAAAGATCAAGGAACTTGAGGTGATATCAGTGATAGATCAATTCCTAGCTTCTTAAAATCAGCTTCCTCAACCCAGGTAGCCTCTGATTCATGTTTGTTCCTTCACTTGACAAGGTGCTCCATGTATGCCTTGTGTCTTGTAGCTTTCTTCACCTTGGACTCCAAGACCTTCTCTACCTGAGGTTTCTCTTGATTTGGAAGGGGTATATTACTGATATCCTTAAAGATTTCTTGATTGTTCTGAACTTCATCACTGACTATTCCCTTGTACCTGATCAAATCAACAACATTGAATACAGGAGATATACCCAAATCTGATGGAAGCTCTACCTTGTATGCATTCTTCCCATACTTAGCTAACACCTTGCATGGTCCTACTCTTTTCATCTACATTTTGGTTGACATTCCCTTCTGCAACCTTGATTTGTTAAGATGAACCATAACATAATCACCTACTGCAAACTGCACATCTCTCCTTGACTCATCAACTTTATCTTTCAATTTTTGTGTTGCTGCTGTAATTGTCTTCTTAACCTACTCATGAATCTCCTTCATGGTCTAGCTGAAGTCTTCTGCATGTCCACTTCTATTCTCTTGAGATCCAAGGTCTCTAAGTTCACAAACTCCTCTTGGGTGCATCCCATACACAACTTCAAATGGACTTTTCCCTGTAGTTCTATAAACATTGTCATTATATGCATATTCAGCTTGAGAAATCACCATATCCCAGGTCTGTCCATATTCTTTAGTCAAGCACCTCAATAGGTTACCTAACACTCTGTTAACCACCTCTGTTTGACCATCAGTCTGAGGATGGTAAGCTGATCCAAATGATAGATTTGTACCCAATCTGCTCCATAGTGTTTTCCAAAAATGGCTCATGAACTTCACATCCCTGTCTGATATAATGCTCAATGGTAATCCATGGATTCTTACAACTTCCCTGAAGAAAAGATGGGCAATGTAACTTGCATCATGTGTAGTCTTGCAAGGAATAAAATGACTCATCTTGCTGAATCTGTCCACAACTACATAAATACTGTCAAATCATGCCTTAGTCTTGGGGAGTCCTACCACAAAATCCATAGTAACACACTCCCATGGTCTATTGGGAATGGGAAAAGGTTGATACAAACCTGCATTGCTGGCTCCCCCTTTGGCTTTCATGCAAACAACACACTGTTCTACATATTTTTTGACATCTCTTGCTAACTTAGGCCAGTAATAAAACCTTTGTACTAGCTCTAAAGTTTTATTTATTCCAAAATGGCCACTAAGACTTCCATTATGTTTCTCTTGGATCAAATTTTCCCTCATTGATCCTCTTGGGACACATAACAGATTACCCTTAAATAACAATCCATTTTGTAGAGTATACTCAGCATATTGACTATGAAAGTGATTTTCAAAATCTGAACATACCTTGTAGGCTTCTGAGAAATCTTCGTCCTCACCATAGAGGTCTTTGAAACTCTCTAATCCAATGCTTTTCAGCTGTATCTCTTGCACTGTCAACATTCTCCTGCTTAATGCATCTGCCACCTTGTTTTGCTGTCCCTTCTTGTGCTTAATGATAAATGTAAAGGCTTGGATGTACTCCATCCATTTCAAATGTCTATTGCTTAACTTCTCTTGGGTGTTGATGTAACTAAGTGCCTGGTTATCTGTGAAGACCACAAACTCTTTGGGCAACAAATAATGCCTCCACTTCCTAAGGGACTGCACTAAAGCATAAAGTTCCAGATCATAGCTGGAGTATTTTTGCTTGGCTTCATTGAGTTTTTCACTAAAGAATGCTATTGGCCTACCTTCTTGACTAAGTACTCCTACTGCTACTCTACTTGCATCACACTCAACTATGAATAACTTATCAAAACCAGGCAACAAAAGTATAGGTTGGGTTGCTACCTCTTGTTTCAGATTTTCAAACCCTCTATCAGCCTCTTGAGTCCACTTAAACTTTGTTTTTAGACCTCCCTTAATAGTATCTAGGACTGGTGCACATATACCACTAAAATTCCTGATGAACTTCCTATAAAACTGAGCTAAACCATGAAAAATTCTTACCTCTGTTGCTGTGGTTGGTGTAGGCCAGTTTAGGATGGCTTCCACCTTGCTTGGGTCCATCTTCAATGTTCCTTAGGATACTGCAAAGCCTAGATACATAAGATCTTGTTTGAAGAACTGACACTTCTCAAGGTTGATTGCTAACTGTTCTTCTTGCAGCCTTTTGAGAACCATCTCCACATGTTTCAAATGTTCTTCTGTTGTCTTACTGAAAATCAGTATGTCATTCAAGTAGACTACCACAAAAATCCCTGTGAAATCTTTAAGCACCTCATTCATTAGTCTCATGAACATGCTAGGGGCATTTGAGAGGCCAAATGGCATCACTTTCCACTCATATAAGCCATCATTTTTCTTAAAAGCTGTCTTCCATTCATCACTCTCCTTGATTATGATTTGATGATACCAGCTCTTAAGATCTAACTTGGTGAAGAATTTTGCACCTCCAAGACAATCCATCAAGTCTTCAATTCTAGGTATTGGGAATCTATACCTAATTGTGATTCTATTAATTACTCTAGAATCAGTGCATAATCTCCACTTATCTCCTTTTTTTGTTGCTAAAACAACTGGGACTGCACAAGGGCTGATGCTCTTTTGAATTAGACCTTGATTCAATAATTCTTCCACTTGCCTAGCCACCTCTTGGTTCTGCTCAGGTGTAAGCTTGTATGTTGCTTTGTTAGGCAATGAGGCTCTAGGTATGAAGCCAATTTGATGACTTATTGCTCTCTTTGGTGGTAGAGTTGCAGGTGTTCCATCACTCACTATGCTCTTGTACTTTTCTAGCAGCCTTTGAACTGTTTCAGGTATGACTATCTTCTCATCCTTTTCTTCCTCTTTGGACTGCATTAGGACCACATAACCTTCATTCCCTTGGTGTAGATCCTTGATGATCTCCTTGCCACTGCTCAACATAATGTTAGGAACCTTGGACTGTCCTTCATCATCCTCAGTCAATGATTGCAGCTTGCAGGTTCTTCCATCCTTCTTGAATTCAATGGTGTTCTCCTTCCCATGATATATAGCACCTCTATCATATTGCCATGGCCTACCAAGAAGAATATGGCATGCATCCATGGGTAGTACATCACAAATCAGCTTGTCTTTATAACCTCCAATTGAAAATTGTATTGTGACCTGCTCATTCACTAGAACACTCTGCCCTTTGTTCAACCATGTGACTTTGTAAGGGTTGGTATGAGGTACCTTCTACAATTTTAACTTAGTTACTACCTCCTTAGAGATGATATTATCTATAGAACCAGAATCCACAATGACCTTGCATACCTTTCCCAATATCTTGCGCCTTGCCCTAAACAAAGCTCTCCTTTGCTTGGGTTCTTCCTTGACCGGTTGTCTGATCAACACTCTATTAAACATCAGATTTTCTCCTACTTCTGATTCTATATGACTGATCTCAGGTGATTTGACACTCATGGTGTCCTCTTGTGCATAGGCCACTCTTTTCTTAGTGCTAGATGAAGAAGCTTTCTCCAAGCATCTATAAGCTGGACGACCTAGCTAATTCCAGTGATAACATTTCATGGTGGCAAAGTAAGAGTTACTTCTGCCTGCTCCTCTTCCCTGTTTGAACCTCCTTGAGGTCCTCTTCCTCTATTAAATCCTCCTCTTGAAGATGCTTCACCTCCATGCTCAGTAAGCTTAGATTCTCCATGGTTCCTTTGATCATTACCTCTTCCTTGGTAACCTCCATGTTGTCCTCTTTGATCTCTACCTCTGCTTCTGCCCTTAGAGGACTAATCATGTTTTCTTTTATTCCTCTCTTCAATCTTTATAGCTAGCTGATAACATTGGTGGACTGTCTTGGGGCTGAGTAAAGCCATCTCTTCCTGTATGTTCCACTTCAAACCATTAAGGTACCTAGCCACTTTTAGGCTCTCATCTTCTGCCACATTTGATCTCAAGCAAAGCTTCTGAAACTCTTCAGTATAGGTGTTGACATCTTGATCTTTTTTTTTTAAACTCTGCCTCTTTTTGTGAAGTTGGATCTCATAATCATCTGGCATATATGCTTCTTTCACTTTAGCAACCATTCCTTTCTAGGTTGATATGGGCTGCTTTCCTTATTTCTCCCTTTCAGTCTGAACAAATTTCCACCATGTCAAAGCTGATCCTCTCAACCTTGATTTTGCAACCTTCACTTTCTGAGCTTCAGTGACTCCATCACATTCAAAGTGGTTCTCCATTCCATCTATCCAATCCATGACCAAATCAGGATCCATCTTTCCATGGAATAGTGGTCTGCCCTCAAGTCCTTTTCCAATCAAGGCTTTCAATGCCTTCAAAAAGGGATCCTCCTCCAAAATAGGGTCAGGTTCAAGGACTTTTTCCTCCTCTGCAACCTCTTCTTCCTTTGGCACTGTTCCTTCCAACCTTGCATTGCTCAATGCCTTCTCCAATTGCTCTATTCTTTCTTTCAGGGACTTGTTGTCCTCTTCTTTTTCTTCAAACCTCTTGGCTAATTGTGCATTTGTCACCATTTTGGGAGTCTCACTTGACTCAACTTCAGACATATAAGCTACTTTCCCAAATCTTTAGTTGTGCTCTGATACCAATCTGATAGGGACAAGGTTGGATTGAGAAAATCACAATCTCAATGCTCTGAGTCCTTGCCTTGAGAACTCCTAAGGTGTCACTTCATCCACCATTCAACCTGTAGGTCCTCTGCTAGTTTAGGTACCCCTGGTTCATTTCCAACCTTGCTATGAATTTCAGTTTGCTGCTACCAATGAATTCTTGGTGCTTTTCCTCACAATCTCCATCTAGCCTTTAGTCCTTTTAAAAACTAGACAACCTCTACTGCCTCCTCACTTTCTTGCATGGGTGTGCATAGGCTTCTATGGTTTCAAAACCATCAAGGAAGGGTTATTGATTTACCTCCATGTTGTAATTCTCCATTGCTATCACAAAACCCTAGTCTAGGGTTTGGAAAAGGCTACTAGGATTAGGCCTCCTCAAGCAAGAATAATGCTTAATACTCCTCCCTGCTCACTAAACACCATAACCTCAAAGAAAGAAACCTAGCTAAATTTTGGAGCACTTCAAGATTTTGGTGGTTTCAGCCCTTCTCAGGCTGTACACAGGGTTATTTCTGATTTTGAGAATTCTAGGGCTTTTTAAGCCTTTTCTTGAATACAAAGAGGACTGTCTTCTTCCTTCAACCACCAGATGATTTGGTAATGATTCCTGCTTCTTGTCAGACCTTTGTAAGGTCCCCTGCAACCTTTATACACATTGGGTTTCCATTGGTTAGTCACCCCTGCAATGTTGGAGGCAATCTTGCACAGTCTTTCCTAACCGGGCATAGCCTGCTCGCCTAGGAAAGGTCTTTTGGCATGCTATAAGAACTCCTAATGATTCCTACTGATAAAATATATACACTAAAGGAGCTTATCCATGTTCCCAATGCTCCCATACTTCTTGGTACGGTGGGAGTGTGGGCTAAAGCTCCATCTTTATTCCATTTACCAGTCAAAACAACAAGTAAGATAAAACACAAAATTTGCAAAGAAAGAAGAAAATGATGGAAAATCTATCTAAAATGCCAATACAAAGCTTCAGAAGGATCCTCTACATACTAAAAAATCAACAAAATTCCTTGTCTAATCCATTTAACAGCAGGCATGCGGCCAAGAACAGAAAATTAGACCTTTTTATACACAAAAATCACTGTTTCTTCTTGCTCTCATGAAACTGCCACACTCAAATTCTTCCAACCTCCTTCAAAGGTCGAGAAATCACTTTTACAATGCTTTGGAAATGGTTAGGTTTCCTTCTCCAAGCCAAGAACGGCCAAAAGCATCATGTTGTAAAACATAGTGTGTTTTTCAATTTTTACAAAAACTTAGGAATCAATCACACAAAGGATTCCCAACTTATTCAATTTTTAACCTAAGCACCAAAAGGTCCTCAAACACAATATAAATGGTATTTAAGACCTTACCAAAAGAGCAAAAAAGGATTTAAAACAAAAACCCTCAAAATAAGTTTGCACTTAAGCACTTTGGCAGGTGCTCCTGCACCAGTTTGTAATGCAAGTGATAACTAAACTCATGTGTTAATAAAAAATATTAATAAGAGGTCCTACACCATGTGTAATTGTAATGGTTCAATCATGAGTGTATAGGGCATGTCACAATCCTTGAGTGATTGGTGGATGTCATTGGGCTATTCCTCTTCTTACAAGGTAGGAGATGTGCTCAAGTTTCTATGTGGTCGTTGTACCACCATATTGATATTCCTTGTCTTATCTCTATCATCTCTTCCTACTTTACCCTAAAATTTGTATTTTACATGTGTTATGTGATTTATATCTCTTATGCATATACGTTTAGTGATGTTTCCCCTTGGGAATGTGTATGATATGATGGTTATTCATAATTGGTTAGCATGTGTGTGGTGTCACTCCCTTTATTTTGAGTGAGAGTGTGTTTATTCCCAAGTGACCATCTAGACTAGCATCGAGAGGTGGGCCTAAGGTACCACATGTTGAGTGGTTCTAAACCACCATAAGGGATTTTTAGGTTCTTGGAGGAGCTTGTGGTTGTGTGAAAGTGGATATTCTCTACTCCTTACCTTCATTTTTCTCATTATTATAATATGTATCAAATGTATAATTCAATATGTTATTGTCTTCTTTTGTATTTGTATAACTTCAAATAAAAATCCTTAATGGATGGTATATAATTTAGCCACATATGTGGTCATGGACTTATTATCACCTTTATTTATCTTGATGTTGGTATCAAACACAAACATTATTTTAAAATCCCTTTGTCCTTTTATGGTTGGTAAAATGAACCTAGAGCACCTAATTATCATTTGGGATAAAATAAAGAACTTAATGTATATTTGGATTAATGTTATGTTGTTTAGTATGTTGTATCATTCCAACCCTCATCTAGCAAGCTAGAAAATGTCTTGTGTTATTTTGTTTTCAATTATAGGACAATATATATATACTACAGGAATTGGGTAGCCCCCTATAAATTGCAGTGCTCTTGGTAACATTTTTTCATGTGATTGGTGACATTGGGGCAGCATGCCTTCTGATACCATGGGGACGAGGGAGACTAGACCTCATGACCTCTTGCCTGCAACATGATGCTTTAGCCAATCGAGCTAGGCCCCCCCAACCCGACAAAATATCTTATCATTCGTTTAGTATTTGGTCAAGATTATAGTGTTAGAGATTGGACTATAGTACCAAAAATGGACTTCGATGCTATTTTGGGACTCTAGTGCCAAAAGTGGACACACGAAGGAATCAATAGTGTCCTCTTTAGGTGGTCATATCCTCTTTGGAATTTTAGTCCTCTAGGGTATTGTAGTCTCCCTATTTTCTTAGATATTTGTGAACCCTCATAAGACAAGCGCTTCTTGGCCTTTTCTAACTAAAATTCCAAATAAAATTTGTCCCCCTTAGTCTAATAAGTCTTCCCATGTCATCACTTTATTGAAAAGCATAAAAAATTCAAAAATATATTCCCACTTATGAATTGGGAAGCATGCCTTTGTGCAATTTAGATTCTCTTAGTATTTTTCTAGAGTGTCGCCATGTCTTATGCATTGGTGACGACATCTTGTGAATTTTGTTCTTCCTTTGTCACAACATTTGTGAGTGTATCTTAAGTTGTGAAAAATTATATTATGTCTTCTAAAAAAAAATTATTGTCTTGGCTAATGCCTTGGGTGAAAGCTTTGGGAATTACATAGAAACAAAACCTTCATATCCAAGGAGCATATGAACACTTGGGGAAAGAAACAACCCCAGAAATAACCCCACAAGGCACATCATGTATTACACTAAGATATTTTTCATGGTTTCTCTAAGAGTAAATAACACTCGAGCATTCATGATATCATTTTTTTCTTCATGAGTCGGGCCTTTATAATCTTTGGTAAGAATTGTTAATTGGGATTGAAAATATGGTTACTTGATTTGTGAGCTCGACATTACTTTTTGACATCTCTAGTGATTTAATGAGTGTTGACAACTACAAAAGTATATTAGAGAAAAGACCATGCATGATTAATTTTGTTGGTAGGAAGGTATTAGAAAGAATAACGTGACATCTAGGCATCCATATGTACATTAAAATAGATTGGCAAAGCAATTCTAATATCTTGGCCCTTTGGATTAACCTATTTGATCAACAATTAAGGTTGTTTTCTCTTTTAAAAAATATGTAGACTTTGTCATTTGCTAAGATCTTGTAGCTCTTGAATGAATGGAAATGTCTTTTTGACTTTATTCAAGTCATATCTCAACTTGAAGAGTCTCCCTTGGTTTTATTTCATAAATGTTTTATTTTCTTGCTTATAGCTTTCAAGTGGGAGCTAGTTGAACCAACCTCTATCGTAGCCATTAATGGCTACCTACTCACATGGTCCTCTAATGGAAGTGGGTTGAGCCTTGACTCCAATTGTAATTGCAACATTTTTTTATGTTTGACGCTTAAGAGAGAACTAACTGATCATCATTTTTGTCCACATCACCCCTTGTTATTTTATTTCTCTACATTGTTATCTCTTTCTAACCATATGCCTCCTTTTACCTCTTTTCTCTACAAGCTTTAGTTTATTTTTTAGATTGAATAAGAAGCCAAACTACTATGAAGGTTGCTTGTGTGCTTGAAGTTGTGCATGTTGGCATCTAAGATTGCTTGATATTTATGAGCTAGGTGTGTCATCTCGAAGCAATCAACAAGAGGGTTTAGACTTTTTTTATTTAATGTCATTTTGATCTCTTTGTCTAATCTTCTAGTTTTTGTTTAAACAATACATATTAGAATATTAAAATATTTTGTTTGTATAATTTAGCTCTTGCTTTGCCTAAACAATAACCCCTTATATTGAAAATAGGTTTTGAATGCCTAAGCTAGCTCTAGTGAATAAACACCTTAATTGATAGGCTAAGCCTTGGAGGGTATATCACCCCTTTTCAAGAGGAACAAAACATTCCATAAGTTGGTGTGTTAAAAACTATATCAATGGGATCTTAGGACTTGAGTTATGCAAAGAGGAGTTGATTTCAGCATTAGGCTTAGGTTTAAAAAGCATTATAGAGTAGTGCATATGAGTATTGGAGACATGTTATTAAGGTTAGGGTTAAAATGAATTGGAAGTGTTTTACGGGGAGGGAAAGAGGGAGGGCTAAGTTTGACTAATGATTTTAACAACATCAACTATAATTAAGTTAGAGAATGGATGAATTTGATCGTTCAAATCTATTTGAACAAATATAGGTATTTTGGGGCTTCCAAAATTAGCTTCAATAGGATTTAGTCATGCCTATGACTTCTTATAAATCTTCTTCTTACAAATAAAATTGTCACATCAAAAAAATATAAATCACAAAATAACTAACTTAAAAAAACAACAAATTAGAGGTTAACTCAACAGTGAGAATTGACCACAAAGCTCATCTTCCTTTCCAATACTCTTCATTTTTGTCATACCTAATAAAAAGAAACATACATTGAATCTTTTCTCCCTTAAATTGGAGTTAAATTCAATAGTGAAAATTGACCGCAAATCTCATCTTCCTTTCCAATACTCTCATTTGTTTCATAACAAAAGAAACACACATCAAATCTTTTCTCTTCTCCCTTAAACACCAAGATATTTTTGACCCAATTTTGATGGAAAAAATGACTTTTAGTTATAGTTTTAGTATAGTGTGAGTGTCACAAAACCTAAATTTTTCTCATCTTCCTTCCCAATACTTTTCATTTGTATCGTAACAAAAGAAATGCACATCAAATCTTTTCTCTTCTCCCTTAAACACCAAGTTATTTTTGACCCAATTTTGATGGAAAAAGTGACTTTAAGTTAGGGTTTTAGTATAGTGTAAGTGTCACAAAACCTAAACTTTTCTCATCTTCCTTTCCAGTACTCTTCATTTGTATTGTAACAAAAGAAACACACATCAAATCTTTTCTCTTCTCCCTTAAACACCAAGATATTTTTGACCCAATTTTAATGAAAAAAATGACTTAAGTTAGGGTTAAGTTAGGGTTTTAGTATAATGTGAGTGTCACAAAACCTAAACTTATAAAATGGCCCATCTCATACGTGGTCGTACATCAAACCCCCCTTCCTTATGGGGGTAGGTTTCTTGTCTTTACACTCCTTTATGCAGAAGTGGGCATTGCTTTCAATTAGGGGGGACGTAATTATTTCCTGCATTATAGTGTCTATGTCTTAGTGTCCCTATAACTTGTACGAAAGAGCAAATGGGTTGGAACCATGTCACACTCAAAATAAAGAGTAATACCTTTTGTCCAAGAAATGGGTCACCAATAATGAAGTGGTGACGCCACACTAACCCTTACTTTAACCTTGATTCTTTTTTAACCCACTTACAACACCTAAACGACAAACAACATCATATATTTATACCCATCATGCTTTACCAATAACCCTAAACTGCCCTAAATTAGGCCTTCATTTTCCCTATTGTTTTCTCAAAGGAAACATTAGTGTGTATTGTAAGAAATTCATCTGCTATTTTTATACGTTTTTGCCAGCTGTCACTACGCATTTTATTTGCTAGGGGGCCCACACGCTTCCCAAAAATACAACCCTAGGGGAAAAATAAAAATACGGTCGTGGTGGGACCGGCGGAAAAAATAAAAAGGGCCTTTGTAAAGAGGACAACTGTTAAAAGGTGACGTATGGCTTGTTCGATTTCAACAACAAGAAATATTATAAAGTAAAGCTCTGAAATGATAACGACAACGTGGGGCGAGGAATATCATTATCATACATGTTGTTTAAATAGTTGGCTGAGGTCGATATAACAACTAACTTTAGGAAATCTGGCATAAATTATGAGTAGGGCGTAAATAATTAGAGCGGTGTAGGGGGGAATTATAGTTTATTTTGCGTGTTTTAGTCTTTGTTTTCAAGTTGGCAATATAAATTATTTCTAAATTTGTTGGGTTTAGACTATGAGATAGATATAGTAGCCAAAATAGAATCAATGTACCCACTTAGGGATCTTAGCTGTTTTACATGATTGAACAAGATATTTGTTACATAATATTCCACCTACTCATGTAGATTCTTCCTTGTTGAAACTTTATTTATTCCTTTCTTGCAGGTAAACTTTTCAATGGGTTTAGTATTTTATATATAGGGGATTGATTCTTTTATTGATATGATATTTATGTATTTAATTGATATGTTGTGTTTTTATATGTTTATCTTTTTATTGTTTGTTTCTTTTAATTTGTTGGAGTATTATTTAGTTTTTATTATATCTTATAGACACTTTTATATCCAACCACATTGAACTCTTTCTTATTCTAGTCAATTAAATAAATGTATATTTATTTAATTTAGTCCAACCTTATCCCAATTAAAGCAATTAGTTAATACCTACTTAATTAGTTGATTTAGGCTAACTAACCTTCATTACCATTTTCCTTACTATTTAATTCCACTTCACCCTCAATCTTTGTCCATTCAATCCTAGCCATTGAATCTATCTACATGGATCAAGATCTTAACTTGTTATCACTTGATAAGTATCCTAACCTACCCACCCTACCCCTTGCTCACACATGTGAAGCCACCATACCTCTCTCACTTTTCTCTTTCATGAGCCTCCCGATGTGTGCTCACCTAGTCCTCTTCCCCATGCCACATGTCACTTTCCCAAGTCTTCTTATTGTGACACATGTCACAAGGCTAATCTATCAATCCTCTCATTCAATCTCAACCCTCCATCTCAATTTGCATCTCAACTCTCAATTTTCACCATCAAGAATCTATAAATGATGGCCTTTGCTCTCATTTTTATCATCTTCTATCATGCTAACTACATGTTTCCTATCTTCTATCTAATCCAACTTACTCATAAAATCATGCTGCTACCATAAGCAATCACATTCTACCATTCATCATCCATCCAAAGGAGCAAATCAAGTGGGAGAGGGTGCATTCCACTTTAGTTCAATCCAAGAAGCAAACAAAATCGAGGTAAAAGGTTTAGTTTGTATGCTTCATCTTTCTATTTTTTCCTCAATTCATTTTCTTTGTCTTCAATACTTTTTAATCACATTGACCAATTTTAATATTTCATGCACATTAATATTATCATCGAACCATAGAGTTTATTTTGAAACGGGTACTTTCAAAAAAATTGGAAACTGTTTGAGGTTAGTGATTTTATTATTATTTTTTCCTACTAATTTTAAATAATTATCAAAATGTGATATGTTTGTAATTAATAAATTTTGAAGGTAGAATTTGAAGGACTTGATGTAAAATGGAGTCATTTGAAAAATTTGTAGTCAACTAATGGTTGAATAATTTCAACTTCATATATTCCTCAAGTTTCAATTCCTAAACTACTAGTAAATTCGTGGTTAAGACTACATAATTTCAAGCCTCTTATCTTCAACCTAAAATTTTAAATCCTTAATTACAATTGTTCCACCATTTTAGAGAATATTCTAAATTAGAAACTATGCTACTTAAAAAATTATATGAGACCAACTACACCTTCAAAATTTAAGTATTAAACAACTTATTAATTGATCAGGATTGAACTAAAACAATTAGTTAATACCTACTTAATTAATTGATTTAGGCTAACTAACCTTCATTACCATTTTTCTTACTATTTAATTCCACTTCACCCTCAATCTTTGTCCATTCAATCCTAGAGCCATTGAATCTATCTACATGGATCAAGATCTTAACTTGCCATCACTTGACAAGTATCATAACCTACCCACCCTACCCTTTGCTCACACATGTGTGAGCATATCTCTCACACATGCGAAGTCACCTTAACTCTTTGACTTGTATCTTTCACGAGCCTTCCTATGTGTTCTCACATGTGTGAGCACACCTATCCCTCTTCCCCATGCCACATGTCACTTTCCCAATTCTTCTTATTTTGACACGTCACAAGGCTAATCCATCAATCCTCTCATTCAATCTCAACCCTCCATTTCAAATTGCATTGTAACTCTCCATTTTCACCATCAAGAATCTATAAATGAAGGCCTTTGCTCTCATTTTTATCATCTTCTATCATCCTAACTACATATTGTCCTATCTTCTATCTAATCCAACTTACTCATAAAATCATGTTGCTATCGTAAGCAATCACATTCTACCATTCATCATCCATCCAAAGGAGCAAATCAAGTGGGAGAGGGTGCATTTCAGTTTAGTTCAATCCAAGAAGCAAACAAAATTGAGGTAAAAGGTTTAGTTTGCATGCTTCATCTTTCTATTGTTTCCTCATTTCATTTTCTTTGTCTTTAATAATTTTTAATCACATTGACCAATTTTAATATTTCATGCGCATTAATATTATCATCAAACCATATAATTGATTTTTAAATAGGTAATTTTCAAAAAAATAGAAAACTTATTTGAGGTTAGTGATTTATTATCTTTTTTTTTCCTACTAATTTTAAATAATTATCAAAATGTGATATGTTTGTAATTAATAAATTTTGAAGGAAGATGTAAAATGGAGTGAAGACAAAATGTATAGTCATGTGAAAAATTTGTAGTCAACTAATGGTTGAGTAATTTCAACTTCTTCATCTATTCCTCAAGTTTCAATCCTAAACTACTAGTAAATTTGTGGTTAAGACAACATAATTTCAAGTCTCCTATCTTCAACTAAAGTTTTAAATCCTAAATTACAATTATTCCACCAATTTGGAGAAGATTCTAAATTATAAACTATGCTACTTAAAAAATTATTTGAGACCAACTACACCTTCAAATTTTAAGTATTAAACAACTTATTCTCAACTACTTACTCCAATTTTCTAATTTTTTTATTGAATCATTTTTAATTTAATTTAAAATTCATCATTAATACTCTATCAATATTAAAAACTTATTATTATCTAAATTTTGCTATATCAAAAGATAGTTATAATTTTTTATCTTCTTATCTTAGTTAATTTAGATTTGTGCAATTTACCCATCCTATTGTTAATTATATAAATTCATAGATACAAAAATACAACTTGATGATGTAATATAGATAATGGGTCAAATGAGCAACCAATTAATGAACACACATAACACACAATTAAAACAAATTGTCATGGATTTTTGAATAAATTATGTGTTGATATACCCATCCACCTCAATCTTCAATAGGTTTGTGATACCTTTCAAGACATCCCATTCACCATTTGAAATGGTGTCTTTCTTGTTAAGCTATTCACTAAATTGCTATATAGAAAATTCTACCTATACCATCATAGAGTCATACTACATGGGTTTTTCTCTAATTAAACATCCAAGTAGTTGTCAAGGATTTGATTCAGAACCTTAGCTTCAAAATCTATATAGAGATGATATTTATAACTAGAATTGATTTGCATGACCAACCTCTGCCACAAGAAAGAAGGATAATTCACCTAGCATAGACATTTTAAACTCATTTTGCACTGCCTTCTGAAACATCTTGCACATGCCATCACTATTGCCACCAAAAATGATATCAGCTACATAGAACACAACTATCAACAGTTGATCATCTTCTATTTTTATGTACAAATTACTATCTACACTTCCTCTCCAGAACCCTTGTTGCTACAAGTATCTATCCAATCTTGAATACCAAGCTTTGGGAGCTTGTTTGAGTCCATACAAAACCTTCTTCAATTTGCACACATAATCCAGATTGTCAGAACATTGAAACCCTTATGATTGTTCAATGTAGACCTCTTCTTCTAGCTATCCATTCATAAATGTTGACTTAACATCCATCTAGTATACATTGAAATTATTGAATGCTGAAAGAGCTTGAAAAATCTTGATTGCTTCCAATCTTGTTATCGGAGAAAATGTCTCTTCAAAATCTATTCCTTTGACATGAGCTCATATTCTTTGCACACAAGTCTAGCCTTGTTACAGATCACCTCACCTTCTTCATTTAGCTTGTTTCTGAAAACCCACTTGGTTCCAACCATATTCTTGCCTTTAGGTCTTGGGGCAAGTTCCCAAGTTTCATTCTTGATCTGATTCAACTCTTCCTCCATAGATTCTATCCAATATTTCTCTTTGTTTGCTTCTTTATAAGACTTAGGATTTATCTTTGATAGTAATGCACAGTGTAATTTCTCATTTTCCTTCTCAAGTCTCTTTCGGGGTTGAACCCCACTATCTTTATCTCCTATAATCTAGTCTTCATAGTGATTCTTTTGAACATACTTTGCTGGAGTTTTTGTAACAACTTCTAAATCTTCATTAATGTTGTGGATTGGTTCTTCATCATCTTCTACTTTTGAAATATCGGTGGACTGAATTGTTTCATCAACTCTCACATTTTCACTTTTTACAATCCTCTTCAGTCTTTTTTTGTAGCATCTACATGCTTTACTTTTCAAAGTATAACTAAGAAAAATACCTTCTTAAGATCTGGAATCAAAATTACCCAAATTTTCTTCATCATTTTTGATGTAGCACTTGCTTCCAAATATCTTGAGATGTCTAACTAAAGCCGATCTTCCTCTCAATAACTCATATGTATTAATGATAAACTATCTTTTCCATGCCCCTTTCACATCAATGACAATATTTTCAACAAAAATGGATGTTAAAACTACTTTCCCGCACAAGGATATTAAAGAGGAAAGTTACATGTGATAAAAGTAAACAAATGGATTTTTTAATCTTAAAACAATATTTATATAGTTTTAAAACATCACCTTAGATGTGGTATCAAAAATTTGATCTTTTTGAACTGAAATTGGATTTGTTAGAAATAAAGGGGATCACTAAGTTTATATTAAGCGTATTGATGGTCATATTCTAATTATTGTCTCATATTTTGATGATATGTTTTTTATTGGTAAAAAGGTGATGATTAGGGAGCTTAAAAATGATCTTTCTAGTGCATTTAACATATAAGAAATTTGAACCTGAAATGAGTTCACAAAAAACTAGCTTAATTAGAGTAAGAATGTTAACATTATTTTGTAGGAGTTTTCTATGCATAATTGTAATTGTTCATTGGATATGTGTCTCAATTCAGATGATGATTTTGAGGATATATATAATGTGCTTTATGCTAGTGCTATTGGTAGCCTATTACATGCAATAGTTTGTACTATATCAAATATTGTCCAAGTAGTCAGAGTTCTTAGCAAATTTATGTCTAAACTTGGTATTTAGAGTATATGACTTGTATTCAAATGGTGTTTAGATATTTGCGAGGAAATTTTGATTATTTCTGATGTTATCATTTATCTATTTTTTTGGATCAGATGTTGGACATACAAGGTTCAATAGATGTAGAGGGTGGGTAACTTGTATAATCAAAGGTCCATTAATGACTGTGTTTTTTATTTTCTTGGTGGTGCTATTAGTTGGATGAGTAAGAGGTAGCTCAATGTTGATTTTTCCACTACTAGTGTCTAGAGTATACAGTTGTTACACATGCCTATAAAGTGGTGATTTGGTTACAAGGGTTGTATTCAAGAATTGGTTTTGATTGTACACTAGTTTAGATTAGATGTGATAGTTGGAGTGCTATTTTTTTGGTCAAGAATCTCATGTACCATGCTCATACCAAGAATATTGATGTTTAGTATCACTTTGTTTAGGATATGGTAGGGAATGGTAAATTCATGACTTAGAAGATTGGCACTTTAGCTAAAATTGCATATTCACTTAAGAAACTAGTGAACACAAACTAATTCTCTTGGTGTAGGGAGGCTACCGGCCTTGCATCATCTACCTAATTCATTTTATTTTTCCTATTTATGTAATTACAATGTATAATATCATGTGGAAGGATGTTAGGATTAACATGATATTAATCTTAGATGTACTTCATGCTACTCCAACACCTTAGCAATGAGTACATGAGTTCCTAGAGGTGATTGGGTGAATTATTTATTAATTATTTTTTCTTTCTTGACTTGTATGTTAGTTATAATGGCATTAAGAGGGGAGGTTACATATGATAGTGGTAGCTAGAAATTAATTTGACCTCATTTACATCACTTTCTTGATCTCGGGCACTAAGAGAGAGTGAAGCATCTTTACATGTTGGGTGGGGTTTATATTAGTTAGCCATTCCATTTTAGCATATGCCATTCTTGGAAATGCATGACCACTCTTCACTTGGGTCAGATATGTTGACAATTATGATTGCTATTCATGGAACTATTTAATATCTGTCACATGGGGCAGTTGAGTTCTCTCCATACCATGTGTTTAGGTGGTTTTGGTTTTGGGAATCCATTTATATTTTTATTCCTTAACATCTCTATAAATTAGATGCTTTGGATAGTTGTTATATGGGTATTTTATCAGTTGAGCATAATTATGTTGCCCATATGTTGTTAAATTAAATAGAGATAATTGGATGTATTGATGCAACAACCATGTTTGATTAATATAGACTTATTCAGTATTGCTTCTGGATTTGATTGTGTTAAATTTTTTTGCCTCAACGTTTCAGATCACACTCCATGATCCATCATCAGGATCCAGTAGGGAGCAAGAGGAGAAAAATGATTGATTGCATACTTGGACAAGTTAAAAAGAGAGAGGAAGGGGAAGGGAAGGATACACACATTTTGAGGACATGGATAAAAAAAAGAAAAAAATAGGAATAATTTTATAAAAAAAAGATAATTCAAAAAATATATACTATCAACATATATATATAAGAACAACAACAAAGATAAAAATAAATTAAAAAAATAAACAATTAAAATAGAGGTAAAACTTATAAATTTATAAAGTTGATATATATATATATATATATATATATATATATATATATATATATATATATATATATATATGAAAATCTATAAATTTTATAAACATCCACAGATATATATGTATCCGCATATATAAGTAACTTTATAGATTTATATATTCAAAACTAAAAATATAGAAAAATGGGAAGTATATTTATGAATGTGTGTGTGGGGGGGGGGGGGATAAATATATCTAAGTAAAAATTTATAGATTATTTAAGGAAATAAATTAACGATGAAAGTAAGAATGAAAAAGAAGAAAATACGAAAAAGATAAAATAAAAGAACATGCAAAATAAAATGAAAAAATAATAAAGACTATATATATATAGTCTTTAAATAATAATAAAGCCTATATTTAAATATATATAGAATAAAGGAAAGAAATTAACTACGAAAAAAGAAGAAAGTGCAACAAAAGGACCAAATAAAAGAACAGGCAAATTCAAACGAAATAACAATAGATACTACATTTCTATATAAATATGAAGATATAACTATAAAAGTATAAATAAGAGGATATATATTAAAGAGAAACATATGCAAATGGGTATGTATGTATGTATGTGTATGTATGTCTGTGTATGTATATAGTGTGTATGTATGTATATATGTGTGTATGTATGTATGTATGTATATATTTATGTATGCCTGTATGTATGTATGTGTAATGTATACAGTGTGTATGTATGTATGTATGTGTATGCATGCATGCATACATACATACATATAAGAAACAAAAGAAAAAAAACTAAAATATAAAATATAAAAAGAAATGTAAGCAAGGAAAAAGAATAAGAAAGCACTAAGAAAAAAAACACACACAAAAAAGAAGATAATAGAACGGAAAAATTCAAAAGAGATAGAAATAAAGAAAAAGATGAGAAAAGAAACACAAAGAAAATAACGAATAAAAAGGAGTGAAGGAACTTGAAGACTCGAAAGAAAGCCAAATAAAATATACTAAGACATAAACAAGGGAAGATAATCTAAACACCACTAAAATCTAAATGAAAACAAGGAGAATAAGATAAGAAAAACATATTAAGAGCAAAAACAAAGAAAAAAGGATAAAAAATATCAAAAGGAAAATTAACCAATGAGAAAATAAAATAAGACAAATCTAAAGATTAATAATTGAAACAACAAGAAGAGATAAAAAAAAAAAGACGAAGAAACCTAATAATAAAAATAGAAAATTCAAGGAAAAGGAAGAAAAATAAATGACGTTAGAAGGAGGCGAGCAAAGAACTTAAGAAGACTAGGAGAAGAAATAAAATGTAAAGAGAAATGAAAGAGATGCAAAGAAACAACTGAAGATGGAAGGACAATGAGAAGAAAATAAACAAGAATGGGGATTAAATACAAAGAGAAGTTCAAAAAATGCTCCCAAGTTATAGAAATAGTAAAAGAAAAAAAGCTAAAAAATGCACAAGAAAAAGAAAAGGGAGTGAAGGTGAAGGGAACAGAAAGAGATTTTGTTGATCAATGATTAATGAGTGAGATTTTGTTGATTTCTAATTTTTTTGATTTAAGCTTCCCTACTTTAATCTCACGCTTAACCATATGGTTCTTTTATTGGCATTTCAAATTTGCATACCAAGTGAATAAGTTTTTACTATAATAGTTTACCTTGTTTATCAACACACTTGTAGAATAACAATGTTACAACTCATTTGTTGCTTATTCACATGGAGATTACAAACATACACTCTTTACTCAACTAATCGAAACCTTTTCAATGATCTAACATGATAAAAGGTTTGCCAACTCTTTTGCTTAGTTTCTTGTGACCCTTAGCCAGTTTGTCTTTAATATCATCCTTTGCAGTACTGGAATATACAAAATAGAATTAAAAAAAACTTGATTTACCTTTCAAGGATGAAAATCTATTATTATACCCAAGATAAGAATGAGTTCCAACACACAACAAATCTCACTCATTAATCCTTGATCAACTCATACATATTTTCTAGTTTATTGATGGTTACCAAATTTTTTCCACATCAATAGATTCTAAAGTTATATGTAAACACCCCTTGCACAAAACTCAAACAATGTGCATGAGCTAAGAAGTTGACTGTTCTATCATATAAGTTGTGTGTTTAGATAAAACACATCTACACTATGAATCCCTACAATTAAAATACTCTTACACATGAATATCAATCTTCAAAAAATCTCTTCTACATAACCTATAACATAAAAAATAATTCTAGGGTTGACCCTATAGTGCAATGATTAAGTTGTAAGGGCAACAGTTGGGTTGTCTAAGGTTCGAATCCCACGGTGGATTGTGGAGCGAAAACTTAAAGTCGACAGTTACAACACCATCAAGATTGCTTGAGCAGTGGTGGGTATGGAGAAATCGGGGATGAGGTCCCTTATATGTGACCTCACTGGTTCATAGCTCCAATCAAAAGCGATGGGTGCTACCCCTTAACAACGATTTATCGATTAAAAAAAAAAAACATAAATATAATTTTACAAAGCATTTGACAAATAAATAAACTAATACACTTATAAAGCCATTTTAACATGACATAAAATTACATGATACAAAATTACATAACCCTAAGATTCTTGCGTACAAGAAAAAACATTCAGATTTCATATAAGTGCTAAGAGCTTCCAAAATAAACACTCACAAGTGAGTGCATTTTCCTCAAGTTGGGATAACTTGTAGCAAAAGTGTACTTACAAAAATACAATGAACACCCACAAGTAAATGTCAAATTTAAGCCGTGCACTCCATTTTCTATTTACTCTTCTCCCAGAAGTTCATATAAAAATGTCTTTCTTCCAAACACAACAAGCCTTAAAAAATCCCATTGTCATTAAAGAGTGTTCCATTAAAAATGTGTTTGTTCTAGAATCTTCTAGACCAGACCAGCATACTGTTAATTTCTATAACCCAGCAACATATTAATTGCACAATAAATTCACAGAAAGAAATCTGATTTATAACAATTAATACAACTGAGTTAATTTAACAACTAATAACAGCGGAAGCAAAAATAACATGAAGCCAAACACAAAAAGACAATAACACAGATATACCCAGGAAACCCCAATGCGGGGAAAAACCTGCAAATGTTGGATCTTCTATTCAGCCTAACAGCAAACTTTTCTTTCGAAAAATACAATATCAGTTTGCTACAGCAATCTTGTATTTATAGAGCCTAGCTGCTTTACTTAGCGTGCAAGGAAAGAATCTTTCCTTGCTTTCTTTGGCTTTATTTACACATAAAATCACTCTAGGATTTATCTTATCCTCACAAACTCGGAAACATTCTATTAAAGAATAAAATCCCACTCTTGGATTTATCTTATCCTCACAAACTCAGAAACATTCTATTTAAAGAATAAAAATCCTGCTGTTGCTAAAAATCCAACTCGAATTGATTTAAAGCAAATCTTATCTTGAGTTGCTTTAAAGCAAATCCATATCCCACTTTTCTAGCTACAAAAATCAACACTCCCTCTTAGCGAGGAAAGTGTTCTGCACCACACCCAACTTGTCCCTGAAGAATTCAAACTTGCTCTTCATCAAGGCCTTCGTCAGGATATCTGCTATCTGTTCATCCGTAGGAATGTAATTGAGCTTCACTATCCCCTTCTCCACACAATCTCTGATGAAGTGGTACTTGATCTCAATGTGCTTTGACTTGTCATGAAACACTGGATTCTCAGAGAGTTTGATGCAACTCGACATTCGCCAGCAATGACGTAGGATCCAACTCCTGATTAAAGAGCCCAAATTTAGAAGTTTCCGGCTGCATAGCTCTCACATGTAGCCATACCGGGCTGCCATATATTTTACCGCAACTCGGGGCAACCGACTGCTGCATCAAGAGACCGCCTCGATCCCAAACTCAAACTGCACTCGGCGTTTCTTTTCGATCAGTCAGCATTGCCTCGCCCAATTGCATCAAGAAACCCCTTTGAGTTTCACTCCATCCCACAACATACTTCAGCCTATAATCAATCGGGTGGGCTCTCGAGATATCTCAAACATGCTTCGCAGCTATCTAGTGCACACATTTAGGTTCCACCATAAACTGACTGAGAGAGTTCACTACAAAACAAATGTCTGGCCTGGTGTTGACCAGATACATAAGAGAGCCTATCAACTATCTGTATAAAGTAGGGTCCACTACCTCTGATCTAGAAGCATCAATCTTCTTCCAATTGGTCACAAGTGGCGCTTGACATAGCTTATAGTTTCCATCCCTCAATCGCCTAAGATATCAATTAAGTACTTCCCTTGTCCAAGGAAGATCTCTCCCTCTTTCTGCCACAACTCCAATCCCAGAAAGTAATGCATCAACCCCAAGTCCTTCATCTCAAACTCTCCTGCAAGATCCCGCTTGTAATGTGCTATGAGCTCCTCTGACCCTGTGAGAAATAGGTCATCAACATATAACAACAATATGAGAAGTTCACCCTTCACCTTAACATAGTACAGGTTTGAATCTACCTCACTCTTGATGAAGCCCACACTCTGTAAGTAACTATCAATACGTGAATACCACGCCCTGGGAGCCTACTTGAGTCCATACAGTGCTCTTTTCAACCTGCATACATGAGAATCCCTCTCATGTGCTTCAAACCCTTCTGGTTTCTCTATGTAAATCTCTTCCTCAATCACCCCGTTGAGGAAGGTCGTCTTTACATCCATCTGATGAATCCTCCAACCCATCTGTGCTGCTATAGAAATGATAACTCTTATGGATGAGTACCTGGCTACTAGAGAAAAAGTCTCATCATAGTCAATTCCCTCCTTCTGAGAAAACCCTTTAGCCACAAACCGGCTTTGAATTTTTCCACACTACCATCTGCAGCATGCTTAATCTTATACAGCCATCTCGAGCCCACCACAGACTTATCTTTTGGTCTTGGTACTACCTCCCACACACTGTTCTTCATGATGGAAGAATACTCTTCCACCATGGCATCTTTCCACACTTGGTGCTTGGATGCCTCCTGAAAGCTGGAAGGCTCTACTTTAATTAATTCACTCATAAGAGCAACATAATCTGAATAACGTCTGGGAGCCCTTCTTTGTCTGACTGAATCTTGAGGATCACCTACGTATTCTTGAGCTTCTCTCAATGTCTGCTCAGCTGCCCTATTTCTCCTCTTCTCACTCATAGGAATCTGAGGCTGAGGAATTATTTGTTCCTCTATCTGATCATCCTGCTTGTTCTGCTCTCCAGCTTGTGTTACTGAAGTTTGAGGGATTTGTGCTACCTCAACTGTGGATGATTGTTCCTCCTCATTCATCAAGTTACTTGACATTTGAAGAGCCCTCTCTTCCTCAAACTTCACATCTCTGCGAACCACTGTTTTCCTGAGAGCAGGAATATAAACTCTATAAGCCTTAGAAGTTTCACTGTACCCAACAAGGATACCCTTCTCTGCAGTAGGTTCCAACTTGGTTCTCTTCTCAACAGGAATGTGACAATACACAAGGCATCCAAAGATGCGAATGTGCCCCAAATCTGGTTTCTTACCAGTGAACGCCTCTTCTGGAGTCAATTTGCCCAACACTTTGTGAGGGCTCCTATTCTGCAAATACACAGCTGTGTTGCAAGCTTCTGCCCATAAGAACCAAGGCAGATCTTTGATCATGAAGCATGGCCTTGGCTGCTCCAATGATAGCTCTATTCTTCCGTTCAGCAACCCCATTCTGCTGAGGGTTGTACGGAACTGTCAACTCTTTCTTGATACCTTCCTGAGCACAAAAATCTTTGAAGGCATTCGAGGTATACTCACCTCCATTATCAGACCTCAGTATCTTGATCTTCTTCCCGCGAGCCTTAAACTCTTTGAACCTACTGAAGACCTCATCTTTATTCTTCATGAAATATATCCATGTCTTCCTGGAGAAATCATCAATGAAGGTAACATAATACTCATATCCATTCAAGGATGTTGTTGACATAGGTCCACACACATCTGAGTGTACGAGATCCAAAATCCCTTCGGATCTAGTGTCGCTGCTTGGAAAACTAGTCTTGGCATATTTCCCAAGAGCACAACCCTTGCACACCTCATGCTTTTCTGTCTTCATCTCAGGCAGCCCTGTCACTATTTCCTTAAGAATATTAAGTGCTCCATGGTGAAGGTGAGCCATCCTCCTGTGCCATAATTCTCCTATCCCTTTACAACTACTAACCAACGCATGTGCTGTCTCAAACTGTAACCGAAACAAGCTGCCATGCCTGACACAAATCACTTTTGCAATCTTGGAATCTTTGGGACGAATATAGACTTTTCCCCTCTCAAAGGTCACAATGTAACCCTTGTCTTCCAAGGCAGAAACTGAGATTAAATTCTTTGTCATGCCAGGGACATACAACACATCCTCCACCAACAAAGGTTTGCCAGACTCCCTCTGAAACTTGACGGTGCCAATACCAGTTGCATGGTACTTGGCATTGTCTCCGAGCTCAATATAGAAATCCAGCTTCTTCTCCTCCAACTTGGTGAAACATTCTTTGACTCCCGTCATGTGGCGAGAAGCCCCACTGTCAATATACCATACCCTGTTGGCAATTGAACTTGAGAGACAGGCAATGAGTGAAAACTCATTCTCAAATTGTGATGCAAACTCGTCCACCTCTGCTGTAGCAGCAAATTGCTTCTTCGCTTGTCCTTATTTTTCTTATTCGGACATTGACTGGCATAGTGACCCATCTGATGGCAAAGCAAAAACATTTAATCTTGCTCAGATCTTTCTTCTTCCCACTCTTGGAAGAAGAACCTTCCGATTGCTCTTTATTGGACTTCTTCTTACCCTTGCTTGCAAGAGCAAGATTTTCTTCATCTTGAACCTTCTTCGTCTGATCTCCTTGATGAGCACCTTCACGGATCTCCTCCTAACAAAATCATCCCAAAGTCTTTCCCAATCAGGTAGCCGATCTCTACCGACAACACACTTGACAAACACTTCCCAGTGCTTTGAAAAGCCATTCAAGGCTATACGCACCAACTCATCTTCTTTAATCGTCTCTCCAACAGCAGCAAGCTCATCCCTGACTGTGTCAGCTTGGACAAGTAGGAGGTCACACTCTCGCCTTTGGACATCTTGGTATTATGCAATTTGTCCTTGAGCATCATCTTACGACTCTGATAGTCGCTCTGATAAAGTTTTGTGAGCGTATCCCACATCTCCTTGGCGGTGTCTTTCCCCGATAAATGAGGAATTAAATGATCTCTTACTCCATCCAGGATAATCCTTTGAGCTTTGGCCTCTTTGACTTCATGCGAATCTAAGGCAACAGGATCATTTGTTGGTGGAGTCACTTCTGTGCTAGCATAGGTCCATAGCCTGTTCTCCTTGAGAACAGATGTAATCCGAACCTTCCACTGCAAGAAGTTAGACGCACCCTCGAGCCTGTCCTCGTATCGAACACTAGTTGCCATAGCCACAAAAGAATTGGAGACGAAAATCTGATGACTTTTTTTTTTTTCTTGAAATCATGCATAAATCTTGGCTTCAGATTCAGAGTTTAGAGCTCGATACCATGTTAATTTCTATAACTCCAGCAACAGATTAATTGCACAATAAATTCACAGAAAAGAAACTGATTTATAACAATTAATACAACTGGGCACTTAACAACTAATAACAGCGAAGCAAAAATAACATGAAGCCAAACACAAAAGACAATAACACGATATACCCGAAACCCCAATGCGGGGAAAAACCTGCAAATGTTGGATCTTCTATTCAGCCTAACAACAAACTTTTCTTTCGAAAATACAATATGAGTTTGCTACAGCAATCTTGTATTTATAGAGCCTAGTGCTTTACTTAGCGTGCAAGGAAAGAATCTTTCCTTGCTTTCTTTGGCTTTATTTACACATAAAATCACTCTAGGATTTATCTTATCCTCACAAACTCGAAACATTCTATTAAAGAATAAAATCCCACTCTTGGATTTATCTTATCCTCACAAACTCAGAAACATTCTATTTAAAGAATAAAAATCCTGCTGTTGCTAAAAATCCAACTCGAATTGATTTAAAGCAAATCTTATCTTGAGTTGCTTTAAAGCAAATCCATATCCCACTTTTCTAGCTACAAAAATCAACACATACCCCTCCTCGATCACGAGGTGTCTTTGAATATACTACCGACAAGGATTCGAATAACTTAAAACTTTTAATGGTTGTGGCCAAATTACCATTACAATATAATGCGGAAAATGCGTGCAGGAAATGAGCAAAAAATTAATTTAAATAACAGTGAGTGAATTTTTCCCATTACCATGATCAATATAATAAAAACCACTTTCTGGAAACTTTTGATGTGGGAAAAGACTGAAGGCTCTTGAAAACATTTTAAAATGTGTTACGTTGAAGTCATGTCTAAATATTATAAAACGTGTGTGGTTCAAGTCTTGGTTAGATTTTATAATGGTGGGCTTTTCAGTGCTTTAAACTTTTGAATGTCGGGTTACTTTCTGGAATAAAAAGTATTGCTAATAATTATCAATACCAACGGCTCCATTGCCCGCGCCCATGACAGTAAAATACACAAGCTCGCAGTATTTCCAAAGCATATGGATCATTTTCATGTGCCCCTTGAGAAATTGGGTCACCTGCCTGATGAGTACTCCACACGCCACCCACCCACCGCACACGGTCATGAAGCCTTTTTTGAACCAAAATTTCAAATCAATGAATCTGCCCTTCAAAATACATTGATAAATAGAAATCCCCTCTGGTGTCCCAAACCCTCTCATAGGCTTTCTCTCTCTGCAAGGTTTTTATACCTCATTGACACAAGCCATTTGCTTGATCAAGTCTCAAGCACTCTTTCAACTTTCAATTTTAAATCTCAGAACAATCTGAGTACTATATAATTCTTATTATAGCTTTGGATTCTGTTCTGTTTTGGGTTGTAGTTGGTTTCATTTGTAGTATTTTGTGCTTGAATATTGTGTTGTGATGGATGTCCATTCTACTGTAAATCATGATTTTGCAAAGCGCTTTTGGAATGTTTTAAGGATCTTTCCTTTTTCATAATAAGGTAAGGCCTCATGTCCAAGAGGAAGATACTTATGGATATGCATTTCATGATGAAAAAGGGAAAGTGTATGGAAAAAGCTTGGGGAATCTCATGTTCCATCATTTCAAAGACAACAACCATGGCAGATTTGGACTTAAAGAATATGAGTTCTCCTGCAACAATAGCCTTGCTAATCCAGTCTTCTTCCACATGCCCAGAAGGAAGTTTTATATACACATGCCACACTTCTCCTGCAGTCATCCACATGTCATTAAAGAAGATGAGGAGGAAGAACCCAACACTATTGTGATCTGCCTTAGCTGAATTACAATGGGGAGTACTTTAATAGGGATTGTCTTGATCACAAGGACTTTCCTGCTATGGATCAGAAACCGAGCTCCCATGTTGTCTCCTCTGTCAAGGAGGATATCCTGTTACTCTGAGAGGAAGATAATGATTCTCAAGTTGACAGACAAGCTGAAGAATTCATTGCTAGGTTCTATGAACAATTGAGATTGCAGCACAATTCTTCTATGATGCAATATCAGGAGATGCTTGCCAGGTGTCAGTTAGAATCATGATTGTTTTAGGTAAGTTTCCCAATATTGTAAATTTCATTTTGTTTTTCCATTGTCAGACGAGTTGTATTTAAATACCCTTAGATCATATTGATCAATAACAACTATCAAAGTTTATCTGCCCCATGATTGCTATTACCAAGAGATCTTTATTTGCAGTGTTTCCAGTCTAAGAAACTTCTGAAAGAATTTGGCAAAGGCTCTAACCTGGAATGCTTATATCATATCAATTAAAGACATAAAATTTCTATGGTCTATAATGTTTGCTTGAAATTTTCTCAATCAGATTATGTAAGCTTTTTCTTCCACCAATGTTTCAGATCACATTTTATGATCCGTCACGAGGATTAGATAGCAAGAGAAGAGAAATCAACATAACAAGAATTTCTCTTCTCTTGCTGTCTCATCCTGATGATAGATCATAGAATGTGATCCATAACATTGATGAAGAAAAAAGCTTACATAATCTAATCCAGAAAATTTCACGATAACATTATGTCTGCAAATTCCAATAAATCAGTTTTTGTCGAGTTTGCAAAGTTTTCCAATTTTACCCAGTTTCCCAATTCAAACACCATAAAAGTTTCTGATGCCTCACCAACATTCACAAGCATTTTCAAGTTCCTAATGATTTGATTCAAAAAATAGAAATTATTCATTGCTACAAATTCAATAATATCTACAAGGTTTTATTAGCAAAAAGAGTTCATCCACCCAAGAAAAGTCATTTGTAAACAAATGTGCAGTTCTAGCAATGAATTTTATGGTTTCTTTTTCATCCATAAATCTTTATAAAATATAAATTTGTTTATCCAGTTTATAATGGCTTATTGAGATCTTTCGTTTCTTTGATCTTTTCAGGAGATTTCGTCCTTAGAAGAAACTCTGGAGATGGATATTGGCCTGTGTTGATAGTATAAATATATTCTACAGATTTAGTTTTGCAAGTGAACAGTAGAATAGCAGGCGATTAGACTATTAGATAATGTGTGTCCACAAATTTATTGCAAAACATATGTAAAGTAGTATTTGTCCATAATAAATATAGATATATATTGTATCTATAAATAACTGGCAATGGCTTGTTCTACAGAGCTTCCTTCTATAACAGCGCAGCACAGCTGGCGGAACAAAATGATAAAATTTAAGCTAGCCATAACAGTATTCATTTATTCTACGATAAGTTTTGAAATATAACAATACAATAGTTGAATAGATGGACGTGTTAATAATGTAGGCTATAAAGGTGTTTCGCGTGGTTTCTCTAAAACATTTATACCGAAGTGCGTAGTTCCCTTAACTTTTAATATAAAGTACGGAAGTCTCTACGTAGAGTGTACCTTTTTTTATTCGTACATATTATTGACATATTTAAACAATGATACACAACATATAACTTTACATCAACATTGTTGTTAGATTAAGGAAATTAAATGATTACAATGACTTGATGTTATAGAGATGGAGATTGATTTGACTTTGAAAGATGAAATTGTATTTTTTTTAAAATGATTGTAATAAATATGAATTATAAAATTTGGGATTGTGTAAGGATATCGATCAAGGTCATAGATATAATGTTAAATTTATTGAATGCAATCTTAATTCTTGGTCAATTTAGCTGGATTATGCTTTACACACATTTCATCTTGGGAAGCATGATGAGGACCCTTTTTTGTTTTAATCTATCTTCATTATGTTAGCTTTGGATTCCCTTTTTAGTTCTTGGATTTTGAGTCACTTTGTCTTGTTACATGTATTTTCTTTGTCTTTTGTATTGAAAATTCTTAAAAATCCATAAAAAAATTGTGTTTGAATAGGTTAGATGTATTAAAGTTTGCATTTTCCTTTTTTTTTTTTGGTGAGTTTTTTGTGTTCTTTAGGACTCGAGGACATGTCACAAGTCCTTTTATTCCCTAATTCATGCCTTGGTTTTTTTGTCTTTATTGTGGGTTGTTGGAAGTCCTAGGGACTTTTGGACCCAGTCGTAAGTCTTTATGTCCCTTCACATCCCACTTTTCCTAGTTGGGTTTTTCTTTAACATTGGCCCTAAAGGGCTTGAAGAACCTTTGGGATCTGGGGGGCTTTTGGACCTAGACCAAATTCCTTATGTTCTCCCACCTCATATTCTTGTGAAACCATAATTTTTCTCTAATCCATGCACTTTTGTGAGGTCACTTAAGGGATTTACATTTGGTTTTTAACCATATTTGATCGCCTTGCATTTGAATTTTCTCTCAATGCACAAGAATGACATCTTTTGTGCTCTTGTGATCACTTGTGTTTGTTGTGTTTTAAAGTCATTTGTTGCTTCAATTTGGCATGTGGAACTCACTAGTTCATGATGACCCTTGTTCCTTGAATACATTCCTTGTCATTTGATTACCATCAAGGTTGATTTTATCTTTATGTTCTTGGAAATATTGTGTAAAAGGTTCGATTTGGAGTTGTTTGGAGTACAAGAAGGGTCATATTAGGATTGCATCCAAATTTTAAGTGAGATTTTCCAAGTTGTAAGCCTAGGGTTAGCCATTAGGGTTTGGTTGTCCATCCATGGTTTTGGCCTTAGATCCTCATTGAGGTTTTTTTAACATGTGTCCTTATATGATTAGATTACTCAAAGTTGTTTAAATGGATGATAAATGATTTGGTTTCATTATATTTGTGTTAATTTTGAGTTTCCTATTTGTCTACAAGATCTTGTGGTCATCTTGGACATGTGAAATGGGTTGCGGTCCTTTTGTCCTCTTGATTCTCATAGACCTACAAAGATAAGGGTTGTGGGATGGTGGAGTTTAGAAGGAGATTCACACTTTTGCATCATGGTACTTATGTCTGTGTTGCTTTTGTTGCTTTGCTTCTTGCCTAAACTACACTAAACATGCTTGTAAACCCAATAAGAAAATTTGGACCTAATCCAAAGTCCATATATCCCTTTGGGCCCCACAAACCCATAATAACATAAAATACTCAAAATTTCAAAATTTTGAATTTTTTAATGAATTATATGTGCCTATTATGGAATTTTTTATTCGTTTAAGGTATAAATGACTACAAAAGCACCACCAACCATGAATTATGAATTTTAAGGGGTGACCAAACCTAACAATATTGGATCTACTTTGCATATGGTTTACGATACAAACTTGGGGCATGCAGACCTCTAGGACTTCAAATATAGAATGGATGGGGCCAACCACACTTACAAGACTAGAATATTAGTGAGCTTAAGACTTTCCCAAACAAGAGGCTTCCCATCATCAATGTAGTGTCCTAAACTGATTATGGCTTGTGCTCAATCCTACAACCCCAAAACCAAGAAGATATAATCAAGGAACAACCACCTAGTTCTAACAACATACATTATCTCCTTCACTTTTAATATTCCATATCATAGGCCAATGGTGGATATCATAGAGGAATCAACTACCGCCTTATATGAGTAAGATAATATAGGCCATATCAAGTAATTGAACAACCATTGGCTCTCGCAACAACCCAAAAGAGCATGGTCAAAGATGCCTAAGAAATTGACAAGGGAATATTTCCAAATAAAGATAAATGACATGATCACTCTACTAAATAGAGTGATGGAAAAAGAAATGATAGGGATGAAAACTCTTATATGTATAAATACATCTCTATTGTCCTAGCCAATATGTAGTTCATTGATTGGTCTTAGGTCATTAATGATTACATTCAAAAGTGGCTCATCTTTATGTAGCTACTAGGAAATTTTACATAACATCCTATGTTGAATACCTCATGGCAAGGAAGTTCATCTTCTTAGGATTACACAAAGTGGGAAACACAGGGGAAGGAGATATTTTGAATAAGCTATGGGATCACTACCCATAGTTGGAAAACAAACAAGATCATACACACTTCAAAAGGGTGAATGATGGACATGATCAAGTATATATAAGGGGATTTGACCAACATGATATCAAATGATGCCAAGATCCTAGTAGCCACTTAGGATAATAGTTCATTCAATTCCATAGGTTCACATAGATTAGATTATTTGGATTTGTAGGGAATTATGGACCATATTGGATAAAAATCAACCTGAATTGACTTGCCAATTTGATATATTTAAGCATAGGAAAAAGATGGGCGAGGATATAGGAATGATTTCCTTGCATGCTTTAGATAGTCTCCTATTTCACATTGATTCTTGTCCCACTGCTATGTCATTTTTGGTACTATTATTGAGTTCCAAGCACTTAGAATTTAGGAAGAATTTGTTGCACTAGTACTTGATTCCTCCTCCATTGATGATTATCAAGTGAAATTTAAGTCACTCAGGTCACTTTTGTAGGGTTGTGGAAATAATAAAATTGACAAAGAATGCATTTTCCTGATATTGCCTAAGCTTTGAGGGCTATTTTAGGTATTCTCTTCCACATTTTAATCTAATATGGATACATTTGGTGTTGCTTTTAATGTGCCTTTCTTTCAAGCGTTTTGTGATTGTTTGACATAGGAATACATAAAGTTGGCTCCCTTCTTTACTTTTCATTCATTATTTTATTCTATACCACTTTGTATTTTTTACAATGAAAAAAAAAGTGGTTGACTTCAGAATAAATTTCTATGTACTTGGAAAGGAATCTTGAATTTATTTTTTATGGTTGCATAGATGACATGATCATTTTTTTGGTGCTTATTCATTTTAAAAAATGAACCCCATATGCTCTTGAGCTATGGTCATTTTTGTGAAGGTGCTCCACTATGTCTTCAAATGGAAAGTTAGGGGCTTAATAGGGACAACTCCTGGTCTTATGCATGACCAACCACTTATCGCTTGGGGTCTGGGTAGGGCAATAAGTGCCTAGTCACTAGTGACTACATGTAAGTGATAAAGGTGAATTTGACTACGTAGAGATGCAAAGTGTTCGTGGTAATGGGTCAAGAGTGGAGCATGGAATGTATATGGCCGATGGTGGCAATGGATTGTGCCATTGATGGTGGAGGTGGATCATTATGTTGATGATGATAGTTGAGTGTTTCTAGGGATTTTTGATGGAAAAATGTAAGAAATATAAAAAAAACTATGAAACCTACTGAAAAGAGGTCACTGGTAACACTTAGAAAAAAATTGACACCAAAATAATCCCAAAATCGTTGGAAAAGATTAAAAAACTTGCTGCTATTTTTTTAAACCCTCGTTGCAAGATCTAATATAGAAT
Organism: Sequoia sempervirens; assembly: GCA_007258455.2. Lineage (NCBI taxonomy): Eukaryota > Viridiplantae > Streptophyta > Pinopsida > Cupressales > Cupressaceae > Sequoia > Sequoia sempervirens. Next base: position 154,834,278 of record VDFB02271358.1, read on the forward strand.
GCCAAAAAAGTGATTAGGAGGATAATTTTCGACACAATAATTGCGATCACACCCAACATGGTGTTTTACATGTATGGACCTATATGACTATATGGATTTCGTATGGTTGTACAAATTTTGACCTATAGATTCTTTAGCCCCCCAAAACTATCCAAAAATGTTTCTACTCAAAATTGGGCATTTACACATGTAATCCTTAGGTTCTTGGGCCTCCTTAACTCAATAGTGAAGTTTGTTTGGCTGCAAAATGCACCATTTTTTTCCTCAAGGATAGATATCTCAAAAACAACGAAGTGGTCTTGATCTTGTTACATGCAAATGCCAAAATTAGGCCACAAAATCAAGTATAATTTTTGGTACAAAATGAGATCAATCTGATCACACTAATGAAAAGTACACGAAAAATTATGCACTTTAAAAAAAAACTGCAACCAAAAATGTTATTGTAGGAATGAGAATGGAGCCCCTGAAGTCCACAAAATGAAAAAAATACAGCAACACCTATGATAATCTACAATTTTTGGAAAATCCAAACACAAAAATTAAAAACCATCTACACCACTATGAATATCACAAAATTATGCCCCAAATCAAAAAAATCTCACAAAAAGAGGTCAGATGATTGAGTTATGGTCATTTGAAAATCACCCTTCAAAATGAAAACTCAAATGGTGAGGGGGGCCAAAAATCCTTAAGGTCTGCTAACGTAGTGTTGACGTAAGTAGGACATGAGCTTAAAATTGACGGTTTCATGACCATCACATAAGAATATACCCTACTTACTAGAATATTCCACAGAGTCACCAGAATGTTCTACATAATATTTTATCCACTATTTTTTGTCGCCATCAGTGGAATCTCTATTTCATTCGCTGATATATCCTAGAAGTCTATCGATTTTCATGGTGGTCGATGGAGGAGAAGCATGTAGTTCATGGTGGGGCTCGCACAGATGGTAGCTAATGAACATATGCTACTTGGCAGTCACTGTAGGTACCCCATACTCAACGGTACTCTATGGGACTACTGCACAATACCCATAGGGTACTGTATAATTTTAAAAAATAAAAAAATAAAAATTTAAAAAGAAATGACTATATTTCCCTTTTTTTATAAAAAAATTCAGAAGATTTAAAACCAAAATTTTATCAACTACAACATTTCCTTGTGACCCAATGATTTTTTTTTTTCCTGCAATTATGATGGGCGTACGACCGTATGGACGATGAAGGACGGTGATTTTTTCCTCAAACTTTGAGTGAAAGGGTCCAATTTTGGTGATTTAACAGTCGATTTTAGGGTTCTTGGGCCTTTTGGATGTGATGGCAAGGTTAGATTTGACAAAAAATGCTCTAAAATTGTAGCTACCTTTTGGATCTTGTAACCATTCTTCTGCTTCAAAACCTCATAGATTTGGCCTCATATATCCAATTTGGATGAAACAAAAGGCATAATTGACTTTTTCGAACATTCTAAACTCAATGGTGAGCTCAAATTTACACCAACAAGCTCTAATTTGAACCTGCAATACAAAACCACAAAGAAGAACCCTCCAAAATCTGGTATTTGTATCAAGTTTTTCTTATTCTCCAGATCATCATACGATGCAAGAGAAGAGCATACTCAACTTTTCAAGATCTACCAAGATCTCTAAAAAATGGCTAACGAAAGGCACTCAACCTACTCTAATACCATGTTAGAGCTGGCTATGGAGATTGCCACCTAAGATCTAGATGCTAAATAGAAAGAACAAAGAGATCAATATGCAATGCTCAAGATTGTAATGTAATTAAATGTCCAAGAATTAATTTACAAATGAGAACCCCTTGGTTATATAGCCAAGGTGAGACATAGTATTAGACAAGATCATGACAAGTTTCTTAATCCTATGACATGAGACAACTAAATTGACATAAAATTCATTAAGATAAGGTCTAGTCATGACAACTACGTCTTCTAAAAATAATCTTAGGACCTAAGTAAACTTAACATGTGATTAAGTCCCCTAGTAGGAATTAACTAGGTATAAGAATTTTATCACACCAACACTTTCAATCTTTTCTAACCTCTTCAGCACCACATAGAGACTCAAACTTTCCCTTATCAATCCTTTATTCAACAATTCTACAACTTTACTGTTCAATTTCTCACTTTTAGTTGGTGTCAACCTAGGTGCTACCTTATTAGGTAAACTTTCTCCTAGAATTGATTAAAACTAATATCCCTATATTATGTCAATAAATTATAAACCTTAGGATGCATTGTTGTATTTTATTTCTTCATAAAACATCATTTTTTCTTTCTTTACATTTTATAGAAATTGTTTTATTCATTCACCATCCTCTTCCAAAGGTAAAAGGTTTCACTTTGTCCTTTGTTAGGTTATAAGTATTTTCCCTTCCATCATGTATATCATCCTTATCAAACTACCATGGCCTACCCAATAAGCTATGACAAACATCCATGAGCATGGTCACGGTGTCTCATAAAACATCTTCATATGCTCTAATTTTGAATTTCACAAGACTTTCTTCGCTAACCAAAATTTTGTTATCCTATAATAACCAAGAAAATCTATTAGGATAGGGATGCTCTAGCCTTTTTAGATTCAATTTCTCCATCATTTCACTTGCAACCAATTTATGAGTGCTACCACTAAAAATAATCACCTTGTAACATTTATCTCTAGATTTACATACAATTCTAAATAATTTCCCCCTTTTTGCTAGCTTATTTGAATCTCTAGAAGGATTTGACATATTTCTTTTCAACAACACTGACTCATCTTTCTTTGTCATAGTTGTTTGATATTATAAGAATTTTGTTCATCAACATGTGTTTCTCTTTTGGTTTGATCAAATCTTCTCATATTCTCTTTGTGATTGAGTACACTAAAATGATTTGTGACATTTACCTCGATACTTGAAACAAATAGTTCCTTTGAATGATCTTCCACCACCTCTACCATATCTACCTTGACCACTTTGGTAATTATTAGAGATCGTATTGTAGTAAATTTTTGTACTCTTTCTTGCCTCAACATCATCACTATGAGTTCCTTTTCCATTCTTTTTATTTCTACCTCTAAAAAATATGATGCTTCTTCCTCTAATATTCTATCTATTTTAAAATCTAAAATTTAACATATCTACAAATTTTAGGGTAGACTAGTATGCTTCATCAACGTGATAGATAGTTAACATACTTAATTCATCCTAAATTGACCCCCTTAAAACTATCAATATGTCTAGTTGTACTTTTCTTGATTATCTTCATGATGATTTTCTCTAATTATTAACTTATAATACTACTCAATATTATCCTTCACACTGAAACATTTCTATATTGGATTTCGTAACCTCTAAATTAATAGGTCTAGTTAATGACTTGTAAGAATAAAATTATATTTTAAATTCTTCACCATCCCATCCCATATTTAAATTCTATGATTACCTTTCTTATTTCCTTCCAACTAAATTTTCTGCCACCAAATTATATCATGATCTTTGAACTTTATATTTGTAAATATTACTCTATCAAGGTCAATAGTTTCATCACACTCAAAATATTCTTGAAGATCATTAATCCAATCAACTAAATTTTTAGGATCTAAATTCATAGAATAATTAGATACATCAAATCTACTTTATCTTACTTAGTTTAGAAAAATCCTTCTACATTATGTCTTGTGCATCTTCATTTTCAACCATGACATCTTTGACTAACCCACATCTTGTTCATCATCACTATCACCCAATCTAATGTCCGTGATACCTCTTCTTGTGTCCTTTTTTATTGCATCCAACAAAATCTAGGTATTCCTCATCATATTGAACATTTCTTGAATTCATTCTATAACATGAAATATACCTCTTGACCTTACCCATCCTTGTAGATGGTAGCTTCAAATCAAATATGAATTGCCTCAACTATTCAATAGTTTATCCACAACCAATTCAAGTCATGGGAGTCTTCTACCCAACACCCTCCTACTAGAAGATCCATGGGGATAACTTTCTCGATACATTTAATTTACCAATCTCACTAATCTACTCTTATACCAACAAGTGAAGTCAAGATTGGAGGGTCCAATTAAGGACTATTTAACCTTTTAGCCAATAGAACTTACACATTTGAACTTTATTAATAACATAATGAAAATCACCATAAATAATATGTAAATTTTTTATTTTTTTTTCTATTTAAGATAATTGCATAAGAGTTGGATTACGTGCTAAGCATCTGCCTTTGAATTACAAATGAAATCTTGCAATTAGTCTTTCTATATTTCTTCCTTCTTTCCTTCTTTCTTTATGTTTGTGTCTTCTTCCTCCTTATTTATGTCTTCCTTTTTTTTCTATCCTCAAATCATATGAGAACTCTCTTTATATATAAGATATAAAATTTGAAGTGTGATAGGAGGCAACATAATACGTGCCCATAGATTAATGTGATAAGTATCAAGGGCCTCTAATTATATGTTTTTCTTATTGATCAATCTTGGAAGCTAGCACATCATCCTTGTGTAGCATGTTAGTTCACTAGTAATATGTAGTATTATCATTTTTGATAGACTTAGAACACAGAGCTCCCAAATTTAATGTGGTTTCATATATGACCCCTTTTAAGACCTATAATAAACTAGACAACTTTAAAAATTGACACAAATTTTAAATACTTACCACATTATTTAAATGAGTTACTATTATATAATAGATAACTTGATATTGCCCCAACTCACTCATTAGAAGGGAAACACATATGTAGTGATCAAAGACACATGAAAATTAAATTAAATGTTTTAGAAAAATGATAATACTGTACACAAGGAACTCTTGACAGACGGAAAAAAAAAATCCCATATGGTCGCCTGTCAATCCAACTCCCAAATTAGAATAAACCTAGTTCCAGGGTTCTTTATACAGATTCTCTTATTCATGTAATCCCATTCTTTTCATGGAAAAATAAAAAACATATATTAATGGCATATTCAGTTAATAAAACAAGCATAAGGGAAACATCACGTATATATAGTATCAGAATTAAAAAGCTATTCATGGCAGCATGCTTACAGACCACTGAAATATAGTACAGACAGACACGTCATATTTCTACTAACTGATTCCACTTGAGATTAGGAAAATATTATCTTGTTTCAGATAAGACTTCAATGTATTGGCTGATAATGCTGGTATACTTCTGTGTATTCTTTAATGTTTAAATAATGTTTGGATTGGAGAGTGATAATGGTTGTATTGGTTTTTAATAGACTTTTATGTTTATGCCATATAATGGCTGTCTTGTTCTTGTTTTGGATAGAGTTTGATGATAGGGTTTACTGTTTTTGATAGATTGGCAATCCTGGGAAGGTTGGATGCACCCCCATTTTAGTTTATATTTAAGTATTACCCCATTCAATCTGTCTTTTACATTAGAAAAGCATAGGGAAGGTTGGATGCACTCCCATTTTAGTTTATATTTAAGTATTACCCCATTCAATCTGTCTTTTACATTAGAAAAGCATATGATATCCATGGATTTGGTTTTCATAAACATGTATTCATTTTCACCAAATTTGCATTAGTGGTATATGGATTTGGTTTTCATAAACATGTATTCATTATTACCAAATTTGCATTAGTGGTATAAGGGAAAAATGTATATATAGTTTTTTTTTGGTTTATTTTAATATTTTTTTTGGTTTCACCTAGATGCAATGAGTGCTAAGTGGACCATTCATTATCATGAGAGATGGGTTCTTGTGAACCACTACTCATGAAACATGGGTCAATGAGTTTGACTCCAAACTACTCGGTTGAATCTTGACAGCAATATCACAATTTGACACGCTGTGGAAAATACCTCCTACTTATCAATTTTTTATTGTGTTTGGTCTTTCACTTAAAAAGTTATATGCAAGGGGATTCCTATCTGTTAAGGTTACTTAGGTGTCGAATTAGGTTCAAACGCAATTTTGAGACTGACTATAGAGAGGGCTATCTCTCTGACTGGCAATAACAGTGAATGACCCACCCCCTAGGATATGGCACTATCAAATGAATGTATGGTTGGATCACTCGACTTATGCGGTTTGAATCTTGGTGGATGGTTTTTTATCACATACCATCATCCTCACCAACTGAGCTACAATCTTTTGATGATTTTTGGTTGTTTTGAATGTAATGATTGGTGTAATATATTTTTGTATAAAAGTTAGTATATGATACCTTTTTTATTCAATCTATTGAGTTATGTATCTTAAGGTTATAAATTTAATTTATAATTTATAATTTTTTGATTTGGATTGAATTCACAATTGATGTTCCCTAAAATTTTAAATCTAAATTTAATTTTGAGCTCAATTAAACCCCTTTCCTATTAGTTATATTCTTGCATTGTTGTAGAGTTGATTTTGCACCAAAAACTTTCCCAAATCTTCACCATAATCCCATTAAGATGTCACGGAGGTCAAAGGAGTAAGTATTTTTAATTTTTTAGTGTAAAATTTGTATTAAATAGGTAGATTAAATTAGTTTTTTAATTATTATTTTTTAATTTTTAGGAGTTGATAATTCACCCCCAAATATTAAAAATCCCAATTCAACCCTTCATGAAAACCCTTGTGAAGAACAACCACAACAAACACCTCCTACAATTCCTCCTCATCCTCTAGGAACACAACAAAACATGTTAGGGCAAATTGAAAATAATAGAAAAGAACTTGAGGAATTAATTGCAAGGTTGAAAGATCTGACAAGAACAAACTCCCATAGGACCACCCTTGCTCAATCATTGCAATCCATTATGTCTCATCTAGAATCAAATACTTGGTCTAACAAGAGGCAACAAAACAAATACTTTATGCAAACAAATTATCATATAAACAAGTTAATGATTTTTTATTATTTTTGAAATTTTACTTGTGTGCACTCTTCACCAACCGACAAACCAATCAAACCTTACATGGTGCATGCAAGAGGTTCCCTATCCATTGGTGCCACCACCAAGGCATAAAGAATATTTTTTGGGATAGGTGGTGGATGGTTTTTTACCATCCTCCATACAATAACAATGAGGTACCACAATAATTTTTGAGGAAAATCTATTGCGAGTTTATCCTCAATGAAATCCCAAATTATTTTGACATGGAGGAGTTCTAGGGTAGAGGTGGGGGCACAACTTGACCCACATTAGGCAACAAGACCACTGGATAGACCAGAGTATGAGTATGTGACTGTCCCTTCTTATGTGGAGGGTGTTGAGGTGGAGACCTTAGAGTCGATTATCTCGCTCAATCAAAGCCTTATACAACATGTTAAGCCTCTAGTATAGGGTGAGGCAGGCAAGTCTTCCAAGAATCGAGTTTGTGAGGTGGGGGCTTTGCACAAGACAGAGTGGGGACACAACTTGACCCACATTAGGCAACAAGACCACTGGCTAGACCAAAGTATGAGTATGTAACTATCCCTTATTTTTTGGAGGGTGTTGAGGTGGAGACCTTAGAGTCAATTAGCTTGCTCAATCAAAGCCTCATACAACATGTTAGGCCTCTAGTACAGGGTGAGGTAGGAAAGTCTTCCAAGAATCAAGTTTCACCTCATATATGTCAATCTTGTGGGTCATTTTGTGTTTATGATCTTGAGGATAGTTAGGATGCATGTGCCTAGGATACATCTACGATGGATTAGATGGTCATGATAAAAGCACAATTGAGTGATACATTCAGCTTTGATAGTCAGGTAAATGTCAACAAGTTCATCTAATTCAATTTATTAAATTTTATTTTAAAATGTAATATTAACTAAATTAGTAGAATGATTATAATGAAATTTTAGGGTCACGATATTCACCCTACTTGTAGCGGTCCTCCACCTCCCTATTACATGATGGTGTCGAGTGCAGAGGTATGTAACTAGTAAATAATTAAAAATATTACATGTGAATAGTTGAACCTTCTATGAATGGTATTTGTATAACTTAGTTTAGATGTTGAATAGGTTAATAGCGGGCCTTCGATATCAACACCTGATAGTCAAGTGCTTGTCGAACTTTCACTCAGGTAATATAGAGAATTTTTAATTTTAAAATAAAAAATTGTAAAATAATATTAAGTAGTTTTGGTAATTGAATAATGTTGTTTCATTTTTAGTTGATGCAAATATTTAGATAATCCTCTTGATATGAAAATGAAGCATGGTGTTGCTGCAACAGTAGCAAGTTCGATGCCTTTAACAAAGTAATGAGACATATTAGTAAATTTCACATTATATTTATTTTTTTATCTATCTATTATTGGAAAATCAAATAATATTCATTTGTATTTGAATTAATATATGGATGGTTGTCATAGGGCTTCACAACTCTAGATTGTGAGTGTGCCCTTATTGTGGATGAGCATAGTGATTATTTGTATACGGTAAGTGATAATTTTGTTATATGTCATTTTATATCTCAATTTCTATATATTAATGTCTATACTTTTTATTGTATTAGGTGGAGGTGTAGAAAAATTTAAACAAGAGGTCGAGTGAATGATTTTGAAGGAGAACACCATCGTATGCATCTCCATCGTCCCAACAGTCAAACGTACCTTGGGATCTCTTTCCTTCACCTAGAGGGAAATGACTACATTAGGATCCTTGTTTGTATGCCTATATGGCTCATATATTTTCTATTACATATATGTGACAGTGTATGTCCATATGGCTTTCTTGTATATATGTTAGACTTTTATTGACATATAATGATGTATGTCGGTATGAATTTTTGGTTAATACAAATCCTTTTTACCAATGGTGTATGTATTTGCATTATAAATGTTAATTGAATAAATGAGTAATGAAACTGATGCAAATACAAATGATTAATGTTATCCATATTTGTATTATAAACGATTAATTGAATAAATGAATAAGGCTCACTTTTGTTCCATGTAATTAATACAAGCATTGCAATTAATCATTAATAATTTTCCTCAAATGTGTTTATAAGGCATGTGGATGAAAGTTTGAACTAGTCAAATTCCTTTTGGGGGTGTGGGATATCCATTCTTCATGAGTACCCTACCCTTTGAAAATAAGACTGTAGTATGGTTGTGTAGTATTTTCCTTTGGTTCAAGGGATTGCCAAGATCTCAAATGACTATCCTCTTGTTCTTCATGTCATTGTCCTCTTCTTGTTCTTCATGTTATTATCCTCTTCTTATTCAAGGATTTTCTACTATCATTGCCCACTTGAATTGTCATCCCTTCACTAGACTTTTAGTAGGTCTTTAGACATTGCCTCATATCTCCATGGTTATTTCCTTCTTGAATGGTAAGGTCATTGTGAATACCATTGTCACTATCTTCAAAATAGTATCTTCTATAGTCAAATTCCCTTCATTTCTTCCAATCATTATGCAATAATTGTGTGATCCAGGTGGATACTTGTCATCAGACATTGAAGTGTTCCACATGCTCCAGATTTCATCGCCATATCGAAGAGCTCAGAAATATGAACCCAATGCAACTTGAATGGGTGAAAAAGGATCTCATATGCTCAAGTTATGCCTAGTCAAAGTTGGGGTCAAATTGGGTACAAGGGTCAGTTAGAAAGGTGAAAAAATTATCATCTTGAAATTCATCAAAATTGGCATCATGATGAAGAGCTCATTGCCACAATCTTGACGCTGCTCATTTTGTTGAAAACAAAGCATGTGCACGAAAGATATGGTCAATCAAAGTTAAGTTTGTTGTTGACTAAGTTGACCAGGGTACCATTGCTGACGCCAGCATGACATCGGAATGCTGATGTGGCAGAACGGCGCATGACATGTGATAAGGTGACGTCAACAGGGTCAGATGATGTGGACCAACCAGAACTTTCCATGTGGCATTCCGTAATTTGAATGAGCATTAGGTATGATGGCGTGTTGCTGACTGTGTTAGTGACGAAGCAGCTGACTGGGATTTCTACAGCAAATCACAAGGTGCCATGTGGCCCAGACATAGGGTGTCGTATGGCACCCCTATTCCCCCACGGTGGGCGATTTTTGGGGGGATTCGAACCCCGTCACCTCTCGAGCACTGGCAAAGGTTTCTACCATTCTACCATTCCACCATGCACTGAGCGCTTAACTATATATAGCCGCGGTTCAACTTTGATGTTTGAAATTTTTAAATTTGTTTTAAAAATAGATTTGGTGGTGGTCAAACCGTCAACCACCCCAACTCACAGATTCCTCATAACCACTACGCCACCGAGTATTTCACTGTATATGTAGGGAAAGTTTGGTTTTAAAAGAATATCTAAAACTGAATGTCTCATAAAAACAAATAAAGCCTTTAATTGTTAAAATTAAATCCTCTAACCCCTTAAAGCTCGATTGATGATATTTTAAAGGGCTTAAAATAAAATTAAAAGATATTAAAAGATCATGTAAAGGATTGAAAAGGGATTTTAATGATTTTCATGTTGTAAAGGGGGATATTATGAAGATTATTTTGCAAATAAGGGAGACTCGAAAAAATTATATGTTGTAAATAGGAGATAAGGGAGGATTTTGTAAATCATTTGGTTTTGAGCAAAATTGGGCCAATTTTGTGTATAAAAAGGGGGGTTATGGGTTTGGAAAGGTAACTAGGTGGTGGAGAATGGTGAGAGAAATTCCTTTGTGATAGTGATTTGTTCAACTCTGTGCAAGAGGCATTGTGCTTGTTTGTACTTGAAGGAGGGAACTATTTGTAATTTCATAATCAAGGAGACGTGAGGAGACTTTGTCAGAATTGAAGCTTTGTAATCTTGATTTTGGAGCATAATAGGATAGTTCACTTTGTTGGAGAGGGACCCAGAGACAGCCGTTTGGTGAACTCTGTTATCAACTTGTTGATTCTTGCCTTCTCTCTCTTATCTCTCTATTATGTTCACTTTATCATTGTTTTATTCATTTAAGCATTTCAATATTGATTTAAATACCTTCAATTTAATTGTTGTAATAATTTATTATTCGCGTGCAACAAGTCCTAGATCCTAACATTAGATCACTGTGTAATCAACTTGTGATCTACTGTTATGACCATGTCCCTCATGTCATGATTGTCCTCTTATGTTTAATAATAAGAAAGTGTGTTATCCATGATAGCGTTGCTTGGTGTTTTTCATAAGGCTTAAAACTCATGACTATGTCTTATTCATGCAAACACCTTAGGACTATCATCTCCATCGCTATCATCACAAAATATTGTCATTCCTTAATCCTGCTTCAATACTTTATGCCAAGTGTTATGTTCACTATTTGTTTCACTTCTCCCTTAGGAGCTTTTCTTCTTCGTGGATTGTTACCATTTGGAATTTAGTTTTTTTTATTTCCCTTCAAGCTCAATTGCTTTTATGTTTGAGTAATGATGCTATCAATTTTGGGGTTGACTCAAGGATGTAGTTTCTATACCATGCTAATGCCCACTATCATGGGTTATGCACTATTTGTGAGTGACATAATTTATCATCTTCTACATCATTTTATCCATTGTGTTGTGTAAAATGATCCCAATGTCATACGAACTATTTTTTTGTTTCTAATAGGGATTGTCACTCTCTTACACAAAGTCCTCTATTTAGATGTTACTTAACTATCCTTGATTTGGACACTCATGACTTATCCTTTAAGGAATTGTTCATATTCATGTTTAGTGAACTCTACCCCCTTTTCTTATTTTGAAACTATCACATGTAGTTAGTGCCCATTACCATTTTCATCTTTATTCATTTTCAGAGAATTGTATGCACTTGCATGCTTAAAGGCAAATAAAATTTGAGGACCAAACATCCTTTCTCTCATTGAAGGTGTATTTACATGTGAAATTATCCAACAACCACATTTTAAAGGCATTGAAATTGGAAAAATAATGAATATGGGCATTGTAATACCCTTTTCAAGATGGAAATTGAATGCAAATGTGTTAGAATGAGCATAAACCTCTTAGATGCCTCCCATCAAAGTTTGAAGATAATCCTAGCCACCATGAAGGACTATAAAATATCATGTAAAGAGGCCTACAGTGACCAAAAACCCTAAAGTGGACCTATTATTTTTGAACTCAAACTCTCCTAAAAAATAAACTCCCTCTTTAAGTCATGCACGTGGACCTTTAAGGGCTAATAATTGAAGATAAGAATATTTCAAGTAAGAAATTATGTTGGTCTAATTTAGCTCAAAAGGATCAAGATGCTTGGATGCAAAAATGAGACCTATAATAGTAGTAATCCACCCACCCAACGTGTTACAATTGCCAATTTAGCCCCACAAGATGAAGAATGTAAAAGATTCCTCCTGACAACTTTTTATTGAATGCAACTAGCACTTTTTGTAATATTTGAAATATTGTTTCCATGGTAAACGACTTGGAGATATGAAAAATTAAGAGAGGTTATTGTGGAGGGAGCATATGTGATCCTATAACTTTAGACAAAATGTTTCTAGTTGCCACATTTTTTGAGAAACAATCCGTCAAAATTTGTTACTTTTTGGCACTTAGGGCTCTTAAGAGAAAACACTAACACAATGTAGTTTGGAATGATCAACCATGTTGAGGTGTGAAATAAGACCTTTCTTAGTGAAAGGAAAGCATAGTGCAGAAACCGTCTTCCTAATGTAAATCTTCAGGAGAGTGTTGCTAAATTTTGTTTCAAATATTTCAGGGTTTACATATTCATTTAAGATTGCACATACATTTAGTTATTTTTTAGATTTAAGCATTAAACCATAAGAAACAAAATTTACATGGGAAAACCCTTTCGAGACAAAACTCACACACCAAAGCATAGATCAATTGTTTTTGAAACGTAGGGAAAAAAGGGGTGAAATAGGAAGACCTGGAAACAAGAGACTTATGCCAAAAAGCAAAAGGGGGTGTCCACCTAATCACAAATCCACTTTTCCCATGTTCATTAGGAAGAAGGATAGTGTCACAAATGATTAGAATTGATTTGCAACCCTTAAGGTGATTCAACCCTAAGTTTGGACACTATGCTACCTTGACTTCCTTATGACTAAAAATATAAAAATATGACTAAAAAGCAATTTTGGGAGAAGAATAAAAGTGCATTAAGAATCAAACTTATGAGATTTATCACTTGAAATACAAAGTATTATGATAATGTTGACAAAAACAACCATCAACCAACATGTCTAAGACGGTTAAGATGGTATGTACTTGGCTCCAAAAGTGGGTTTTAGGCTTCGCTGAAGGACATTTTCCTAGGGCCGAATGGGTCTCTATATAGGGGTCTAAAAATTCTTTTTGCAGTCCTTTGATGTCAGATCTAAGCTTCTAATTTCCACAGGTTTGACTATCAGAAAACTAGACATAAAACCTGTAGGTGAGTTTCTTGACAACTTTAACAACTTTGTAAAATTGCACTTTTGATCAATCTTCAATCCTTCTTCACCTACAAATCTACAGACACACAAAGTGGAGAAAAATGTTTTTGGTGTATAAGGGTTTACCTTGGTCAAACCCTAGTTCGGTAATTAAACCTTGATAATGAAATAATTGTAAAATGAAGGAAATGATGAATGAACAACGCTTGCTACACCTCACCAAACCCTTTAATGGCTACCCTTGGAGGACTGAAGTCTAACACATCACTCCAAGGATTGGATCTTGCATGAAATGGCTTGATTGGGTGCTTGATTTGACACTTGATTTGTTATTTGAAAACTTGAAACCTACATCACAATGTTAGCTCAAAAACATGCATAGACACACATAAATCTTGACATCGTGATAGGATCTTGAATCCTACAATAATTGACTAATAAATATACTCTCCAATTCTCTTGACAATAATCTTTGCTCATGTGAAAGTTGCCTTAATGCTAGATAATTTTCCTTAGACTTGAATTGATAAAACAACCTTGTATTTATAGGTGTTTCCTTAATTACCCGACAATTAAACATCACAAGCCAACCTTTGCAATTTAAATTTAGATCATTAAAATGCCACCAAAAACATATTAAAAAATGAATCTCGATACTTAAGGAGGACCCATTTTCCCTTGGGTGAATGGGTCCTAAGCCTTAAACATATGACACATATTTTCCAAGATGTGTAATTAAGTGTAGGCATTGATTAAATATGGGTTCCCCTTTCAAAAAATTAAATTAATTAGGCTTGTGAGTGCATAATTAGGCCAGTTAAAGCTTAATTGATTCCAATTAATTAGGGAGATGCAAAAATAGTGCGAAAATGTAAAGGTGTACATTTTTCAACACTACATTTAGCTTGCACTTTAGTGAGAGTATGAACTTGCACTCAAACTCACACTATAGTAGACAAATAAGTTAAGAGAGGTCCAAGTGCACAAATGTCAATGGGATAAGATGACAAAGATCAAGGAGGTGGCCAAGCCCTCAGGATCATATCCCATGGCAAACCAACATACACGCAAAGAAACACAAGATGCACAATCATGCAATGTCAAAATTAATGCAAAAAGAAAGAAAAGGAAGAATGGACTAGTTGTAGTTGTGTTGTTGTCCATAAAAAATGTTCACAAGTGAAAACTTGTCCACTATGCAAACAAAACATACTCACGAGAGTTAGTGAAATCCAGTGTCCACTAGGTGAGCCCCAGAAAAAGGTGGTTGATGGGAAAGTCATGCCAGGTCTACAGGATCCCATAGGTCAACCATACCAAAATTTATCCCTAATAACTTTGATAAGGCACCACAAAAAAGGTTCCACAAGGCTAGCAACGTGCATTATGCTAGACACTTATGAAAAACAAAAATGATCCATTAGTAAGAAAGTTGTATTATGCTTGGTGGCCATGACAAAAATTTAAATACAATAGGATATGATATTCAAAAGGGTTTTGATTATTTCATGAAATGTCTCACCTTAGGTAACATTGTGCTTAATGTCACCAAGAGAGGACTAGTTGAGGATAAAAGATTCACAACTTATGGAATGCAAGTCATAGCAGTACCACTAAGAGGAATGACATATGGCAAGAAAGGTCATGCTCTTGAAGGACATCAAACCCAATGTTACCACCAAGAAGACACATCACATGAAATAAGAAGGCCACACTTTGAGCAAACAATGAGCGAGGACGCGTATGCCCCCACTTTAAAGAAATTGCTAAAAACCATGCTATGAGATGATAAATGCCAATTGATAAAAGGGAAATGAGAACTTATTTGGAAAGCCCAATGCCAAACATATGTTTCCAAATGAAGATATGTCATGAAAAGGGGTTTCCCCCAAAATGCAATGCTAAAGATAACACATAAGGAATCCATGGATTTAAGGTCAGTGTATGTCTTTGCTATAGTGATATAATCGAACTCAAAATCATCATAATTCCCCAAATGACTCATGGAACAACAAGCACAAAGGAAGAATGACACATAGAGAGAAAAAACAAAGGAGAGTCCTTTTGGGTCAACATGGAAGAGACCTAAATCTCTCAATGCTTTGATCATCCCAAAAAGGAAAATACAAGACAATTGAAAAATAAAGAAGTACGACATATAGAAGAATGTAGATACAAATAGAAGAATGTTACAACAGATTCGCTTCCTTTGTATCCTTGCACCAACAAAGTGACAAGGCTCATCCAAAGTGGGCTCACAAGCATATAAAGACATGCCAAGCAACACAATACAAGGGATCACATTATGCACATGAAATCACAAAGAACATGAAAAGAAAACAAAGAAAAAATTGGTATGGCATATGCGAGTCAACCTACAACAAGTCATTTGCATCCCAATCTTGTTCATCATAGGTGAAAGGCAAACAACTAGCCAAAGGGAAAAGTGTCATACTAGGAGCAAGGCTTACCTAACCCCTTGCCTCCTAAGTGTAGGGCAAGGATGAGCCAAGATAGGTGATGAGAATGTGCTCCTTGCAATATAGAAATGATTTGCATTCAATATAAAATATGTAATAGTGAACATGTGATGATCTTACAACTATCACATGACAAGGAGCATAGTGATCAATTGCTAGTTGATTATACGATCATATTGACTTGAAAATGGTTCAAATTTTCTAATGATTCTCTTTAAAGCACAACACTCATCAGTACTATGCCCAAGAGTTATATGATATTGAAAATGAGACATGTTTGTGCATTTTCCTTTTTTATTTTCTTTGATAGGTGGCAATGTGATAAGTCCTTGATTAAGAAGTGTATTTAAAGCCTTTCATTCTTGGACATAGGACAAGTTTGTAAGGCCTTTTTATTTTGCTTGATTGGGAAACTTGTTGAGGTAAAGGTGGAGGATCTAAGGTGACCCTATCATCCTTGTAAGGTATTAATTGGTCTTATGAAATGATCTTGTGAAAGAGAACACCTTTTCCCTTAGGAGATGTGCAAGGGGGTGGAGATTTTGGTATCCTAACCCCTTGGTATCTTCAGATGGTATTTGTTCTAACAGTTTGTGGATTTCATGCTCATTTGTTATGTTACATCCTTGTTTGTTTAAGATCTTAAAGCCTTGACCATAACTCTCTTTTAAGTTAATGGGTGTATCAATACAACTCAATGAGCATAGGATAGAAGGGTATCATTGTTGTCCTTGTTAACAAGTTCATTAATGATTGATGGTCAAGGTTTGCTTTGTCCTTCAATTTTAGGATGAAAAAGCTTGAACATATCAAGTGATGGGATTATAGGTGGTGCTGGTTGTTTCATGGATGGATAGAAGGATGCATTGTTCTCAAGGTTGTGTAAGGAATATTGTATGAATTGTTGCATTCTATCTTCATCTTGGCCTAAGATGTCCACCTTATAGGGACATTCATTAGGAGGTGAAGATTCATGATAGGCTCAATTGCATTAGGGTCATCACCAAACACACAACTTGAAATGTCTACCAAAGATCTCAAGGACACTCATATTTTACCAAAACACATATCCATGATGAAGTTACAAATGTGAATGAAAGATTTCAGATCTGATAAATGGTTGATGAATTTGCAAAGAACCTGAAAATAAATTCTTTACAATACCAATTCTGATTTCAAATTGTAATGTCCCTCTTCATTTAATGTCACTTGAAGAGATTTTCTAATCTTTTATTTCCCAAGATTATAAATAAATTAAAAGGAATAAGGGGATGATTAAATAAAGAATACAAAGCTTTATTCAGAAAAGTTATCTAATTATTCATTATGGTGGGGCCACTTTAAGAGAAACATCTTTATGGAATTTAATAAATCAAATTATGCTTTAGTCATTTATTCTCACATTGAGGCAATTTATTGAGAATAGATAAGTCTATGATTTTTTCAAAATAGAAACAAAATCCTTTTTAGAGATTGCCTGCTATTTGGGTGAAGAAAGGATGGCAATTTTAGTTGATAAAAAGGCTCAATCTAGGAAGAAGTTTCATTCAGAAATTCATTTTTTATCTTCTTATCGAGCCATGTTGAAGACGTTTGACAAGATGAAACCCTTGTGTTGGATGGGACGAAAAACCCATGCCATGTATTGATTTTCTCTCTGGAACAACCATAATATCTGTGCAAGATTAAGGCATGAATATAAACTAATAGAAGGTTGTTAGGGATTATATTTATCCAAGACTGAGCAATCACCAGATAAAGACAAAAGGAGATTCATACCAAATAAGACAAGTGTAGAATCAGACAAAAATAAGAACCACATCCCCCTTAGACCTGTTGGGAGTTGTTTGGTGTAGCAAAGTGCACCATATTAATATTCGCAAGAGATAAAATACAAAGAAGGAAAATAAGCAAAAATAGAATGAGACAAAATTTTGAATATTCAAAGGTTGAGTCAGTAAAGGGAATAGTAGTTAATAAGTCAACAGGAATATATTAAGGAAAGATCATGGGGCTTTCAAAGTTGAGAATAAGACAAATTACCAGCGAATGTGTAGTCAGGTAAAGACAAATTGGTTTGTCCAGCAATAGCTGATAATAATTTGTCTCATACATTAAAGCAAGTCGTCCTCAGCTATGGCAGCTTGTTACCAGGTCTGAGAGTCATCAACTTACCCCTGTAATAACCTCTATCAGTCATTTTGTTAGTTGTTGCTATCATTATAAAGTTGCTTCTCCTTTCTGGGCATTTCATGTATTGTCCTATCTGGAAACAAAAGTCAATTTATGTTTTTATGGTCTGCTATCACTCTAAGAATGTTGTAATCTTCCATTGAAGGTTATGTTGAGTTTAGAACTAGTTTGGTAATTATTTCTAAGCAAGTATTAATCTGATATAAATTTCTGATAAGTTTGTGATCTATCTCTGGGCATTGTTGCACTTATTTCTTGCTCAAATCTGTCCAATAACACTCCTATTTATGCTCAAATCAATATTGCAAAGTTTGAAATACAAACCAATATAAATCTCAATCCAAATAAAGTGAAGTTAACCTCTAAGTATAGCGGTTTTTTCATGCATAACTCCTATTTGAGTAGTTATTTATTGTTCATGCAATGTTATATATACAATTTGCAAAAATAGAATATCTACCAAATTGAAACTCAATCAGAAAAACATCATGATGTTCAGAAAGGGATACTATAGCGGTATCAAAGCCTAGAATCCTACTAACCTGTTGGAGATTCATTATTGCATGACAGTTTGGAGGATACCCAGAAGGTTGCATGTTGCATTTGTGATCAGTTGTGAAATTGGATTGTTGCATGTCACATAGCTATTTTAGCAGAAGTAGATCAAGAAAACAGGAAGAAGGGCCTAAAATTAACCTAGTTGAATCTGAGATGGGGGAAAGAAGAGGTGAAAGCCCGCCAAGAAATTTGAATGTGTAGTTGGATAATTTCTTGACCACATTTTCCCAATAGCAGTAGCAAATGCTACAACAATTCCAGGATTGTATGATCACATCCATGGGCCAAATGAGAGTGGATCGTGCTTGATCGAGTAGATCGAGTAGTGGTCATAGTTGAATTGATGCTAGTGTCATGTCCCCAATTTGGGACCTCTCTTTAGTTGGTGAGAAAAAGAGCATTTTTAAATGCTAATTTGAAAATAATATTAAAATAATGATAATATTTAAATTAAATAAATAATAATAATTATATTTAAAAATAATATTAAATAATTAATAAATAACAAATAATAAATTTAAATTATTTATAAAATAACATTTAAATTTAAATAAAATCCTTGGTTGACCCATTTGATCAATGTCATGAATTACTATATATGTGGATCAAAGGCTTTCTTTGAGATCATCGAATTGACAGCGTAGCTGGTCATTTCCTAGAGAGACGGAAACCTCTTCAGTGGGCGACAGGGAGGATGCTAATCCCCCTGGCGATTATGCTTCATCCTTATCTGTGGCACCGGGTGTCACTCACTAACTCATTTGACTGCAAAATCCAACGATTTTTTTTTACAAAAGATGTATAATTTGATGTATTGTCGGGTACTTGTGATATTTAATGCGTAATTTTCAATTTTTTAAAATTTTATTCTCGATGTTCATCGAAATTTTGACAAACCTGGGTTTTCGTCGACATGTCGACGAAGATGTTTCGTCAAAATTTCGACGAACATTCAAAATTAGAAAAAATCAAATTGTGGCTAGCATAAATAAAAGTGAGTTCACCTATTTATTGTGATAGTGTTTTTCTATACTTGTAACAGTTTGTGAAGAACTAAGGACGATTTTCTTGGGAAAAATCAGAAGAAAAAAAAAATTCAAGAAGAAATTGTCAGGTTGAGGGTAGTCATTGTTTTTTTCCAAAATTCATTTGTGAAGTCAGATTTGTACTTCTAGGTTTGAAAATTATATTTTAAAGCAACTTCTCATCAGATTTCATTTTTAGACATGCATTTTTCATAATTTCATTTCCAGATTTTGTTGTGCAAGTTCAATATTCTGATTTTAGGAGTGTAACGATTGGAAATCATAGTAAAATCAGAATTTAATAAGTTCTAGAATTAACATTTTAAAGTGTTTTTTGGGTTCATTAAGTTCGTACTATCTTTTCTTTTGTAGGGGTGGTTGCATGCCGAATATTTTTGGTGCAAAATATCAAAATTATTAGATTTTGTTACCTGTCTATGATTAAAAATTATTGGAGTTTGAGTTTGATATTTTTTGAAGATCTAAATATTCAAGCTTGATAAAGAAAAATCATGTCAGATAATATTAGTGTAGAACAAAATGAACAGACACTTGTTAGATTGTGGGCTAGATTGAAAAGAAAGGGTGATGGAAAATGTTATTGTCCTTGCAATAATTGCAAGGGCTTAAAGATGAGAAGACTTTTAATCACAACAGTTGAGAAACATTGTAGGCAGCATGGTCACGTTGAAGGGGGGAATGATTATCGTCCATTGGTAAGTTGTTTATTATGTCTTTATATTGATTGAATTCGTAAATGTTTATATCGTTTTAACATTATATATATATATAATCACTTGATCATGATCATGGTTTATTTGTGTCGATCATTATTATAAAGGTGGGGCACCCTAGGGCACAAGATATGGATTATCACGGCCTGGAGAATGTGGTTTTGTAAGCGGAGGAACATGGAGCTGTGAATATCGAAGATGAAGTTAATTATCTTATGGAAGAAGATGATCATGCGCCAGAAAACGCAATTGAAGATGATGGTACAAATACATTGATCCATGACACATTTAGTGGCCCAGTTGATCACGATGATCAAGATGACTTTGATGATGTTCATGATTTACTTGTACTTGAGAAGGCACATGAGCCCCTTTATAAAGGCTCTAAAACAACTCTTCTCTTTGTTGTATTGTTGCTAGTGAACTTGAAGGTTATGAATGGTTTATCCAACATGGCAATCTCACAGATGTTAAGGTATGTCATATATGTCATCTTTTTTATCTATTTTAATTGTTGTTAGTTCATTACTAGTAAATAAAGGATGAAATATGTACCATTAATATTCTTTATACTAACAAATTATTTTTTGTTGTAAATTGATAGGTGAATTTTTGTTACCGCCATCTAATATTTTACCTCACTCATACTGAGATTTATCTACCATTATGAAAGATATTGGAATGGAGTATCAAGCAATAGATGCATGTCCCAATTATCATATTAGATATCATAAACAACATGAATTTGCAACAAAATGCCCATAATTTCATATTAGTAGATATCGAACAGATCAACTAACAAAAAGGTTCCTCGCAAGGTTCTTTGTTATATTCTCATTATTCCACATATGCATCAATTATTTAGGTGTGAAAGCTTAGCGCGATTTATGGATTACGATGCACGGAATAGAAGTGGAGATGACATTCTTTGAATGTCTGTGGATGATTCTATATTTAGGGACATGGACGAAAAATGACCACACTTTAAAGAAGAACCTCGTAATCTCAGGCCTTCATTGGCAGCGGACTGTGTCAATCCATTTGAAGAGTTGAGATCTATTTACTTAATGTGGCTTGTTTTTGTTATCAAAAATAACATTCCTCCATTGATGTCAATAAAGAGGGAGCACATAATGTTGGCAATGATTGTTCCAGGTATTTGTTTACATCATTTTTTTTATTTGTTGCATAATGACTTATATTTTTTTCATTTAATAGTCATGTACATTAATTTATATACTGCAGTAAAATGGTTATAATAATTATGTAATGTTTATGTTCATTCAACTAGGTAAGTACCAAGTTAAAGATATGAATGTATATATCGAGCCTCTTATCGACGAGTTACTAAAGTTATGGAATGGCGTCACTTTGTATGATGTCTCTAGACCAATAGGACAAAGACAATTTCAATTCCATGCAATGTTTGTATGGGCAATTCATGATGCCCCAGGGCTAACACATTTTTGTGGTATGTTATAACGTTTGACTGCACTTTAACGATATTTAATTTTATGAAGTATATATCATGCATGTTTTTTAAATAATCTATTCATTATATATAATTATAAAAATTGACATATTTAATCCAATTATATATGATCTTGCAAGTCTTCAAACAAAGGGAAATTTTGCATGTCCAATTTGAGGTCCAAAGATGAAATCTCGTCGTTCAACAAGTTTAGAAAAATAGGTGTTTGATGAGTATAGACACTTCCTCCACAAAAATCATAAGTATCGAACTACTGAAAAATATCTTTTCAATGGGAAAGAAGAGTCTACATCAAAACCATGAAGAATGACACCTTGCCTATGGAAGTTGGAATATAATAGAATTAATCGTCAAGGTTATACATCAGATCACATTGTTTATCTATCATATATGATATGTTTGAAATTTATATTTTTATAGTGTTTTGTTTACTCATGTTGTAATTAACAATGATTGTCGTTGTTAATTTGTTTACCTTATATGCTTCATGAAGGTCGTCAAGGCATTAATGGCCAGCTTCCACAGGGAATGAAAAGTTATCCCAGACAATTTAGTAGGTTTCCCTACTATGAGTAGCTACAAATTGTGCATTTGTTTGATACAATTCATATCGGAAAGAATATAACATAAACGTTATGGAAAATATTGGATGGAAGACATGACAAAGAAAAAATTATCAAAATTTGCAGTGACATTCAGGAAGCCAATCATGCAATGAAAAATGTTATTCAATTAAATAGCGATGAAGACCAAATTAATATAAGTGCCCTTCCTTGGTTATTAATGGAGCAACAAAGCAATGCCATAAAAGAAGTCATATAAATTTTTTGATTTCCCACAAGATTTGCTGCGAACATAAACAATATCATAACAAATAAAGGTGAATTTGGGTCAGGGATGAAAACACATGATTGGCATACCTTCATTAAGTTAATTATTCTAGTATATTATATATATATATATATATATATATATATATATATATATATATATATTTGTATACTACATGTACTTTTCAGTGTATTATGTTTGCTACTTTTGGAAAAATAATGAAAAGATCATTTTATAATTGTTGCAGTACGTTCTACCTCTATCTCTCCTAGACAACTTCAACAACAATGTCAAACAAGTTATATATGATCTTGGAAAATACATGAGGTAAGTAGCGATATTTGTTCAATTCGTTGTATAGATCTTATAATTTCCATTTATTTTTTCTTGTTATGTAATATATTATATATTTTTGTTAAATCTCGTTAATATATTTGTGCCTTGAATCACTTGTAGATGGCTATCATCTAAAGAAATCCATAAAGAAGATATAAATTATTGGAAGAGAAAAATTCATCGTCTAATGTGTAAAATGCAAAAGTGTCTACCTTCGACATTTTTCAATGCACAAGAACACTACCTTATACACCAAGTTGAGGAGATTGAATTGTGTGGACTTGTACACACAAGGTCAATGTGGATGGTTGAGAGACACTTGAAATTTTTGAAGGATTTGGTTAGACAAAGAGCACATGCTGAGGGTTCTATGGTGGAGGGACATATGGTACATCAGACCATGGTGTACATTAGTGAATATCTTCCTAAATTTGTAGCAAAGATCCATGTAGATCGCATTTGGGATCCCTACTCCATTAACAAATTTGAAGGGGAGTACCTGATGGGGAAAGGTAGATTGAGGAAACTGAGAGGTAATTATAAGATGGTCATGAAAATTAATTAGAATACATTATACATTTGGTTTTTATGTATATTGTACTTATTTAATTATTAATCTTCAATATACATCAATTATAAATTAAGATCGTATACCGTGGTAATTAACTAATTGATGTAGACCTGGGAGGCTCAACTCAACCAACCTATCAACCTTCCTTTAAGAGGCTTCCAAAAATTTTAGAATGACCACTTTAAACAATCCAAACAACTCTCAAATCCTAACAAACAACAAAGGTCATATTTCACACTTTGACTCCTTGAATCCTTGTAGCAGTGCAAACCTAGTTTTTCCCAATAACTCAAAACTTTCCCAAAACACCAGACAAACCCTTGATGGTTTTAGACACCCATTTTTGCATTATTAAACATACTTCAAGGGAAAGTACAAGTCCTTTGGACCAAATCACCAAAATCACCCTTTCTAGGTTGTGTTGATTAGACTGATAGCTTCCATTTTATCTTCTCAAAATTGCAAAGTTTAGAGTACAAAGAACTTACTGTATTTCACTTGAAATCTTTGAGCTGAAGAAATACCCTGGCCCTTCGTTTTCCCCTTTGTTTCCTCTGTTACCAATTCCACAACAATGTCTTCGATCAATTCCCTTCAATTCATGAAATTACTTATGCTTTGTCGTGCCTTTAATGTCTTGGCGTAAGCACAAGTGTAGCAGATTTTTCAAAATTTTAACTGTCACATCATGTGATAATATTGGCAAGACATTTCAAACCTTGGGAGATCCTTTTATAAGAAGGCTTAACCAACATTCACTGATCCTCCTGTTGATTGAAAAGACATCTCATCCTTTTCACCGATACAGAATTCATCCATTCAGTTTATATAGATATCGCCCAGAGTCACCTCGACAATTTTTTTGATTCATTTGTATCTTCATCGGCAAGAGATTATGTATCGCTAGGATATTCTACAGTTTCCCCAACGTTGTGAGTCTCCCCGATGATTGTTACTTCGATCTCAAGTATGTCGCCAAAACTCCTTCATCGGTGAGACATATATGCTCGCTATGACCTTCTCACTTCACCCTGATGACCATCTTGATATGTTTGTGTCTTCATCGGTAAGACATCGTGTATCACTAAGGCATTCAATAGTTTTCCTGATGTTATAAGTCTTTGTAATGATCACTTCCTTTGATTTTAAGCACATCGCCAAGGTAAAACTTCATCGGTGAGACATATATGCTCGCTATGACCTTCTCACTTCACCTCGATGACCATCTTGATTTGTTTGTGTCTTCATCGACAAGACATCGTGTATCACTAAGACATTCAATATTTTTCCCAATGTTATAAGTCTCTCAGATGATCACTTCCTTTGATTTTAAGCACATCACCAAGATACTTACCAATACAATCCTATTGGCATGACTTAGAGAGTCGGGGGGACATTTTGAACTCATTTCGATAGTGTTTATCTTGGCAATACTATGTTTCTTTGCTTTGTCAACAAGACACTTGATGAGTGTTTCACCGATGATATTTCATCAGCGAGAAAAATGCGCTCGGGCTGACTCAGGGATCTTACTCCGATGGCATTGGTCTGGCCGATACAACTCCTTGTGCTTTAATCGGCGAGACAAGACATATTTCTTGCTGATGGAACTTCATCGATGAGACCTATATGCTCGGTATGACCTTTTCATTTCACCCCGATGGAGCTTGTCTTGCCAACAAATCTCTTTATCAATGAGACCATGGACCGTGTCAACCCAATGTGTATCTTCTTATGTAATCCGATCGGTGTGACATTTTTGTTCTTTCGTCGATATGCTGAAAATGAGAATATAATGATTTATGAATCAGATAGACCTGCACAAATTCTTGCCGATATGGGTTATTTGAATACTAGATTTTGGAGGTTTTTTATAATATCAAATGGTCAAAAATGATGTGATCATATGTGACTATAATGGATTATACTCAAGATAAGGTTTTCTTTAGGGAATCAACGAGTGCAAAATCACTGTAAAATTTTCAAAATTTTATAGTTCCAACAAAGGCATAAAAATTGTTGCCCCAAGGTTTCATGGGCATATGATAAGTTTAAAGGCTAGTTGCTTTGTAAAATAGGCCTAATCAGCCTAATCAAGGAGTCAAAGTGTGAAATCTGACTTCTATTGTTTGCCAGGATTTGAGAGTTGTTTGGATTGTTTAAATTGATCATTCTAAACTTGTTGGAAGCCTCTTAAAGGCAGGTTGTAAAATTTATGATTAAATATATCTCTTAGAATCTTTTTTGTCCCAATTTGAAAAGAATTCTATATTATAAAATACATTTTTTTAAATTCTAAGATGAAAATAGCAAGGAAAAATCAAACAAATATCTTTATGAAAGAAGTATATTGGCGTGAAATTAAATATGATTTGTATTCAAATGTAAAAACTACAAAGAATGGAAACAATTCTTTCAACACATAAACTATTGTGTAGTAGTCAATTAAAATGAAGAAGCTTACTATTAAAATGAAGAAGCTTACTCTATATTAGTTAGGATACACAGCTAAGAAAATGATCTAAATAGTCTAATAATTTGACCATTAGCATACAACAATTTCTATAGAGTTGTAGATCTCTTCCATTCCAAAAATACAAAACAATATTAGGTAGATAATCAAATATCTTTGATTTCTACAGTGACGTATTTATCCTAGAGGAAGTAAGTATATGGGAAGAGAAAGGAAGAGATGTGAAGACGGAGAGTCGATGGATAGGGGGGATAGGAAGGGAGAGATGGTGAGAGATAGAGAGGGGGAGATAGAGAGGGGGAGGGAGAGAAAGGGATATAGATAGGTAGAGGAGGAGAGATAGAGAAGAGGGGGAGAGAGGGAGAGATAGGTTGAAGAGGAAGAGAGAGAAGAGAGAGAAGAGAGGGAGATAGATAGGTAGAAAAGGGAGAGAAAGAAGAGGGGGAGAGGGAGAGAGATATGTAGAAAGGGAGAGAGAGAGAAGATAGGGGAGAGGGAGAGGGAGAGACATAGAAAGGCGGTGATATAGAGAGATAGAGGGGGATGGTGAAAGAGATAGAGAGATCATCATAGAGGTAGAGAAAGAAATGGATAGAAAGAGATAGAGAGAAGAGTGAGAGGGAGATAAAAAGAGAATTAGAGATAGAGATATAGAGTAGGAGAGATGGAGGGAGAGGAGTGAAATAGAGAGAAAGGGGGAGAGGGAGAGATAGCTATGGATAGTAAGAGATAGAGAGAGGAGTGAGAGGGAGATAAAAAGAGAAATAGAGATAGAGATATAGAGTAGGAGAGATGGAGGGAGAGATGGAGTGAATGAGAGAGAAAGGGGGGAGAGGGAGAGATAGCTCAATAGATAGAGGTCATATCTCTATCTGTTTGTCTCCCTTTCTATCAAGATAAAGGATAATTATCTCTTTGTCTCCCTTTCTATTTGTATGTTTCTCATTATCTCCCTCTATCTATATTTTCTTCCCTATATTTATCTTTGTCTCCTTAAGTGTGCAATGGGTACATTGAAGAGGTCATAAAGGAGAATTATCATATCTTTAATCAAATGGCATGCTACCTTGAGCATAACTCCCCAAGGACACGTGTCATCCTTGGATTGTTGACATGAAACAACCAATCAAAATTTAGTTTCTCTTTTCCCTCTCTCTCTCTCCCTATCTATCTAAGTTCATCTCTTTCTCTCATTCTCTATCTTTTTAGTTTCTATCTCTCTTTGTATTAGCTAATAGGCTACATATATTGTGAGATTTGAGCTTGAAACAAATCTCATGCCTAGAAACCACTATTGTGTCGTTGGAAAACAAGTTTCAATTTCCATTTAATGGTAAACCATCTATAGTGTAATGGTAAAATCCTCTCAAATATCGGGTAAAATCCTATATATACTATTATATAATAATAAATATAATTATATTATATATAATTTAATCTAACATTACTATTATATTAAATATATATTATATTAATTATATTTTGTATTATATAAAAATATAATTATTATTAATTATTAATTATAATAATTTTGTTAAAGAATATAATATATAATTATAATAAGTTGAATAATTATATTATTTATTATGTAAAATATAGATAATATATACTTAACTATATTGTAGAATATTAAAACCTTGCTAAATGGCACCATAATTTTAAATTTTTAATTAACATACTCTAAAACCTAACGAAACTAGGTTGTAGCTCGTCAAATTGGAGAAGTGAAAGGTCAATACCAGTGCCGAGGTAGAGTTTGAAGGAGTGAAAACAAGGTCAATACCAGCATCAAGGAAGAGTTTGCAGTTAAAACAAGGTCAATACCAGTGCCAACGAAGAGTTTGGAGGAGTGAAAACAAGGTCAATACCAGCGCCAAGGATGAGGTTGAGGGCACTCAGGGAAAATCGACGACCAAGGGACAATGAGTACTATAGGTTTGGCACCCCCATTCTCTTTAACTTGCAATTTTCATGCCTAGTTTCCAAATATCTTCTCGTACACTGGCACCCCCATTCTCGTAAAATGGTATAAGATAAGACAAAAAAAATAAAATAACTTAGTCTTTCACATTTTTATAAACCAGCCTCAGGTCTTGGAAAAACTCCCATAATCTACCCACATCTTTGTTGAGGTCTAGGATTTCATCACACATAGCCTTCATTGCATGATTCTGAAGCAATTGTAGACTTAGCCCTCTCTACAAGCTTAGTGAATTTGACCACTTTATCTTTATTTTTCCTCCAATCTTTATGTTTGTCCCTCCCCTTTCAATCATCTTGCACAGCTTTAACTTATAGTTTCCTTTTCTTATTGATCCTTCATGTGCTCATGTCAATCTAGCTAGTTGACCACCTAGTTACCCCCAACATCCTCCATGTTAAGCTTAATGCCTCCCACCTCCTCCAAAAAGATTGGCATTGTCATCATTTTCATCTAGAACTCATAATTAAGTCCCACTAAATTTTGAGGTTCAATTTGTTGGTGGGAACATGTTATTCTTTGTTGTATGACTTACCTCAAATCTTATGTCCACAAAATTGCTAAAAACATAAAACAATAAGAAAAAAATTGAAGGTACAACTAAAAAGGGGTTATTTCCTTTTGGCCTCCTCCACCTCTTATATTTCAACATAGCATGGAATTATGCTTACATAACATAAACTCAAACAAATGGAAGTTTATAGGGGCAAAGGAGCCCAAGTATATGGTAGGCTAAGCTAGATCTAATGAATGGAAATAGAGACATACAATTCTTCTTTAATACCTCCACCACAAACATATGCAAGGAAAGTCTCCTCCCTTCTTGGTAGTGATAACCTCCTCCACACACAACCCTTAAAAATTATGAATAGAGGAATATAATCTTTGAAGAACTCAAAGTTGATTCTCTCCTACCTGATGCAATTAGTCATTTTATCCTTACAAACATTTATAGTGATTACTAGAGGCACATAGACCAATTCTTCATAATAGAAGAATTTAATCATACTTTTCCAATGATGGCATTATGAGAAAACCTTAGGTTAAATGAATAATTCCTCACTTTGTAAGCTTGGTGCACCTTGGAAAATTAAAGAATCAAAATGCCATGATGCAACCAGGTGCTTGAGGGGAGTTGCCTTGGTGTTTTGAAGTGTTTTTTAATGCCTTTGACACCTCTTGAAGACTCCTTGTAGTCGGGTTTGTGGTAGTTGTGTAACTTTCCTTAATGAGGAAATTTGGTGTCTAAAATGACGTTTTATTAGTTCCAACGTCCAACTAATTCAAATTTCAGTTGGAGGACGTTGGGAAAGGTTGTTGGAGGTTGAAATAAGCCTCTCATGGTCAAGGCAAAAAGTTGAGTTTTGCTTGTTTAGGGAGATTTTAATAGTGAAGGCACTTAGGGATGATAGAAATATATGTGACTAACCTGTAAGAATTTGTTTCAAGGCTTTGGGGTGAAGGGGAGAGTCTAGATAATCAAAAATCCTATTGTAGCCAACTAATTAGGCCTCTTGGAGCAACGTTGTTTTGGTCCATTGCACCTTTTCTACTCACTTTCACAAAGGAAGGTTTTGGGGCCTTGTAGGGGAATATAATACCTATCTAAGTTCAATGGTTTGGGCTTGATGTAGGCTTGTATGTGGATTTTATATTGACTGTCCTCCTGGGCAGAGCTACAAGGCTTATAAGGGTAAAGAGGCCTAAAGGTTAGAGCGATAAAGAAATGGAGTTTCCTAAGTGCAAGTTAGGGTGTTATGTTTTGGAATAGCCTTTTTAAACATGTCCTAAGTGGTTCCAAGCCCCTTGGTTGCATTGAGTACAAGAACCCTAGGTGAGTTGGGTCATTTCCTTGAAGGAGTAGAGGATTGATAAGGTCCTCTTAAAGAGTATTTGAGAGAGTTGTGCTAAGTTGGTGGTTTGATCATCTAGTTGATCATCTAAGGAAGCTTCCCCTGCTCACTCTACATCATAGATACATTCTAGGAAATTCAATCCTTGTATCAAATATTGTTGAATAGGCCTAATACCAATCCACTGAGTTACAATTCCAAGATAGTGGGTGAATTGGTGGATGTCATTTCTATTTAGCCCGCAAACCCTTACACAGGCAAAATAGGGCAGTCCCTGTATTTGATTGTTTTCTCCCACAAAAAATTGATTTAGCACTTCAAAACAAATGCAAATGAAAGGGAACACATATATTTATCTACACCAATGATCTCAAATCATTTCAAGCTTGTACGGATCCATACAACACAAAAGAACTTCAGAAAAAATAGTAAAAACATAGAAAATTGCTTCAAGAACATGGTATTTGATATGAAATTTTGGTATCAACTCCTCCAAAAATTGCAAAAATTGCAATGGGATGGGAATATGATATGATAAAAGTGGGATAAGAAATGCATCATTTGAAGCATCAAACCAATATGCAAAGATGAAAGAAACTGCTAACCCCTTAAACTAAAAAAGTTTCTTTTAACTTTAAGTTTGTTGGGTAGCCAATTCTTGTAAGTTATCAAATCTTACCATCATACATAATCAAAATGTTGTTGTTTCAAATGAATATGAGCACTAAATTTCACTATTTGAAGATGTTGAAACCTTGCCATAGAGAACTAGAACATTGATGCAACCACTCATCCTACCTTAAAACATACTAAAATTCTCCTAGCAATTAGACATAGGAAGAATTCAAATGACTTAAACAATTTTTATTGCCAAAGCATAAACTTATGATGACTTAACGAAGCCTAGTACACACTCCCTCCCTGTTAACCACTTAAGCATATGGAAATTAAATGTAGATTTGCTGCTATTTTTAGTCATGTAGGTGTCCAATAAACCACTTGGTGGTGTTTCCCTTCAAGTTTATTTACTTTGAATGAAGAGAAAAAGTCCTTTGATTATAATTAGAGAATACATTTGAGGCCTTGGTTGTGTAACTAGTGGACCATAGTCACATTTAACACTTGTTACAAAGTTTGGGAGTTAAAATGTTGAGTAGATTTGATTTGTGATGGACACATTTGGACAGTAGTAACAATAACTTGCAATCTATCAAGACTTGATTACCTTATAACCTGTCAAATTCTAGCGATGAAATGATAGATTAATCATAATGTCACCTTGGGATCACATCACCATGAAATAACTTCATCCAACATCCTTATGAGTGCAGGTACCACCAAATAGGTATTTTCAGATTTGTGTTCCTCGAGCGATGGAAATTCAAGAAGAGAAGAGGAAAGCGAGACATGTAGTAGGTCTAAAAGAGGGAGATCAACTAGAGGTCAAAAGATTAGAAAAAAATTCCATAAACGCATGGAATTTTTTCTTGCTGAAGGGGGGTCATGTTCTTATGATGATGAGAGCATAGGCGACATCGAGGTTCCCTTGAGGTACAAACATCTATGGAAACAATGGGTACCCAAGGAACATCCTCCAATAAACATTGATTTTTGTGTCAATGAGAGGATATATCGCATAGCACCATCGTCATTATATGGTTTGGGCCTATTTTGCATGGACGGTATAAAGGTCTATTACAACAAAGTTATTGAATTGATGGAGTATGTTGGACCCTGTTATAGTTACAAAGATTGGATGCAGCTGGTTCGATATACACAAGTATGCATAGATATGCAGTGTCGCAAATTATATACAGCTAAAAGATAAGGATCAAAATAAAGGAGTGGCTATGTACATTGAAAAAAGGCCAAAAGAATCAGGGAATATTGCAGGGTTTATAAACAGTACACGACCTAGGTCAACAAATAAACAACCCAATTGCATATACAAGGTGCGCGAGGGAAACTATGTATTCGTATGTGTGATAAAATCAATAACTGTAGGGAAAGAGTTGCTAATCAATTACAATTTGAATCACTTAGATACAAATAAAGTTACTATGGGGGTGGTACGTACTATATACCATTTTACCCAACCTCCAATTAATGACTCCAATATACCATTTTATTATTATGTTTTTTTTCATAAGTCTATTGGTTTCATTTCGGTAATGTTTTTTTATATTTAATTTTTGTCACAACCAGACATTGATCATACAGGGAAGGCTTTGGCCCAAAGCATAGATCGCGATGCATCTTCAGGAACTTCTACCTGACAGGTTTACCTCATTGTAATTGTACACTTTAGATACGAGCAAAATATTTTATTATTATGTTTTTTTCATAAGTTTATTGGGCTAATTTCAATAATGCTTTAATATTCTTGTTGCAGTCAGTTGATCGGGGAAAGGCACCAATAGTAGAGGAGAGCATCCATAAGGAGGTGTAGTCACTATTATGTGATGATGACATCACATATTCAACAAACCCTCTCGATATGATAAGGAAGACCCAAAAAAAATGCAATGAAGAAATCCTTTAGTTGTTATTCATAGTGCCTCAAACATATGAGATAAGAGAGAGGGTTAAAATATTGACTGAGAGAGCACAAAACTTGGAAGTAAGCTGTCATGAGGTCTTTAATTATAACATAAGTTCATTCATGGTTTTATATTTTGTACTCTTTTATGTCATAAACTAAAATATGTGTTGTTTTGACAGGATTTTTTGTGTCCTCGTGATATTGTTGGCCATGATCAGGGTACTGCAGGTGTTGCCCAAAAAGTAGGGGTTGGTACAAGTGTCCATCCTGACCTTCCTGAGCATACATCACATCATCCAATCCCATCATCTGTTCCTATATTGTCGTCTGAAATTTTGGCAACACATACCATGCAGGCATCTGGTAGTGCACCCTCTAGCAGTGAATACATGCTAGAACATGTGTCGGGACATGTACCTGGGGATGCAAAGGCCACTAGTATTGGTGATGTTTTAGCAGCATTTCCCAGATCTTCCCATATTACTAGTATGGGAACATTACCAGTCACATTTGTGGTGATTGAGGATTTCGTTCCCATAAAGATAGAGAAGGTCCCAAGTATTTTAAAATGTTTTGATTATTATTATATATAATCCAATTGAAATTTACTTATTGATCACTCTTTTTAGACTAATGATCTCATGATCATTTTGCAGGAAATGATGTTTTTTATAAACATCTAAGTGATATTATATTGAAGTTCTTCGGGCCCACCATACGTACATGGTGGAATGCCCAAAATCAAGATTTAAAAGATGAGCTCATTAACCGTTTGTTGGGTTGTTCGATGATAAAACATTCAACTGAACAAAGGTCCTTAAGAAAGCTGGTACCTATCTAAAATATGTGGGACCAATATAGGTCACATTAAGAGAAGAAAAATAAGTATGAATGTCCCCCATGATTCCAGAGAGGGAGTGGAAGGACCTGGTGTCAGATGGAAAGGAGAAGGCTAAAAATAAAAAAGGAAAGACACCATCAGTCCAAGGAAGGTATGTGATACTATCAACAATGTAATTATATACCGATTACCCTTTCTTTTTACATAATCTAACATTTTTCAAACTTCTCATAGGTTGCCTGACACATCGAAGGCAACAAAGGCAAGACTAGAAAAACACGAGCAACACAAACTTGACTCTGGTGGTTATATGAAATTAGTCGCATGAATTGTAAGTATCAATAAATGAAATACTGCATCCAAATAATAAATTGCAAACAATTTTGGTTTTATCACACCATAGAAGAAAAATTCATGATCTTATGCAAAAATGTAGGGCTCTAAATTCAACAGAGCGCCCATAGAAAAGGACCTAAAGATTTCCTTCCAGCAAGGCTATGGAGTTGTGGCTGAACACCTAAGAGTCTTGACTGGGAAAACACAATCTTCCACTACATCTGACACACAGGTAAATAAACTCAATAAATTTTATTTAAAATTGAATACTTGTGCAATCTATTCAATATTAATGTCCACCTTAAAGTAATTATGTGTGTATTTGTTTTAAACAGACAAGCAAAGATAATACTGCACATGACATTGGAATGCAGCCTGGTGAGGGTGGAGCACAACATGCAGATGAAGGTCATGGTGTGCATCCCAGTACTAGATGTATTCATGTGTTATACAAAATGCAGTATGGATTAATACAATTAAACATCTTTAATTGCAATTGGTGTATTAATTAATGTAACCTTTCGTGTTTCAACTTTAGAGCATGTAGAGTGTGATGAACATGTTGAGCATGATCAGGCTAGAGAAGGTCAAGAACATGTTGTGGCCCCATCAGGTAAAGAGGACCACTCTAATGTTCTTTTAAACATATTTAGTTGCAATTGGTGTATTAATTAATGTAACCTTTGGTGTTTCAACTCCAGATCAAGATTTAGAGGGTGTTCACCATGTTGAGCATGAGGCTATAAGACAATATCAGGAACATGGTGTGGCCCCATTAGGTAAAGAGCACCACTCTAATGTTCTTTTAATTAATGAAATACTTGTAACAATAATAATAAAACATATCAATTTAACATGTTTTTGTTCTTGTAGCAAACCCCCCCTTGCAGTCGCCTCCACGTCGTGATCAGTAGACAACTAGGCGTGCATTAAGATCACGAGCAGAGGGCAGAACAACTGAAGGGGGGACATATGATTTAGAAAATGATACTCCACTTAAGCTTTTTTTAGCTTCAAAAAAGAAACAAAACAAAAAGTGATTGTAATCATATTATGACAACCATATTTTTGATAATTTGTAAAAACTGAAAGAATAAATGTTATATGTTATTAAAGGATGAATGAATGGTTAATGTTATATGATTGGATATGTAGAATTGAGAGTGATGTGAGGGGGGAGGGGAGGGGCCAAATGAGCTTCCATCATCACGTGGTTGGCCCTATTCAGTAGAGAATATTAAACTATTCTCAAAACAAAGAGAAGCTCAATAAGGTAATGCACTTTTCAATATAAGAAATGCATCGTTTGAAGCATCAAACCAATATGCAAAGATGAAAGAAACTACTAAATTTTCACTATGGTGGTAGAAAAATGATTCTTTATACGTTGATGCCTTCATTTTCCAAGCCAATTTCTCCTGCTTTGCATAGCTCTACCATGTTTGTGGATGTGATATGACTCCTACACAAAAAACATGTACCGGTTTACGGCCTTCAATCCAACTACATCCAAGTATATTTTTAATTCCTCTATCTTTCATCAATCTCTTTACTATTTGAACCTCGTACAAATGTTTTAGATGAAGAACCCATTATTGTGAAATGTGCCTCTAGTTGAGTAAAGTGAATCCATGCTCTGCATCATAATTTGAAGTTGTTTCCATTCCAATGTTCTGAGTTTAGTTTGTTTGTATGGATTTGTATGAATACCACATTGTGTTGTGTGTGGATATGGTTTCAAAGTTCTATTTCTTTTGTTTTTAGTGGTGACATAACTCTAAAATTTGACTTTTGTGCATAACAGGTTAGTGGAAAAATTAACAACTCTTAAGGGTTTAGAGGTTTGATTGAGATAGATACATGGATATTTGGATCTTGTTGTTGATGGGAGGCTTCCACTTAACAATGAAATTTTGTACCATCTGCGGGTATGCAAAAATTTCTCTACTTACATTCATTCAACTTACTATCTTCCTTACCAAAATCTACCCTTGTTAAGCCACAACCATAACTAGCACACTGTCATAATGCTTCAATCTTAGTCATTAATCTTTGTCTTGACAAAAAGGATAATAGTCATTAATACATTACTAAGGGTAAACATATTTCATAAAGACCTATGGAGGATAAATCACAGTATACCAATCCATTAGAGACTCACAATGAATAAAACCATTGAAAATACATCACAATCATAACCTTTGCTAAGGGCATAGTATAGTATTTTGGATTGTTTACAAATTCATATCTATGATCACTTTCCATGTCTTGAAATTTAGCATGTAAAACCTAAGACTCGTGTCCTCATATGCTTCATGCCTCCAAATTTGTCCACAAAAAATTCATGACACAAGTATTTCCACAAAAAAACTCCATGCTTTATGACTCCTGCTCTATGATCTGTTTTCTTGCATTTTTTCTCTCAACGTTGTTCCTTTTGTATGTCATTGCATTAAAAACCTAATCAAAGAACCATTCACATCCTCTACTTTACAACATCAAAACCTTATTAGAGAACCATTCACATCTTCTACTTTACATCATATCAATCTACATTGCAATTGTATCCCTTCAAGGCAAAACAATCAAACACCTATACCAAATCACAAAGGCACATTAACAACCATCTATACCTTCTCACTATAACCAATTATCAAACCTTCAAGACAATAGGTTCATCATGTTTCAAAAGAAACAATCAATCATCTAGTTCACAACTCTGTCCATTCCAACTTACTGTCCTTTTGCAGTCAAGTCATCATTCATGCATGTTAGATTCACCATACCTAAATCATTTAAAACAACACAGACTACCTTCTATACCTTATCCTAAACTTTGAAACATCTTTGTCAACATGAATACAATAGTTTCCAAACACTAACAATTCCTTTTGTCACTGTTTTATCAAATTACCATTATCCATGCAAACAAGCACCACTTCTTAAATAGGCTTCCATACCCTAAATATGCATAGGGGCAGTTCTTATGCAGAATGAATGGCAAGAGATCATGTATCGCTAGGATATTTTGTAGTTTCCCCAATGTGGTGAGTCTCCTCGATGATTATTCTTTCAATCTCAAGTATGTCGCCAAGACTCCTGTTAATGTAACCTTATCAACATGACATAGTGGGTCGAGTAGACATTCAGAACTTACTCCGATGGTATATGTCTTGCCGATATGCTTCCCTCGTGCTTCATCGATGAGACAAGATGAGTATCTCACCGATGAAAATTCATCGCTGAGACCATAGGCCACTCCTCCCGATATATCTTCTCAGGAAATTTTGATCGTTGTAACAGTCTTGATCTTTCATCGATATGCCTACATTTGAACAAATAGTTTTTCTTTTTAAAAATTGCATTGTTTCATCAAACTTTCAACGACCGCAACCGACGAACCTCAAAAATTTTCCGACGAATTTGCAATACGTCCGACGAAACTTTTGTTGTAATGAATGTCGCAATTTCGAAAAACTTTTGTTGTTGTTCTTTCGGTCTCAAGTATGTCGCCAAGACTCCTACCGATGTAATCTTATCAGCATGACATAGTGGATTGAGTAGACATTCAGAACTTACTCCGATGGTATATGTCTTGTCGATATGCTTCCCTCGTGCTTCATTGATGAGACAAGATGAGTATCTTGTCGATGAAACTTCATCGCTAAGACCACAGGCTAGTCCTCTCGATATATCTTCTTAGGAAATTTTGATCGCTATAACAGTCTTGATCTTTCACTGATACTTGCAACACGTCCAACGAAACTTTCTTCGTAGTGACTTGCCTATTGCGTCGCAATTACGACGAATGTTTGTTGTTGTTCTTTCAATCTCAAGTATATCGCCAAGACTCCTGCCGATGTAATCTTATCAACGTGACATAGCGAGTCGGGTAGACATTTAGAACTTACTCTGATGGTATATGTCTTGCCAATATGCTTCCCTCGTGCTTCATCAATGAGACAAGATGAGTATCTCGCTGATGAAACTTCATCGCTAAGACCACAAGCCAGTCCTCCCGATATATCTTCTCAATCAATTTTGATCATTATAACAGTCTTGATCTTTCACCAATATTTGCAACACGTCTGACGAAACTTTCGTCGTAATGACTCGCCTATTGCGTCGCCATTGCGACAAATGTCTGTTGTTCTTTCTATCTCAAGTATGTCGCCAAGACTCCTGTCGGTGTAATCTTATTGGTGTGACATAGCGGGTTGGGTAAACATTAAGAACCTACTCCAATGGTATATGTCTTGCCAATATGCTTCCCTGGTGCTTCATCGATGAGACAAGATGAGTATCTCGCCAATGAAACTTCATCGCTAAAACCACAGACCAGTCCTCCCGATATATCTTCTCAGGAAATTTTGATCGTTGCAACAGTCTTGATCTTTCACCGATATTTGCAACATGTCCGACAAAACTTTCATCGTAATGACTTGCCTATTGCTTCGCCATTGCGACAAATGTCTATTGTTGTTCTGATGCTTTGGTAAAGGCATGCAACTTGTGTTATGTCTATTGGTCATCGATATAGTGACAAAATTTTCGTCGATATGCCGACAAACACCAGATCCCTTTCTTCGTGGCGGCAATTGATGAAGAGTCATGATTTTGACATTCTAAAGCTAATTGGGAAAATGATGAAAATTAAGCGACGAAAATTACTTCTGTGATTCATCAGTATTCTGACAATAGGTTGTCAATATTTTAATAAACCTTCTCAGAAATTGGATTCAAATATAGTAGTGACTCATCTATTCCGACTACGTCAACTAGGAATACACCGCACATCATTTCCCATCAGATCGTGTAGGCACCTATTGGCAGTGATAATCTTGTGATCTTGCATTTCTATCTCTGAGATTTGTCATCAATATTCATTTTGAGCATTTTGTATCTGGTTTGCATACTATGAAATGTATCCAAGCCCGTGTGAGTACATTTGAAGCCACCATCGACAGAAGACTCTGAACATCACTCTCTAGAACGCAATATTCATTCCATTGTGAAGAGTCACACAATTGGGGCATAAACATCAAACCACACCACTTACAATTGAAGGTTCGCCTATCCTAGATCCGCTTCATTGGCAGGACACTATCTTCAATGGTCAGGAGCTTGTCATAGTTCTAAGACAAGATCGATTGCAGGGAGAAGATTGAGTGGACACACGAAGGCGCCACTAGAAGGGCGCTAACAATGCCTTATAGCGCCCCACTCACCTGCCATGTAGCTCGCATCTTCGAGAGATTGTTCATATCATTCATTTTCCTGGGTCGTTGTTGTTCATAGGAGATATAGTTTTTTATACCATCAACAACTTGTTCATCATTGATTCTCGGCTAACTCTGTGGTCGCTTTTGGCACAAATGATCTTGGTGATCCTATAAAGACTTACTCTGTATGGTGCAAATCTGAAGAATTTCTTAGTTCCAAAGTATTAATATACAGTTTACATTTATTGGCAACTAGATATTTCATTTGAGCTATGAAGTGTGTTATCTAGGGTTTAATGTAAATTCATTGTTGATGATTTTCTAGGAAGAGTGATTTTATGTTGATTGTTAATGTTTACTTAATCCTAAGATTACTCCAATAAGGGTAGAGACGTCCAATTTTTTGTTACTGTTTGTTATGGATCCTGCCAGGTGTCTTACAGTGGTATCAGAGCAGTGATTTTGTCAGCCTGTGGACAATTAGAGATTTATAGGGAGAGAAATAGGATAGAGGCAGAGGTAAGATAAAGATGGAGGAGCTCAAATCTTTCATAAAAAAGTAGGAACAAGTAAATTAGATGTTGATACAAATGATGCAGACTCTCACTGCCACAATAACCAGCCACAAATTGGGACTTCAAATAAAGGACATAGATCTTGAGACTGAGGTGTCTGAAGTTTTGAACGAATACCAAAGCTTGTCAGATGATGTAGAGGCTTGTATTTCCCTTGATGAGTACGTGAGAGCACATGAGTCTCACTACTCCTGCAAAAAGGGACTTTATGACTACATAAGGTGGAAGAAGAAAGAAGAGGAAGATTCAAAAGCCATCAAGGAAGAGATTAAAGGGCTGAAGCCAGAAGAATCAGCGTTGAAATAAGAAGATCCCAAGGTGATGGAATGTGAGCCAAATGCACAAAATGAGGAAGTCGTAGAAGTGATTGAGTCCCCCAAAGATGCTGAAGTGGAGCTCGAAGGGGAGAAGATTCCAGATGTTGATAAGGAGTCAATGAAGATGTGATGATAGTGGACCAAAAAGAAGGATCAGAGTTTCAAGCTATCAAATAGGAAATGTTTACACTCCTTTATTCCAAGAATGATTAGATCATTGATGGAGTTTGGATGAGAGAAGTTCATTTCGTCTAGAAGTTACATAGCGGTATTCTTCAACAAAACATGTTGGAGAAAAATGATGAAATAGGAACTTGTATGATTGATGGGATGCCTCATGAGATGCTACAGAAGGGAAATGATGCCCAAAAAAATGGCAGTGACATTCAGGTTGATATGGGACCCGGGCATACAAGTGCAAATTGCTTGAAGACAAGCAATTTTCGGGATGGAAGGATTGTCATGTCCCCAATTTGGGATCTCTCTTCAGTTGGCGAGAAAAAGAGCATTTTTAAATGCTAATTTGAAAATAATATTAAAATAATAATAATATTTAAATTAAATAAACAATAATAATTATATCTAAAAATAATATTAAATAATTAATAAATAATAAATAATAAATTTAAATTATTGATAAAATAACATTTAAATTTAAACAAAATCCTTGGTCGACCCATTTGATTAATGTCATGAATTACTATATATGTGGATCAAAGGCTCTCTTTCAAATCATCGAATTGACAATGTAGCTGGTCATTTCCTAGAGAGACAGAAACCTCTTCTATGGGTGACAAGGAGGACGCCAATCCCCCTGGCGATTGTGTTTCATCCTTATCTGTGGAATTGGGTGTCACTCATCTGTTCCAACTACGTCCACTGGGAATACACCACACATCATTTCCCATCATATAGTGTAGGCACCTGTTGGTAGCAATAATCTTCTGATTGCATTTCTATCTCTGAGATTCGTCATCAATATTCATTTTCAGCGTTTTGTATTTGGTGTGTATACTATGAAATGTCTCCAAGATCATGCGAGTATATCTAAAGCCACCATTGAGACAAGACTTTGAGCGTCACTCTCTAGAATGCAATATTCATTCCAGTGTGAAGAGTCACACGATTGGGGCATAGACATTAGACCGTACCACTTACAGTTGAAGGTTAGCCTACCCTGGACCTTTGTCATTGGCAAGACACTATCTTCAATGGTCGAGAGCCTGTCGCAGTTCTAAGATGAGATTGATTGCAGGGAGAAGATCGAGTGGACACATAGAGGCACCATTGGAAGGGCGTTGACAACACCTTATATCACCCCACTCACCCGCCATGTAGCTCATGTCTTTGAGAGATTGTCCAGATCATTCATTTTCCTGGATCTTCATTGTTCATTGTTCATTGTTCATTGTTCATTGTTCATACGAGATATAGTTTGTTTATACCATCAATGGCTTGTTCATCATTGATTCTCAGCCAATCTCTGTGGTTGCTTTTGGCATAAACAATCTTGGTGATCTTGTAAATATTTACTTTGTATGATGTAAATTTGAAGAATTTCTTAGTTATGGAGTATTAATATACAGTTTACATTTATCGGCAACTGGATATTTCATTTGAGTTGTGAAGTGTGTTATCCTGGGTTTAATGTAAATCCATTATTGTCGATGAGTTTCAGGGAAGGGTGATTTTATGTTGATTCTTAATGTTTACTTAATCCTGAGATTACTCCAATAAGGGCAAAGATGTCCATTTTTTTGTTATTGTTTGTTATAGATCCTACCAAGTGTCTTACAACTGGTCACAGAAATCGTCATAGAGCAGCCACTAATGTTGTTAGGACATCAAGCACAAGGTCTAATCAGCCTTTACATCCTACATTTGTGACAAGACAAGCTGAAGTGGAGGCAATTATGGAGTTGGAGGAAGAAACAAACACCACTGTTGATGTCATGGTGGCCTACGATGAATATAGAGTTCTTCCACCTTATGTGAGGACGTTTATCAATCTGAATCAATTTATGAATCAGCGAAAAGATAAGGCTAGAGCTAGATTAGATAGGCAAGAAAGGGGTCTCAGAAGGTAGACTAGTCAAGGTAATCAACCCAAAGAATACAAGGAAGCATTAAATAAGATTCCTTTACCGACCTTTGATGGAAGCGGGAAAATAAGTGTGAGATCATGGGTGCATAAGCTTGTCACCTTCATGTCTTTGAAACCTATGGAGGAAGAAAAGGCTATTCAATTTGCTATGATGCATCTGGAGGAGTAGCATATGACTGGTGGCACCATGGGTTGGTTTCGCAAGACCATGCCATGATACATTCATATGAGGAGTTTGTTGATAAATTGATTGCACGTTTTGACCGAAAGGATATCGAGGTTTACTATGGGCACTTGGCCTAGTTGAAGCAGATTAGACATGTTGAGACTTACATTAATGAATTATATAAGATGACAATCATGGTTCTTGATATGTCAGAGAGGCGAGTTACTATATTGTTTGTTGAGGGTCTAAGTGACATATTGAGGGGTTTAGTGAAGGCTCATAAGCCTAGTACACTACATGACACCATTGGCCTAACCCTTGATTTGGAGACTACACCTCCCTTCCAGCCATAGAAAAAGACCTCCAGTGAATTACAGTTAAAACAAAAGGATTCTAATCAACCCAAGCCTACACAACCTATGCAATATTTTGAAACAAGGAATGAGCTACGTAGGAAGGGCTTGTGTTTTACTTGCAAGGAACCATGGGACTCAAATCACAGATGCATTGGAAAAGGAAAGGTGCATTGCATTGAGGTCTATTCCGATACTGAGGAGGAGGTTGACATGAGTTCAAATAGTGATCATAAAAAGCAGCCACACAATGATACCAACACAGGTGATATAGCTCATGGTGTAACACCCCTCCATTTTGGCTCCTTTATTGGCAGTTTTCTTCTTTGTATGTTGTTATGTTTATGCGGTGACTTTGGAACTTGGTTACTATTTGATTGCGAACTATTAAGCGATGCGTATGTAATATTTTAATGTGATGGTAGTTTACTCTAATGTTATCTTTATGGCATGTTTTGGATTAATTTAGCAGATATTTGATTTAATGATGTTTTATGCTTGTGATCATATTATTAATGTTAGATGCGTCAGTTAGTGATATTGTATTGGTGAAGAGGACGGGATTGTACCACTCGCTTGCGAGCGCCCTACGATTTTGAGATTTCCTCTTCACGGTGTATTTGATCATATTATATATATATGCATGTTCGATGTACTCTTTGTTCGCAAGTTGACAGGTACATGACATCGACTCCACTTGGTTCACAGGTTTGAGTGTGTCCATTGACCAACGGTAATCAATTGGGAGATAGTAGCTAGGTTTTCTGTGCCAAGTCGTCACCCTAGTCATAGTTTGTCGTCGGGTTGTCGTCGAGTTTAGTTGTTTTAATTTGGTTCATTCCTCCTTGAGTATTTATTTAATTTCAAATTATAAAGGTTATTAAATGACGGGTGTAGTTAAAATGATGTTTAAACATATCTAGTTACAATGTTGAAATGTTATTTATTTCATTGATTAATTTGATTTAATTAATAAAATTAGATTTAGTTTATTGACTAATTAGATTAATGGGGATAAAATGATTTAAGTTAGTTGTTTTGGCATTATGGGATATTTAGATTTAAATTAAAATAAAAATGGAAACCATGTTGGATATTTAAAGTTGAATTAAAATAAAAATAAAAATTATGTGTTTTAAATTTCACTTTTTAAAATTTTGGATAAAATAAATTCTTTTCAACTTTGAAATGCTTTTGTTTGAATGAAAATTTGAAAAAATGCATGAAATATCATGTAGAAAGTAAAATTGTTTTAAATTTTAAAAATGAAAATATCCTCCAAATGTTCAATAAATTTAGTGGGTGGAATATTTTTAGGGGTTTGACCAAAATTGGGGAAACTCTGTTTTGAGGAATTGCTATTTCATATAATTTTAAAAATTTAGAATTGGGGGAGAAAAAAGATTGGCTGGGGCTTTGCTTTTTTTTGGATTTGGAAGAAGTTTTTGGATTTGGAAGAAGCAAAGTGGATTCCTTGGTTGAGCTGGAATCAAAAAATAGAATTTGAAAGCACCATCTTGGAGTTCTTCAAGCTTTGGAGGAAAAATCAGGTTCTTTGTTTTTTTTGTTTCATTTTGAAAAGAGTTTAAATCTTTGTTATGTTGTTTGGAAATCTTTGAAATGATGTTTAAATTCAATGAAAGCCCATGTGAATTTGTTTCAAAACTAGCAATAGAAATGGAAAGATGCACAAAAGAAATTTCCATTATGGTTTTGAAATTAAGAGTTTATGTTTGCAAGTTCTTTGCTGGGTATTTTGGTTATGTGAAGAAAACTTGCTCAATCTGACTGTAAAATGGAGATTTGCATTGTCAATATATATATATATATATATGCATACACATTTTATAAATATAATTTTGCTTTCTTATTCTGGAAAATTTTCTATTCAAATTTTTTTACTGTCAAAGTTTCTTATGAGAAACTCTTCCCAGGAATAGGGGAAGTTTTTTTTTTTTTATGGAAATAAAATTTTATTTTGGGTGGGAAACCATCCCCACTCCGCCAAGGAGGCAACTGTGGGAGAGTGCGAATGTGCCACGCACCTGGGAGGCGATGTGTGAGGA
Organism: Sequoia sempervirens; assembly: GCA_007258455.2. Lineage (NCBI taxonomy): Eukaryota > Viridiplantae > Streptophyta > Pinopsida > Cupressales > Cupressaceae > Sequoia > Sequoia sempervirens. The sequence goes on from VDFB02271358.1 coordinate 154,878,687, forward strand.
ATGCTGTGGGAGGCAGAGCCTACGCCATTTAGGGCTTGGGTTTCTTTTTTAAAATTCATTTTTTTTAATTTATTTTATTATATATATATATATATATTTTATATTATATATATATATATATTATATATATATTATATTATATATATTTATATTATAATATATATATTATATATATATAATTTAATTTAATTTAAATAAATGTTTTATTTTATTATGTCAATATATATATATGAAATATATATATAATATGTATATGTTAAGGGGTTCACCCCGCAGTGCAACGGTAGTTGCAACATCGTGTTGATACGGTGGTCATACGTTCGAGTCTCACCAGGAAGGCATTCGTTGATATGGAAAGCTGCATGAGGAGAAGGCAGGCCAAAATGATCTGTGGTGGACCGACGACAGCGACTAAGAGTACGAAGGACGGAGGACAGGAGATAAAAAAAGGATGGAGGATGCAAAGTATTGTCAAAGGGTGAAAAAGGCACGCCAAGAGCACGGGAAGCGCAGGCGGGTTGGAAGAAGTGAGCCAACTGGAGGGTGGACGGGTGGTAGGGGAGAAAAGACAGGCACCGAGGTGGAGAGATAAGGGGAGAAGAGGAGAGGAGGCTGTGGAGGTAGGAGTGGAGAGATAAGGGCAGCAGAGGAGAGAAGAAAAGGAGGCTGCATGAGGGAGGAGTGGAGAGATAAGAGGAGAGAAGAGAAGAGAAGAGGAGGTTGTGGGAGGGAGGAGTGGAGAGATAAAAGGAGAGAAGAGGAGAAAAGGAGGTTGCAGAGGGAGGAGTGGAGAGATAAGGGGAGAAGAGAAGAAAAGGAGGCTGCGGGAGGGAGTGGAGAGATAAGAGGAGAGAAGAGGAGAGGAGGCTGAGGAGGGAGGAGTGGAGAGATAAGGGGAGAAGAGGAGAGAAGGAGGCTGCGGGAGGGAGGAGTGGAGAGATTGTGCTGGGAGGCAGGAAGGAGAACGGAGATTGGAGAGGAGAAGAGAAGAGAGATGACGGATGTTGATGAAAGGAAAAAGCCCAGGAGGAAAGGAAAATTGATACAACTGCATGAGACTAAATTAGGGATGAAATTGGGGATGGGGTCCCCCATTGTGACCCCACTGGTTCATAGCTCCAGTCAAAAGCATTCACCGATCAAAAAAAATAAAAATGTATATGTTAAATAATAAGGTATTAATTTTAATTAATTGGATTATCATAATAATATTTTTTATTTGGTACATATTCAAATGATGTTTAAATATTTAAAATAGGAATCTCTTTAAGATGATTATTGTCCCGTAATTAGAGGCAAAAATGGATTTTAGATAATCAAATGTTTTATTTAAAAGTTGATTTTTATAATCAAATGTTTAATTTTAAAAGTTGATTTTATAATCAAATGTCTTTATTTAAAAAATTATTTTGATTATTATGTGTAATTGAGGAAAATGGAATTAAATGATTAAATTTAAAATTCCTTAATATTTCCAATGCGAGTTGATTTATTTTGAGTATGAATGAATAATGTTGATTATTTAACTTGATTTCATGTACTATACCAGTGCTTGGCTTGGGTTTAGGAAACCCTAACATTAGTTTATTGAGTTGTCAGAAATGTTTTATTTTAAATGAGGTTTTTGTTCATTCTCGATGTTGGGCAAATGGGGTTATTTGTCTAGCAAGTCTTCCAGAGGAGTTCTCTAGGTTGGGATGTTTCATGTAGTGGTTCGAATTGTGAATCACCTTGGGAAATGTGTAGAGTTGTCTCATGTTGTCTCACCTGGTTTTCACGAACGAGGGGTCGTTTGTGCCTCCTTGGGATTAGGAGAGGGTTATGTGTTTTGTGCCTCCTTTGGAAGGAGTGGAGTTTGTATTTTGTTTTCCTCCAGTGTTTGGAGGGAGTTTCCTTGTTTTTTACCTCCTTGGATTGGAGAGGTCATCTTATCTAGTTACCCATTGTGGTTTATACCGTGTGTGTTGTTGATAGGAGAGTGGCTCTTTGTGGGGGTCTGGCACACAAAGGGACACCAGGGTAACTCATTTAGGGTTTAAGTAAGTGAAAAATTAAAATAAATTAATGAAAAACTCTCAGACTAATTAAGATAATAAATGCCTCTCTCATGACTCATTCGCTTTTAAGGTTTGAGATGAGACGAGAAGCGTAGGTTGTATGAGGGTCTGACGGCTGGTAGAGTTGAGCCAGGGTAACCCAAGATGGGGGTCTGGTAGCCTAGGACAGTTGAGCCTGGGTAACTCGTAGCAAATGTCGTGTGACACTCTCTCTATGTCAACCAGAAGTCAGTTTGTTGTACTGCGTAGATGATCATTGTTCTCTGGAAGCATTGTAACCTTTGTGTTAAGTGATGTTGTACTTGTATCCTTTTCAATTCAGATATGTATTAGCCTGTGTCTAGAGGTAGATGGTCTTGTTTAGGAATTCCTGGTTACTATCTCCTAGCACGAGGGGTGAACCTTCGGGTATCACATGGTTGGGTGGAACGTGCACCTTAATCCGTTGGGTTGTCTTCTTGTTCGTGTGGATGAGATTTCTAGTTGGAGAGCTTGTGGGTTCCAGTATCTTTTCATGCTTTATTCATTTCAATTAATATTGTAATTTTATTACCCCTCATTGTTATCGAGGTGGAAGTTGTAATAGGTAATCATACTTATTGGATTTATCTCATTCGGGGAATGAGTGTTGTAACCTTATTGCTTTGTGATTGTTATGGAAATCATGTGGTACTTCATATTCTTTGATGTAAATTATCATGTAAGGAATGTATGCGTTCTTATTTCTTTAAGTATTTAAATGTTATGGTTAATTCATCTTTCTTGTTTGGGTTTAAGTAACTCAGTCTTGTAACCTTAGGGGATTGGTTGGAAATGGTTAGTGAACTTGCATGTTACTTGTACTTAAACAAAAAAAAAATAGTTCGTTTGTGTAGTAAATTGCAACTTCCCCTAGGGTTGCATGGCGGGGCGTTACACATGGTACCATGGTTGCACTATCAGGATTTCCTAAGTATCATCCTTTTCGAGTGGGGGGAGTTCTTAAGGAACATCGAGTCACTTGCTTAATTGACAGTGGAGCTACTCACTTCATTGACGAGGAATTGATTGTGAGGAAGGGATTGCAGGCTAAGGAATTTCCAGGTTTTAGAGTTACGTTGGCTGACAGATTTAAAACGAGTTGCACTAAGAAGGTTCCTCAGTTGAGTGTGCAGTTGAATGATTATGTGGTCATTGATGATTTTTATGTGGTTGGGATTGGTGAATCTGATATTGTCTTGGGAATTCAGTGACTACAGTCACTTGGGAAGTACAGGTAGTATTTCCAACAGATGGAGCTAGAGTTCACAGCGGATGGGAAAAAGATTGTATTGAGAGCTTTAGCAGATGGTGCTCCAAATATAGTGACAACAAAGAGGATGGAGGCTCGTTTTGTGGATGATGACGTAAATAACTCTATATGTTGCATGACATATTCACTTCCAATTATGAGTCATCATCCTTATGGGGATTTGGAGAGCATGATAATCAAAGTAGCGTAGCAGTCTTCGGTGAAGACTAAGGTATGTGATGGTGAGTTTTCTCATTACATGTTGAGGATCATTATACTACCTTCTAGGAGGGACAAGGTGATGTCATTTGCATAACGCTTGCAGTATAGTATTCTAGATAATAAATTTTGCAAATTTCAGAGACTAATATGGGATCCTAGAAGTTTGTGTTGGGTATGCAGGTATCAAATTCTTGGGACAAGCAATCTCTGGGAAGGGATGACTGTAATGTACCTCTTTGTTTAATGTCACTTGAAAATATTTTCTAATCTTTTATTTCCCAAGATTAGAAATAAATTAAAGGGAATAACGTGATAATTAAATAAAGAATACAAAGCTTTAGTTGGCAAAGTTATTTAATTATTCATTTTAGGGTGGGGCTACTTTAAGAGAAACGTCTTTATGGAAGTTAATAAATTAAAGTATGCTTTAGTTGTTTATTCTCACATTGGGGTGATTTATTGAGAATAGATAAGTCCGTGATTTTTCAAAATAGAAATAAAATCCTTTTTAGAGATCACCTGGTTTTTGGGTGAAGAAAGGATGGAAATTTTAGTTGATAAAAAGGCTTGATTTGGGAAGAAGTTTTATTCATAAATTTATTTTTTATCTTCTTATCGAGCCATGTTGAAGGCGTTTGACAAGATGAAAACCTTGTGTTGGATGGGATGAAAACCCCATGCCATGTATTGATTTTCTCTCTAGAGCGACTGTAATATCTGTGTAAGATTAAGGCATGAATATAAGTTGATAGAAGGTTGTCAAGGATTATCTTTATCCAAGACTAAGTAATCACCAAATAAAGACAAAAGGAGATTTGAACTAGATAAGACAAGTGTAGAATCAGACAAAAAGAAGAAGAATTGCATCCCCCTTAGACCTATCGGGAGCTGCTTGGTGTAGCAAAGTGCACCGTATTAATATTCGAGGAAGAGATAAAATATAGAGTAGGGAAATAAGAAAAAAATAGAATGGGACAAACTTTTGAATATTCAAAGGTTGAGTCAACAAAGAGAATCGCAGTTAATAAGTCAACAGGAATATATTAAGGAAAGATCATGGGTCTGTCAAAGTTGAGAATAAGACAAATTACTAGTGAATGTGCAATCAGGTAAAGACAAATTGGTTTGTCCAACAATAGCCGATAATAATTTGTCGCATACATTAAAGCAAGTTGTCCTCAACTATGGAAGCTTGTTACTAGGTTTGAGAGCCATCAACTTACCCCTGTAATAACCTATATCAGTCATTATGTTAGTTGTTGCTATCATTATTAAGTTGTTTCTCCTTTATGGACATTTCATGTATTGTACTGTCTAGAAACATAAGTCAATTTATGTTTTTTATGGTCTTCTATCACTCTAAGAATGTTGTAATCTGCCATTGAAGGTTATGCTGAGTTTAGAACTAGTTTGGTAATTATTTCTGAGCAAGTATTAATCTGATATAAATTTTTGATAAGTTTGTGATTTATTTCTGGGCACTCTTGCACTTGTTTCTTGCTCAAATATGTCCAATAACAATCCTATTTATGATCAGATCAACATTGCAAAGTATGAAATACAAACTAGTATAAATCTCAGTCCAAATAAAGTTAAGTTAACCTTTGAGTATAGCGGTTTGTTCATGCATAACTCCCATTTGAGTAGTTATTTATTGTTCATGCAATGTTATATATACAATTTGCAAAAATAGAATATCTACCAAATTGAAACTCAATCAAAAAAACTTCATACCGTTTGGAAAGGGATACTACACAAACAATGCACTTAATATGACCAATTGAACTTTATGCAAGGAAGTACATAATTTTCTATTTTTTGAAACTGAAACTCGGATTTGACAGCAGAATTAAAAGAAGCAAACAAAGACAAAATGATACCCAAAAATTTGAAAAATCACTTGTACAAGGACATGTTCGCCCAAGGGCGAATGAGTCTTTGTACAGGGGTTGGAAAAATTCAAGTTTGTGTTTCTAGTTTGATGTTTGAACTTTTTGTTTCAGATTGCAAATTGTGAATTTTGTGACAGATTTTTCCAGTTTTAGGTGTCTTAATGCAAGTGCAATTAGTGACAAATAGTGAGTAAAATGACAACTTTTGGAAAGCAATTTTGAACTGAAATTGACTCTAAATGATTGAAAGACACTCTTAATGCAACTACAATGCAAAATGTATGTAAATGAATGTATTTTTTATTTTTTTATGAATTTAAATGATGCAAACATGCAAAATTAAACCCTAAATGCAATGTAAAGCACACTAATGCAAACCTAGATCTATGGTTTTGAATGTGTCCATATCAAAACTTAAGATGTACAACGCTAGGTTAACCAAAATGAAACATAAAGAAAAGAGGGAGGTGAAATAGGAAGACCTAGAAATGAGGGACCTATGCCAAAAAGCAATAGGGGTTGTCCACCTAATCACAAATTCACTTTCCCCATGTTCATTAGGAAGAAGTATAGTGTCACAAATGATTAGAATTGACTTACAACCCTCAAGGTGAATCAACCCTAAGTTTGGACACTATGTTGCCTTAACTTCTTTATGATAGAAAACAATAAAATATGACTGAAAAATAAGTTTTGAGAGAAGAATAAGAGTGCATTAACAATCAAACTTATGAGATCTATCACTTGAAACATGAAGTATTATGATAATACTGACAAAAACAACCATTAACTAGCAGATATGAGATGATTAAGTGGTATGTACCTAGCTCCAAAAGTGGGTTTCAAGCTCTACTGAAGGACATTCGCCCAAGGGTGAATGATTCTTTGTACAAGGCTCTAAAAATTCTTTTTGCAGTCCTTTGATGTCGGATCTAAGCTTCTAATTCCCTCAGGTTTGACTGTCAAAAAGCCAAAAATAAAACCTATACGTGATTTTTTGTATCTTGACAACTTTGATGACAACTTTGACAACTTTGTAAAATTGCACTTTTGATCAATCTTCAATCCTTCTTCACCTACAAATCTACAAACACACAAAGAGGAGAAAGATGTTTTTTTTTTTGTGTATAAGGGTTTGACCTTGGTCAAACCCTATTTTGGTAATTAAACCTTGATAATGAAATAATGATAAAATGAAGGAAATGATGAATGAACAATGCTTGTTACACATCACCAAACCCTTTAATGGCTACCCTTGGAGGACTGAAGTCTAACACATCACTCCAAGGATTGGATCTTGCATGAAATGGCTTGATTGGATGCTTGATTTGACACTTGAAAACTTAAAACCTACATCACAATGTTAACTCAAAAACATGTATGAACACACATAAATCTTGACATCATGATAGGATCTTGAATGTTGCAATAATTGATTGATAAATCTACTCTCCAATGCTCTTGAAAATAATCATTTCTCATGTGAAAGTTTCCTTAATGCTAGATAATTTTCCTTAGACTTGAATTGATAAAAAGACCTTGAATTTATAGGTGTTTTCTTAATTACCCGACAATTAAACATCACAAGCCAACCTTTGCAATTTGAATTTAGATCATTTTATGAGAGCATTTTTGTTTAAACAATATCCTAGTGTGAATTGAATTTATTTTGATTTGGTAAATTATAAGGAGCAACCACCTAGTTCTTGCTAAACCTGAAGTGCAAGGTGAAAATTGTAGAATCAGTCTCTTGTTAATTAGCCAACCTCTTGAAATATTTGAGCATAAGAATTGATAATTCTTTAGATAGTTTCAAGAAACGGTTGAGATTTAAAAACAAAACAACAACCTACATAGAAATATTGTAATATATGAGTCTTCTAGCAAACTCAATAAGTGCTCTATTTTTTCCTTGAAGCCTTTCCTCGTTCCTTTCTTTCCACAAAAACCACAATATTTCAGTAGATAATAAGAGCCAAAATAAATTAAGAGATTTATTTAATCCCTTTATTAGACCAAACATAATTTATTTCCACTTAACCTTTCCTACTCCCCCCAACCTCCCAAGTCTACACAGAACATAGATCACAAATTTTCATGCTAGAGGCAGACAATGAATAACTTAGCTTTTACAATATAAGAAACCATTTAAAATAGGATCTCCTAGGTTCTATGGCATTATTCTATGTCCATTTAGGTATATTAATCCATTTTTTATCCCCAACTTTAATGTTCTAACATTTGTTTAGGTGCCCATTTATGTCATGTGTGTCAACCAATACTTTATAAATAATTTTGGGTTTCAAATTAATCAATTCAAATCCATCAATCTATTTGAATTTGTCCAAGGTATCACAACGAGTTTCATAATTTATAGGGAATTGAAACATTTTACATGCTTATGAGAAAAGAGTATGTTCTCCATTGCGATGGGGGCAGATCAAATTCTATGTTGAGGGCATCCCAAGATTTTAATTGAATGTTACATATAATATCCTTAAAGAAATTAATACCTTTCTTGGCCCATGCTTTAGTAGAGCACCCCTATAATAAGGCAAGGGGCCTCTCTTTATGTTACCAGTTCCACCAAACTAAACTAGATAAACATATTTTATTTTTCCTCTATCTATCATATCACGATTTTTTTTATCAAACCTCTAACTTGCTCATAAGCCTTCCATATGCTTTTGAAAATATTGGATCTAGTAGGGGTGACAAAGAATTTACTAGATAATAAATCACAAAGGGGAATATGCTTCTATGTGTTTTCCTTCTTAGGTATAGAAAATTAAGTGTTATTCCTAATTAGGGCTTTACAAGGCTCATTTCCTTCCAATAATCCATTTAACAATAAGGGATTTGCCTTCTTTTTTAGATCTTTTCGACCTAATCCTTCACTCCCCTTGTCTACGCAACACCAATCCCATTTAACATGTTTCTTCTTGTTACCTTTACTATCAAACCAAAAAAATTATCTTATTCTCTTTTGTATTTCATTTATTTGATAACTACAAAATAGCCATACTGAAAAGTGACAAAGAGTATAAGAAGAGTATTTTTGACAAACTTGAAGTCTCCTTGCCAATGATAAAAATTGCTTATTCCACTTACCTAGCTTGATATCAATTTTGTAGTTTATCCATTCCCACATATCTTTCAAGCATGAATTCACCACAAAAGGAATGCCCAAGTATCTAACTTGCTTATTTGGACCTCCCCATCGGAATTCATATTTGATGAACCACTATAGGGGTGATTTCCCAACTGAACAATATGGATTTTACTTTGGATAGTTTTTTCCCATAAGCTTCACAAAAAATATTTATTTTTTGTATTAGGTTATCAAAGTTTTCTTTTTCAAGATTAATAAAAAGGGAAACATCATTTGTAAATTAGATTTTAGCATATCATCTCCATTAGGCAATGTTAAACCTCTTACTTTGGGATTAGAGGTAAAAATGGCATCAAAAGCAATTACAAACAAGGCAAGGATGAGGGGGCATGCCTACCTTATAGATCTCTGAAGAGAGAATTGTTTTAACATTGTTCCATTTATATCCACCTATGTAATTGTGTCTTGCAATAAGGTTTTAACCATTTTTAAAAAAATCATCTGGGAATATAAAGGCTTCTAGATTCATCAAAAGAAACATCCATTCAATCCTATCATAAGCCTTTTCAAAGTCTAGTAGGAGTATGCCTATATTCTATTTGGAACACCTTGCCAAAATCATAGCTTCCCATCTTGTTAGTAGGTTCTCTAAGATATATTTTCCTTTAATAAAACTTGTTTGAGTGTTGTTTATGAATGAATGGAGAATGTCAACTAATCTCAAGGCCAAGATCCTTGCCAGGATCTTGTAGGATGCATTCGGTAATTGGTCTTGAATTTTTTACTAGGGATTTGTCCCCATCTTTAGGAATTAGTTCAATTATTCTTTTGTTAGTATCCTTACCTAGTGAGCCCCTATTAATGGCTTAAGTGGATACTTGTAGTAGATATTCACTTACCCAATTTATATTTTTCTTATAGAATTCTATAGGTGGGCCATCTACCCCTGGAGATTTATCATACTAAGAACCTGTATGGCCTTTATAATTTTTTCCTTAGTTATATATTTCCTTAATTTTTCTCCATATTCTTTAGAAACCTTTTTAGGAATTATTTTTTTACAAAAATCCCTAACTTTATGACTCTAAGTTTCATCTTCCTCAGAGGTAAAAATATTTTTGTAAAAAAGATACAATTGATTTTGCACTTCCTCTAGGTCACTTATCAAAGTGTTCTCTATCCAAACACATTCTACTTTTTCTTTTACACTTTTCTCTTTAATTCAAAAGAGAAGAAGAATTTAGAGCCTTTGTCTCCAATGTTTAACCAAATAATTTTTTCTCTTGCCCTTAATCCTTGGGTTTTTCTTTCATGTACTCGCCTCAACGAGTTTTTGTTTGTGATTAGCTCTTCATTTAGTTCTTAATTTTTAGAATCTACCTATAATTTGCATTCCAACTTGTATAAACTTTCTTGGACAACACATTATTTTTTCTTGCTATGTATAGATTTTTTTTCCTATAGTCTGGAATTTAATTGGCCAACATTTAACATTTTAAATCCATTTTTCTATGGTTGTATTGTCTTTTAACATCCATTTATTAATTTCTCTAAATGTAAATATGACTTTATTGTAGTCCTCATCATTTAGAAGATTTGTTTTTAGCATGAATTTTTTATCTTTTCTATCTTCTTTAGGTCTTTTCTTAGCTACTATGATCTTAACATTAACGAGGGTGATGATCTGACAAAGTGCAAGGGTATACCCTTACCCTGATTTCTTCCTTTGTTTTATCAAAAAAGAAGTAGTCTTTGTTGGTGTAGAATCTATATATCTTGCAATAGATCCTTTTATTACCTTTTTGTGAATTACACCACGTGTACCAAATATTTTTGCTTTCCTTTTTCATTCCTTCTAGGGGATCAAAAAGTTTGTATATTTTTCATTTTTTCCCAAAAAATGCTTTTCATTACCTTTCTAATCCATGTCAATACCACCAGTTTTTCCATCTTTATGTTTGATCATATTAAAATCACCCCTACAATCCAAGAAATATTTTGAGGATCACACATCCACTTCTATAGTTCAATTCTTTCCATGTAATCATTGGGTGTATATATGGGGAAAATTCCAAATCTCTTATTATCTTTTTCAATAACTAACCATACCACCCTATTACAAGGAGAGATACCAAATTCAATCACAAATTTAGCCCATCCATTGGCTAATAGAATGATAACACCTCCCTTGCCCCTATCATGTTTGGTACAAAATTGGGTAGCATCTTTGCATGTAAATTTTAGATTGGTTTCTAGTGTGAATTTTATAGCTTTTACCTCTTGTAGTAAGACAACATCCTTGACCTTCTCAAGATTTAAATATCTCCTAACTGTGTATTTCTTGTTAGGGAGTTCAAGTCCCCTAACATTCCAACTCGAGCAATTAAATATCATCAAAATCCATATTTTGTACTTCATCCTTACTATTCCTAAAGCTATCAAAGCATTTAGGAAATCTATCATCCTTACCCTTCCTCAATGGGTATGGATCCCTTTCTACTTTTCTAATCTACCTTTTTCTTTTCAATTTTATTTTAACCCATTTAGTTCCTACATTGAGGTATGATTCTTCCTTTGATGCACTATCGTCACTAAGGTGAGGAGATGCATCTTCTTCTTGGAGCAAGGACCTACATGTGCTCTCCTCATCTAATAAATACCATACATCCCTTGGTGTATCCTCCTTTTTGGAGCAATTCCTTTTTCCACTTGTTTAGGGTCTCCCTAATTTTTTTTGTCTAATGTTAATCCAAGATTATCTTTTTCCCCTTGCTCGAGATTAGTGTTAGACAAGAAAAATAAACATGGGCTATTTGCCCCTTTATTTCTTGTATGTTCCTCCTGGTTATGCCATTTTTATTTTTATTTCCTTGTTGCTTCTTGTCTAAGGCTAATCCTACGACAACATTATTTTTCCCAAGCTTAGTCTTAGGCAACAAAATCAATTTTGGGTTGGTTTTAATAAACCTATCATTATAATTATTTGGTTTATCCTTTGTATCCTTAACTTCTTTCACTTTAGATCCATTGGCTTTATGCATTGGATTTTGCTTTTTTTTTGTTCAATTTACAAAAGGATTTTTCTATAGCTTTTAATAATTTATTTTCCATTTTCCTTTACTATCATTGAACTGAGCCTCCCAATTAAGAGAAAAATCATTGACCATTGGGAGATCCTCAATGTGATTCAAATTGGCATTTTTATTATTATTATTTTGAGAAATCCTTTGTTTTATTTGTTTCATTACTAAATCTTACACATTTTTTTGGTGTCTCGAATTATTATTAGAACCAACAATCATATTGGAGTTTTGAGCCCCTTAGGGGTATTTTCCATGGGGAGTGAGATTTCATTCTCAGATTCAGAGTGTCCTCCCTGCAAAACCCAACTTACCAACTTAGACTTTATACCTATTGTTCCCCTAGAAGGGATATATAGCAATCCCTTCTCAACTAAATTCACTTTGTTTACAATTGAGCTATCTTTGAAGTTGGGCACTTCAAAACTTTCATTAGGTTTTAAACTATGTCTTCCTGCAATATTTTTATGTTTTTGTTGCTTTATCTTTAATGACTATTTCAACATCCTCTCTCCCATTCATGTTCTCACCACGGTTAGGGTTTGCAAAACTAGAGCTTATCTTTAGGTTATCATTTTTACCCTTGAATCCATAGTGCAATTTCTCCTCACATACCCCTTTTTAACCAAAAAGAAGAAAAAAGAAGAAAAAAAGCACATTAAGACTCCCAAAACCTCAATTTTGTAGGTTAATATTTTTTGGGGGGATTTCAATTTCTATCTCGTCAGGACTATCCACTCCTGGAGATAATGTAACCAGCATCCTTGCACCCCTATGCAAAAGTGTCGATTTGGTATCCTTATGGCATCTTCTTTGGCTTACAAAAGCTAAAGGTTGAGAGTAATTCCATGTGAATATTCAAGGAAAGCAAAAAAAACTCTATGGAGGTTAAGAAATATCGAGGAATATAATCTAACTAGATAATGCTTTGAAGAGATATGTTTCAAACATTGTTATAAAAAGGGAAACAGGATGAGCGACTTCCTTGCTAATGGCAATATAAATCAATACTCATTTATTGGGAAAATCAATGATTGTCTCAATGAGAGGGAGTTTTTGTATTTGTTCAAGGAGGAATTCCCTCCCTCATGAAATAGTTAGATCACCAACTTAAATGTTCATTATTTGTAAACCTAAGAGGGTGTTGTCTTTTTAAAGAAAGTATGTATCACGATTGTCATAAAATCATGGCAAGTAGTGCTTATTGTATTTTGACTTAAACAACACACTCTAAGCTTTGACTTGCTTAGGTGTCATCTAAAATCACACTAATACTTGGTGAGTATGTTATTTTCATAGGAGACAATGCAGATTATAGTTTGTCTAGTAGGGAGGATGCCCTTTTTTTGTTGTAGTAGCGGAAGAAGTTGAAGTTTCCTTGCTCTTATCTAAGAAGCACAAGGATTTGACAGTGTATTGTGAGGGTATGGTGTTATTCATTAATAATATGTGTTATTCTTAGAGGAATGGAAGCTCGAAAATCTCCATGCTTTTACATTATCATTTATTTCCATTGGTGGGGTTTCAAGAGCCAAACTTGGTTATTTCCTAGAAGAATCTAGGGGGTCTTATAGCTTGGTCCTTCTAAAATTTTTGGGATGAAATTTTGAGTTTTTGGTTGTATCAATTTTTATCGACAATTTCTATTAACTTGTAATGAAATCTTAGATGTTACTGAATAAGTATTTTTTATGTTTTTTTTTAAGTCCTCCAATTTATATTATAATTCTCAATTCTTTATTTTTGTAAAGGCAAGGGTCTGTGTAGAACACTCAACAAATTTGTGAAAATAAATATGAAGTTTTAAATGTTATTTTTCTCACTTATCTAATGTTTTGATTTAAATATAATACATTTATTTTTTTAATTTTAATATTATTAAAGTATTCTAGGGGTCCCATTCTTCCAAATAATCAAAATATAAAATATATCTATCCTACTATATCACAAGCTTTCTAATAAAACATTAGAATAGTATATTAATCCTTTACATGAAATTCTATCCCTACATCTAGAAAGTTCCTATGAAAAGTAGGACAAAAATAGGACAAAGTCATGCTAAAACAAGTCTAATCTAGAATTAATAAAAGAAAACAACAATAAATAGGTTACCAACCTAAAAACAAAAGAAGAGATGTAATAACTACTTCCATATTAACGCCTCTACCAATAATAGCATAAACAAACTATAGCTTAGTCACACCCCATCTTTGCATACCTACATCCCTAAGTAGAATCTTCTATTGTTCAAAATCCCTTGAGAAAACCCTATTACCAAATACATTCACCAACTCCACTAGTAGAAGTTGAGGAGCAACAATATTCACTAACTCAATAAATAGAATGCCTCTATGAATCTCCACTCACTATAGGGTTTTGGTTCTTTTAGCATCTTCTAGCACTAGCAAAGCATACCCCCTTATAACCTCCAAAGTTCCTTTGAGGGGAGACACAACATTTAAATCCTTGCAAATGTAAAAACATGGGAATTTATGAGAACTATCAATGCCATTAGAACCCATAAAACATTTTTTTTGCTACACTCTTGACTCTTAACTTCAAGCTCACAATCCTCCATCAACTCCGATGACTCATCAATAATTGGAAGGAACAAACTTTTTAGGTTCCCACTTGCCTCTACATCATGCACAACTCTCTTTAGTTTTAGCACAAAATTATTCTTGATAGATTACTTAGTCCTTATTACTACTATATTATCCAAGCCATCCACTCTAAAATTTACCTTGATCGCCTTTAACATCACCTTCGATTTTTAATTGAAAATTTAGATTGTAATTCAAAACATGTCCCTAATGCTTCTAATGCCTTTCTACCCATAGACTTATCATGGAACTACCCCTTAGCTTCACAAAACATGGCGACAACCAATACAAAGAGAAACATGGCAAACCCATGCATCAAAAATCCTAGTAAACAACCCCATTTCACACCCATTGTCCTAGCAATCCCAATATAATAATGACACACTAGGTCATCTTTAAACAACCATGCATGAAGGCTTTATGTTCTATTATGCACCTATACACCACCCTTTTATAGAATCTTATAGAAAATTACCCATCATAAGGATATCACACAACTTCCCGTAATCTTGTATACCATTGCTTTCAAAGGTGGCATGATGGTCAAGAGAGATTACATGATTCTGTAAGTAGGTCACCTCATTTTACACTCTACAAATGCAAACAAAAGAAATCTTATTGAATTTGTCTAGGATGGATATGTCTTTCTTATGAGACACTTGCATCTTCCAACCAAGGAAATATTTTTTATTAATTGCTTGAATCATGAGATTAGAATCTCCTTCTACTCTATCTACCTATAGCCACAAACTTAAGTTGTCTTCAGTCCAAGCACAAGAGCTTACCATTCCACTTTATTATTTGTTTTTATCCCTAGATGCTTAGCCTTTTCAAACCTGTGGCTATCCCTAAGAATAAAACCAATGAGCCATTCTTGAGTTTCCTTTGTAGCACCATCAAAATTAATTTCATTTTTAAAAATAAAAGACTTCATTTGATATTTTTAGATTTAGGTACACATATATTATATAATCTTTGATCTTTAACGTCTATTATTTATTTTATCTAATAGTCTATTAATAGGAAATATAATAGACATTAATCTACATATGATAACATTAAAAAATTGTATGTAAAATATATCTTACCATTAAGATACAAATATGCAATATCTCATATATAACCAATCTAAAATTTTACTGTTACAATTCTCCAAGAACAATCTAAATGCAAGTGTATCTAAATCAAAATTAAGAGTTCTACATGTCTAAAATTTGTTGTTTGTTGGCTAACTAAAGTGAACATCTTTGGTTCCTAATATAATGTTCAATATACCAAATGACAAAAGATGAACCAAAACTATAATTTTATAATTTAAACTGGTCGAAATATTAAATCCTACAAATTTTCCTATCTTCATCCTTAATCTTCTTCTTCACTTAAAATACACACAATAATATAAAGTTCATTAATGTTATAATTGTTATCACTAAATATGCACCCTAGCTGAGTTGCAAGCCTACTAATGAAACATGGGGACTTTCTAGATTGTAGGTTACCTAAATGGAAAAGAACCTCCAGAGAGGGTCGGTTCCCTTGGTGTTCACCTATCCTAACTTAAACTACTTGCTACTACTAATGAAAAAAGGATCGAGGAATGATATAAACTAAAATCTAACTATGTGGGTGATACACCAAAATGGTTTGCTCAGACTTTGAACTCTTGTTTTGACACACAAAAGGAACACTAACTCAACTATGTTTACACAACTCAAGCTTTAACATACTCATGTATCAGTGTTTATAGAGAGGTTGAATGTTTTCAATCTTAGAAGGAAGAAAATGAAGTATTCTTCACAAATAGGAGTTGTTTTACGTTAACACATACTATAATCTACACAAAATATGTTTTTTCTGTTTAAAGGTGTCAAAATAAGACATATTTAATAATTTATGCATGAAATCACAGAAATAACATCAATTACTAGGTGCACACAATAGAAACAAGCCTTTGAAAGTAGAAAATTGAAATCTTTATTGCTGAAAGGTTTCTTTATAATAGTACTAAAAATATTATTGATATTCATGATTGTACATTTACAAATGGAGTGAAGAACTCCTTATAAAGGAAAAAACAAGATGATGTTTCTAAAACGAAACAATCGTTAACTGAAGAAAACAAAAGCTAAAAAACCGGAAGATGCTAAAACAACTAAAGCATAAATTAAAGTTACTAAAAACTACCTTAGATAACTAAAACTGAATAAAAGCAAAGATGACCATTAATATTATATTTAATATTTCAATACCCTCCCTTAATGGTCATCGTACAAACAAAAACTAAGTCTACCCATATTGTGTTGGTCATCAAAATGCATAGCATGCAAACTCCTTCTGCTCAGTCTGCTCCACCACGTGAGCACTTTGCTGAGACGCTTCTTGGTTGGACTTCTCACCAACCAACTGCTTTCTACAATATCTTTGTATATGACCAATCTTCCCAAAGTAATGACATGTAATAGACTTCTTGGAGCTCTCCTCCAAATCGTCTCGTCCTTTCTTCTGAGTGGACTTGCCTTTGCCAGTGTTTTTGGCAATAAAAGCTTGTTCAACACTAGGAGACTCACTGCTGCTCCCAAATTGCTTCCTCCACCTATCTTGTTGCAAAAACTTGTTGCACAGTTTATTAAACTTCAAGTCAACATTGGTGGATGTGATATTGAGTGTTTCAATGAAGTGCTCATAGGAACATGGCAAACTCTTCAAAGCGATCGCCACCATGTCCTCCTCTTCCATCTTACAACCAATGGCCTCCAGTTGATCGCGAATATTTTTTAGTTTTATCAAGTGCTCCTGCAAAGACACTTGGTCATCCATCATAATAGAGAAAAACATATTCTTCAAAAAGAAAGCCCTTCCCTTATCTAAGGTCTCATGAAGATCTTTCAGATGCTTCCAGATCTCCGCAACAGGTTTACAAGATGGTATTTCTGGTAACATTTCATCGACGAAGATAATTTAAGAAGCATGACTGCCTCCCTATTACCTCCATCATACTTGTCATAGTCCTTCTTACAGAACAATCAAATCAAAACACCAACATTCAAAAACAATGAGCTTCCATTGCTCCAAGTAGTAGATACAAAAGACGCCATCCCTCTTGTTTTCCAAAGCATGAAAAACAAGGTAACATTGTAATCAACTAACAAAACATTGGACAATCAGCTGACACAACTCACGAACTGTAAGATTTTTCAGAAAAGCCTTTGAAAACTCTAAAAAAGTAAGATTTTTTTAGAAATAATCTTTTAAAAACTTTAGCAAAATTTTTATAAAACAATTTTCAAAAACTCTTTTAGCAAAAATTTTTTAGAAAAAAAATTGAAAAACTCTTTGCAGAAATTTTTATTTTTCCTTGGTTCAAAAATTCAACCCTTCAGGGTGCCATGAAAATGCGATTTTTGCAAAATCGCCCAAAAACACAAAAACACTAATGGAGATGCCCAGTAAATTTGAAAATATTCTTTCACAAACTGGTGCAAGCACAGACTTCAATCAATAACCCAGAAATATAACAAAAATTTGGAGAAAAACTCCATGATTTTTACATAAACACAGCCAAGAAAAGAAAATGTCCAACAGCCACGAACCAGAACCCGTCACAATTTGCCATGAAAAGAGAACAGGTCGCCCAAGATCTTCAACGAACAATACCCAGAAATAATGCAGATCCGCACAACCAAAGAAGATAGGATCGTGCCAAACAGCAGACTGGAATCACAAAATCTCAAATAAAAAAACTTCAATTTTCAACAAAATCGGCTTACAAAACTTCGATTTTCATTTTTAAAAAAATTGACAAAAAAAACACATTTAAATTTTTTTTTAAACTAATCAAGTTCGAACCTGAGCTTTGATACCATGAAAAGATTATTAATATTCATGATTGTACATTTACAAATGGAGTGAAAAACTCCTTATAAAGGAAAAAAACAAGACGATGTTTCTAAAACGAAACAATCGTTAATTGAAGAAAACAAAAGTTGAAAAACTGGAAGATGCTAAAATGACTAAAGCATAAACATAAGTTACTAAAAACTACCTAAGATAACTAAAACTGAATAAAAGCAAAGATGACTGAAACTCAATAAAAGCAAAGATGACCATTAAATTACATTTAATATTTCAATAAATACATGCTTGAAAATCACTGATTTGACTTCAAAATCTAAAAAATTACATCCATTCTTCAGTCTCAAAAACTGGTTTTTTTTAATTACAATACAGTATTTTGCAGAAAAGAACTGTTGAAGTTACAAGGCTGCTTCAAAAATAATGCAAGAACTGACTCAAAATGAAACAAGGCACACTATTTCTCTATCCCAACATGGGAGAGAATCTAGGATATAACCCAAAGACAATTAAATGACTCAAAATTTATGACTGTTGCTGACTGTTTGACTTCATCTTGGTCGCTGAAAAAAGGTATTATCTTTTCTTGACTGCTGGAAAAGCTCCTGAATCTGCTCTCAACCTCTCTAGATACTTGCAGCTATCCAGTCCTGTTCAAACTGCCTCCTAAATACTTTCAACTGCTCCTATATTCCTTCAAGCTGGTCTCCAAGTCACCCAAACTAAATCAACTGCCCTGTGCATGATAATAGGACATGTGTTCTCAAGAGTTTGAAAAAGAAAAGGTTTTTTTATGAGGCGTGAGAGGAAGAGATTGACCAGATCTAGGACTGCAAACTGCACTAGCAATTGTCATCCCATGCTTTTCATAAACCAATTCTCTTGTCATTATTTTGTGCTTTCAATTCTCCAAAACTGACCACCTTCTAACTGTATTCACTGTCCTCCAGACATGCATAATAGGGCATGTTCTCCACTCTTCCCAACTTCTTTTGACCTCCAGAAGGTGTGGGATAAGGTCTTCTTCTGTTAGGCTTTCTATGTTTGTTTGGAGATTTCTTTATGAGTTAATTTCACTCACCCATCAAGATTTCCTCACACTGGAACAGCTGTGCAGGGGTTTTCATTGCCTCAAAATATTCAAACAATACTCCATTGACTAATTCTAAGACTTGATCCCACTGTCGTTCATATAACTTACATATTAACATGCAGAGGTTGAAAGTAGTGTCACTTAATATGTGTCACAATGATGCCTTCTTGATTACTGCCTACTGTGTAAAATGCTTGATATTGTTACTTGCACCAATGAACTGTCCTTTGTCAATGTATGACCTTTCACTGCCACCCTGCCCTTTGGTTTTTTGTGACTGAGTTTCATTCATTTGTAGATAGTCATCTTCTCTTCATGGCCTTCTCTGAGCATCTATAACTGTCGTTTACTTTCATATAACTCTGGATTTCCCCTCATTTTGAAGACATTCAAAATTGTTGACAACCATTTTAGACTTATTGAGGATGCATTTCACTGTCCTTACAATCTAAGGTCATAGCTCACTGTCTTTTACATGTCTTCCATTGACTTGTTGCCAAGGTAACTTATACTGTCCTTTTAAGGCAAAGGCTGTGCTTTGATACTTAACACTGTCTTTCTTCATATGACAGCCCTTGATTGTCTTTTGGTTTTGACTAAATTCATGCAAAATCTGCCTTTTGTGACCATACATTTAACTGATCTTTTCTTCATACAGCTGTCATATAGAACTTGACAATCACAAGACAAGACAGGTTCTTGAATACTGATAGTACCAAGATTTTCCCTTTTACAAATTTCAGTCATCTCCTATGACCCTATCATGCTATGCACCTCCCTTTAATGGCACTGTCCTCATAGAATAATGACACTTAATGTCTTGATCACAGTCCTCTTCATCTGTGTATACCACTGAAAATCCTTGGTCACTCATCATTAACACCTCCATTTTATTTTGTAGGAAACACGGGCAGCAAGTTCATTGCTTTCTCAGCAAGGCCGCTCACAATGTTTGGCTTATATTGACTGCCTCTTCTTGAAAGACTGTCATACTCAAGGCTCTTGAAATACTCATTCATTAACAAAACTCTGTTTTTATTCCTTTGATTTGACTCATCATTACAAGTCTTTATCATTGCCTTTAACATGGCTCTGCATCTTGATGCTTCCCTTGGGACTGTCCTCATAATGGCACCTTTAATGAACCATCCTCTTTAAACTATAACTGTCACCTCTTAAACAAGACTGCTATGAGTCCTCTATTCATTTGAACTTATTACTTGCAGCACCTCTTATGGTACTCTGCCCCTTTGAAGGATTGTCATGGCCTTCTCTGCTTTGGCCCTTACCATGGAAGGGTTGTGCTTCACATGACAGTCATGAATAATGTTTACTGTCCTCTTTTCTTATTCAAAGCTCTTTGCCATTGTCATTGGCTTCATGGTGCTGGCTACTTGCCCTATGTTTGTCATGACATCTCACCTTCTATCTCTACACCCATAGACAGTCCTTTGTTTCTTCTTGTCAACCATCTTTCTTCACTATCCAAACACTCAGGGCTATTTAAATGAGAACCTATTATGACTGTCTTTAGGATTCATGATTGTCTTGCTTGTTAAAGGACTGTGTTATGTGATCTGACAAGGTTTATGCTGTCCTTTCTTTCCTTTGCCTCTCACTTCTTGAAAATACAACATAATTGTTCTCCTTAATTCTGACAGAAGAAGATACAACATACAGTTTGTTCCCACCTCCATCAATCCAGGCAGATAAACACACAATTGTCCTCCTATGCCCATTTTAAAACCAATACAACCTCCTATTTATAGATTCCTATACACAGCAGAGTTCTCCCAAGCCTGGAAAGAAATCCTATCAACACAGGAAGCTGTCTTCACAGAACTGATGGACTTGCAACTGGAACAGAAGTAATTTATCTCCTTGTGAGTGAACTAGAGTTTGCTGCAAGGGGCACCGTGTAGAGATTGAGAATCTTAAGAGTTTGGAGATTATGAATCTTACAAACAATCTTCTGTTTGGTAGTACTCCAAAGAAACTCTGAGAATTGTCAACCAGGTTAAAATCCTGGATATGAGTGACAATAGTCTGTATGGCGAGATTGAACCTAGCATAGGTCTTGGAGATCTTTGAGAGCTTTCTCTAGGCAGCAATGTTCTATCAGGGATTGCTATGGACAAAACCCTAATCCACCATGAATCTAACATTCAACATCCATAAGATGAGAACTAAAGCTGTTACAAAGATTTCTTGGCAGATGGTTTTTACAAGGCTCTTTAATGTTTTTTCTCAGACTAGTAACCTAGAAACATTTACTATAACACCTCTGGGTCTTTCTCTCTCCACCATTGCATGATCATCATATTATGTGTGAAGGGCATAGCATTTGGTTCAAAATGAAGTAAATATTTATTGGGAGCAATAACAGACCTGTTGATGAAGCCATGTTGAAGAATGCCTCCACAACACCTCCACAACACGTGGGTGATGATCGGTTTCAGACACCTGAGATTTCTCCCTCTGCCATTAACATGTCCAACCTCTCCCCTTTTTCTGTGCAATGTGGTGTCTTCTCAGGGACGGGGTATGCCTCCTTCATGCTCAGAAATAGGCTATTTCAATGCCACATACCAGAAAAAACCCTCCATCTCTTCTGCTACATGGACGAAGCAAACTGAAGGCTATTCTCTTCTTGGCACCCAAAGCAAAAGACTTGGTCAAATATTTTTCCTTTTTTATTATCTTCTCAAACTTTGCTTTTCCCTTGCAAACTTTTCATACTTGCTTTCAAAATACTTTAAAATTTTAACAATATGCTTTTCAAAAGTGCCTCTTTGAAAACACATAATAAAAGTGTCAACAATAATAAACAAAAAATTCAAATACATTGTTTTAGCAACTTTTCACTCGACACTCATAACATTTAAATAATTAAGGTATATAATGATGGAATAATAATAATATCTAGTAGTGCTGCCATGTAAATTTAAGAACTCAAAACAATAAAGATCTAATCATCTATTCTTTATCAAGAGAACATTTTATTTAAATCAAGTCTCTCATTGATTTATGAGGTCCGTATGAGATTTTTCAAGATAACTCTGCATTCATAGTAAACAAACATCTTTCCAAACTCCACAAAAATTCCAATTCTAAATGCCGCTAAACAAATTACTTAGCCTTCTTCTTCCCTTCCTTTTTCTTAATAGTTTCATCCATGTAAAGTATACCTTTTCCTTTGTATACTTCTGGAGGCTTACAAGCTCTAACAGTAGCAGCAAACTGACTAACCCTTTGCAGATCTAATCCTGTGCAACAGATTATGTTGGGCTTGAAGCAAAAGGCACGAACACTAGGTGGAACATCAAGTTCAACCTCATGACTATATCCTAACCTTAGAAATAGCTTACGACCTTCCTCCTCAGCCCGAGCTTTATAGCCAACCCCAACAATTTTCAAAAAACGGAAGAATTTAGCCTCCATCGATATAAAATGAGCTCAATAAATTATAATTCACCATCTACCTCAAAATAATGCAAGTTATCCGCTGAGAATAGCATCCTCAATATTCTTGTGTTACCTGCAATAACCATAAAAAAAGAAACTACTTAGAAAATTTTCTCTGGACTTGATATACTTCTAAACAAAATTTCCAGGTTAAAGAAAGTAAATGCATGTGATATTATGAAAAAACTTTCAAAAATAAAATCCATACTGGTATATAATTCAGGTTCACATCATTGTTACCCAAAGGTTATACCATTAAAACAGCATTAGGCTTATCTACCGGTGAGACTTGTTAATTCCTTGGAGAGCACAAAACCAGCAATGTCTCTGTTATCTTAAATTTTACCCTTCATCAGTAGTTAGACACTAATACAAAATACTCTTAATGCTTGCAACTAGGGTAAACACATCTATCATCTCTTGTTATGAACAGGTATATATATATATATACACTTGTACGGACTGTATAGTTTGTAATACACTTGATTTATTATAGTTTGGCTAAATAACTTTCAGTTAAGGTGATGAGATTAAAAAATTCTTTTAATCCTATTCGTTAGTTAGGGCATATAACTACATAGATTTCACTGTGCTATTCTTATACTGTGTATTTAAATTCTTGAATCAAAACCAGCAGTATTAATCATTAACCCAAATCTTCTTTTTTTTGGCAAAACTGCACTTGCACCCAGTTCTTTAGAATAGTATGAGTTTACATTTTGTTGAGGCATCACCATACAAGCTAGGCTTTGCTCTACATAAATTAATAATTATGTACCTAAAATATTTTTTCAACCTTCTTTATGATGAATAAAATCAATCAACCTTACATCAATGAGTGCAGTCATGGTTTCTCATTTTCAACCATATGCGATTATCCTCAATTAAACCTGCTAGTCCTTCCGCATGAGGTGTTTTTAAGCTTCATCATATGCAAATAAAATTTAAATCAACCTAGCATAGGAAATTATTTGTTTTGTGCAATTAATAGTTAATTACTTGAGATTCATATAAGCTAGAAATGAGATTTTTAAGGTAATGACAAAAAATTTGTAGTTGTTTGAGCTTGACAATATTGATGTCTATAGTATATGTTTGGGAGCGTTAATTCCTTCGGACAGATACAGGTCAAAAACATGTTGCATTGCAGTGTTATACTCATCTCGACATATGATCTTAAACCTTTACCTCATAAACACATACAAATGTACCATTACATTTGTCATTTTACGTTCTACAATGTCATCTCTATGTGATTTGTAATTCCTTACATGTCTTAAACTTTTTCAATATGTTGGATACCTTTGTGCATTCACAAATGTCATTTCACCATAGTGGTAAAAATATTTTAAAAATTCGTTGGTTGGACATTTGTGCCATGTGGCGGGACATTGGGGTTCAGTAAAGTTGGTTAAAACTGAAACTAAATTAAGGTAAGCTGCTTGAGGTGTTACGTTTGAAACGACTATTAAAGAGGCTACAGCTCTTTAGTCATTACTTCTCTCAGACCTCCGTTTAAGGGCATTAATGGCAAACTTGAAAAGTAAATTTAATGAGTTTCTATCTAAACAAACATGATAGATCAACAAGTAGAGGTCCTTCAGCAAGAAATGGAGTTTTTGGTGTCCCTTTACGATTGATTTACTCAATGAGGCAAATGGCTTTTTTAGGGCCATTCTCAAACTTAAGGCTGCATTCTACTGTTAAGATATTGGGACGATTGGAGATGGCTGCCAGAGGGCTCATTCTAGGCTGGGTGTTTGGCATTTCAAAGGAAAGAGTTTGTGGCCTTATTAAAGCTAATGGAATGGATGGAATACTTGGGTGGACTGCAAGCCATGGTGGTGTTGGCTAGGCCTGGCATCGGGGGCCCTTGGCCATGTGACATCTATAGTCTTGACTTTTGATGACCCAATGGCGGTGGAAGATATACCATTTATTATGGAGGAAGAGCTGGATTGGTACAGTGTCAAAGTGGGCCGTGCCTGGGACTCTCTAAAGAATAAGCACTATTTTGAAGTGGTCGTGAACATGGACTGGTCGGTGGTTTTCTTGAACTTCGTCGTGGCAAAGCACGTTGGCAGTGTTTGAAAGTCTTTGGCTCCTTTTTGCTGGGTTAACGGGAAAGAAATGGTGGTTGCGGCTTCCGTTTTGAGATCCAATTGGCACTGGTCAATGATGCAGGTATGAAATGAGGGAGAACGTGAATGCTCGCATCGGTTCCATGTTTTGTCGATTTCTCTAGTTATGGCTGCTGTTAAATTTCGGTGTGAAGGACTGTACAGACACTAGGCTTACATGACTGTAATATTTGGGGCGGGTTGTCTAGGGCACGGCAAAAACATAAAATTCGAAAATGTCGTAAGCTAAGATTAGGGTTTTGGGAGATTTGGACACCCTGTAGATTCAGGCCAAACAAAGATATAGTTATCTATTTCGAATTAATATAAATCAATCTTACGAATCCAAAAAAAAAAAAAAAACTTTAAAAATTGCAATTACTCACAAAAAATCAAAACTCATCCAAGGGCAATGTAATATCCCACCCCTAGTAGGATATTTAATTTTCAAATTTATGCCTGTCTGTTTAGTTGTGGTTTTTTGATATATTTGCAATGTTTGATACAACAATATAATGCAGCAAAATAGAAGATATTGCAATAATAATTTTCAACTCAAAAACTGAACATTACATAGGGAATACATAGCTGAAAATTCCAGATTTTTATAACAGCTTAGATACTCAGTATTTTCACAAAATATTGAAAACGCAATTCATAAAATGTCTCCTATTATCTAAAACAACAATACCCAGAAAATTTGGGCGTTAAAAATCATGAACTCATAGGTAAAATATGTTAGTTTTAGGATCAGATTTAATAGAAAGCAGAAAAATGCAACACATGAACAATAAACACAGCAGATATCCTGGGAAAACCCTCCTACTCGAGAGAGAAAAACCCAGCAAAATATATCTCATATATATATCAGATAGAAGTGCAGAATTCTGCATACAGAGTCTGGCCTTACACAAGGCTGAATAAATACAACGAATGGAAACCCCTCTCCTTGATGTGAATCACAAATAAATATGTTTCTCCTTGAAGTAGATCTGCTGCTACAAAAATGATGATCTGCTGCAAAAGGCGAACTTCTTCTTGATAGTGTGAATTGGATGAAGTGATTGTAATGTATCAAATGGGAGGACTCTATCCTCCTTATATACCAAGCCAAGTGACCTTTCACTTAGGTTGGCTACTTGAGAGAATAAATATTATTTAAAAATATCACTTAAGATATGCACGCTGACCTGCCTTGTACAAGAAAATAGCTCCTGCAGCTATAAAACACTAACACTCCCTTTTAGCTAGGGAGGTATTTTCTAGATATCTTCGTCATGGAGTCTCTCAACATGACGCCCATAATGGCTACACCCATTTGAGGAAATCCACATCCCAGTCTAAGAGATGTACAAGAGTTCATCACGGAGTCTCTCAACGTGATGTCGTCATGGAGTCTCTCAACATGACGTCCACAATGGCTACTCCCATGCGTGGAAGGAAACATATGTACAAGTGTTCATCACGGAGTCTCTCAATGTGATATCGTCATGGAGTCTCTCAACATGATGTCCACCATGGCTACTCCCATGTGTGGAAAGAAACACAAGTACAAGGGTACATCACGGAGTCTCTCAACATGATGTCATCATGGAGTCTCTCAACATGACGTTTCATCTCAGTCTCAGAGATGAACAAGGGCTCACACCTCATATTTCTCCGTCTCAGAGAAATATACACAAGGGCTTTCACCTCATATTTCTCCGTCTCAGAGAAATATACACTACAAGAGCTTTCACCTCATATTTCTCCGTCTCAGAGAAATATACACTACAAGGGCTTTCACCTCATTTCTCCGTCTCAAAGAAATATACATTATAACAAATCTTCATGATGATGTGACTCCCTCTGAAGCTCCAAGTACTTGCATCAACCTCCTGATCTCCTCGTCCAAGGTTGCCTATGTTGGTTTGTCAAACTCCCTCTGAATGTTATTTCCTCCTCTTCGAAGAAACTAATCGCAATCTATATAGGTTCTTCCTCTTCGAGAGATGACTCTAGTGAAGTTATGTGCCACCAACTCAGTCCCATGGCTGCAAGCTATGTCTCCATTCTTCAACCTGTGTGACTTCCTCATAGGATGCATCAAGCTCTTCCTCCCTTGAATGCAATCTCTCATCATCCTTTTGCTCTTCAATCCATCCTGGAAGCATTTTAGAGAGTTTAATAATAGTTCATAGAACTAAACTATCCCAAAGAGAAATACCAATGCTAGAAGCATACATGATTCACTATTCCAATGTTATTGCATGAATTAACATTAACTACATTAAATTCATGGTCATTATTCAAAGTACACACATAAAATACTTATCTCTTTATGTTGGTCAATTCTACAGATGCAGTCAAGCGCTTGTCTTGTAGTCTCTTCCCAACAAAGTCACGGCTCCACCTTATATCTGCTCCAACCCCCTGGTCGTTTTTTTGATCATTTCTGGTGCCATCCAGCGGTAAGTACCCATAAAATTATTCATGGTATGACATTAACATTCTAGACATGATACACCAAAATCTGCAATTTTGACACACATGCCATCCCCTAAAAGAAGATTCTCTGACTTCAGATCCCTGGATAATGCCTTGAGAGTGAAGATAGTGCATTCCCCAAGCGATATCAAGGGCCATCCTCAAAATAAGTTTTAGTGGAAGTGAGTGTGGCTCTTGCTTATGAAGATATGCTCTCAACGAACCTCTAGGCAAATATTCAAAGATGATGCAAAACATAGGTGCCTTTTTGCATGCCGCAACAAGCTCTATGAAGTTCGGATGGTGTAACTGAAACAGCAAAGAGACCTCAGCTATGTATTGTTTCTCAAGAGAACTCGCAACAGAATCGTCCTCATCTGGCTGCCACATCATCTTAACAGTAACAGGTCTCTGCTTATAAATTCGATGATACAACCGGTTGTGAGTCCCTGAAGCAAACTTATTACCTATGAACAATTTAGACATATCAATACTCCAATCTGATCTCATATCAGCTGAATCTTGATAACTACCCAACATTAAGAATTCTCTCTTTCACATTTCAGACTAGAACTCGCCAAGCAGACTCAAATCTTATGGCAGGAAGCTCAAATGTCATTGACACTCTTGAATACAGACTGAAACCGCAGTACCAATGGCGCGTAGGTGAAAATATGGGCTTAAATGAAGAATCATGTCCTCCTTGACTCCATGACCATAGCACCAAATAACTTCAACAACATTCACGTTAATGTCTCACATCAGACACATATATATCTTTGTCTTCAAACGCCTCAGCATTCAGAAACTCAGCCTGAGAATAATATTCACATAGATCGCACTCCTTGAAACATATGCCTGAAAAATGAATGCCACGCAGCCTCAACTCTCAATCGCACATAAATGTGACATTTCATATTGGACTCCCTATGCCATACTCAACATTGAAAAACTTCACTTAAAAATCACTTCTCCCATACGACTCTATATGCAGCTCATCTCAAAAAACTAACATTACTCAGAAAAAAATGCTCTCCAGTTATATTAATGGTCATATGAATCTTGTCGATCTTCAAGATCAATGACTCTACTGCTTACACACATCTGATCAGGTCTTGTCTTAAACCCGCTCTGATACCATGTTAGTTTTAGGATCAGATTTACCAAAAAGCAGAAAAATGCAACACATGAACAATAAACACAGCAGATACCCTAGGAAAACCCTCCTACTCAAGGGAGAAAAACCCAGCAAAATATATCTCATATATATATCAGATAGAAGTGCAGAATTCTGCATACAAAGTCTGGCCTTACACAAGGCTGAATAAATACAATGAATGGTAACCCCTCTCCTTGATGTGAATCACAAATAAATATGTTTCTCCTTGAAGTCGATCTGCTGCTACAAAAATGATGATCTGCTGCAAAAGGTGAACTTCTTTTTGATAGTGTGAATTGGATGAAGTGATTGTAATGTATCAAATGGGAGGACTCTATCCTCCTTATATACCAAGCCAAGTGACCTTTCACTTAGGTTGGCTACTTGAGAGAATAAATATTATTTAAAAATATCACTTAAGATATGCAAGTCGACCTGCCTTGTACAAGAAAATAGCTCCTGCAGCTATAAAACACTAACAAGATATGCCTTGAAACCCTTTGAAATGGATGCTAGAATGAAGTATAAAGTTTGCAGCAGTATAACAGCAGCATAACAGCAGCAACAATGATAATAATTAATAAACTCCAGCAACAATCACTATCACCAATCCCCATGTCTAGTGCAAAGCTGCATACAACTAAATTGCCAAAACCCTTGCCTGGCAACCACCTGTTTATTGAAGTTCTCATGTAGTTCTCTTTGCTCTTAAAATAATGATCAATATATTTGCATTATTTTGATATTTCATTCAAACCCTCGAAGCTTTTGAAATTCTTCTCCAATGAAGCTCAATTGTGACCTCCATGTGAAGCCACCAATTAACTGCAACCCTCAGGTGATCTTTCTCACCTATAGGAAGCACAATCGAAGAGAGGCTACATTCTCCAAGATTGAAATTACAGCAAAACCCTAGGTTTCACCTCCAAAGCCAAAGCCAAAGCACAAAACCAAGTTGAGAGAAAATGATAAATCATAATGAAATGAATTCCAAAAATGCCCTTTTATAATATTCAATTTGCATTTGACTTCATCTCATTTAATTTATACTTTAATTTCATTTTCTTTTCCCTCCTTTTTGGTACACAACTTTATACTAATAAAGAATACTTTATTATTCACTTAAATCTCCCCTTTTAAATAACACTTAATTCAATAATGATATGCACTCAATAATACTTTAATAATAATTATAATATTATAACTCCATTAATCATTGTAACTCAATTCTGACTTCACCAGGAGGTAGCCCGCTGCATTCACTGCTAACCAGGGTGCTTTACTATAAATAGTAAGTATATAAAAACAGAGCCAAAACACCTTGAATATCGTAACCTCTGAACAAGCTAAGGATCTAGAGATGAAAACACTGCCAACTGCCAACTGAGGAGCTAGCTAACTCCAACATTGGGCCCTCTAAACACCATTATTAGCCTATGAGGACCCGATGATAGGCTAAACCACCAAACTCTGATGCACGCTCAAAAAGGGGACATTACAGGCAAGATTTTTTCTGCTAGTTTTCACCCATTTTTTGAATAAATTGCACAGAAATTTTCCCAATTATTTGCCATTAACTCAGGCGATTTTTTCACAATTTCAGGCAATTTATTTAACATTTTAACATTTTTTATCATCCACTTTCTCATTTTGACAGGTTTTTGAGCTGAACCAGGACAATTTCTGAGTGTTTTCAACAGGATTTTAAGCTAAACCAGAGCATTTTGGATGGGATTTTTAGCTGAATCAGAGCCTTCAACAATTTTTGGAGCATTCCGTCCTTCAATTTCAGAATTTTTGAATAAAATTTCTCCTTTTTATTTATTAAAAATGCCCTCCTTTTTGCCCAAAAAAACCCTAAATGCTGATTGTTTTCAATGATTAGGTTTAGCGCCCTAACCGTTGTTGATGTTATTAGCAGCATCAGGCTGCTTCTTTCAGGTCCGCATGATTTCTAATTGGAGACAATACAAATGCTAGCCTAACGGCTATTTGAATTGAGTTTATTATATTCGATGAAGGAACAATTCATTTTATATCTTGCTCTTGGCCGACTTGAGATGTCTTGGAGAGTCACGTCCTTTGAAGTCATTTAATATTTGTTTATTATATTTATTGAGAGGTGCGATCCTCTATGTGGCCAACTTCCTTCTTGTTTGAGTAATGCCTCTTGGATGAGGCTGACTTGTTATGAAAAGGCACATATCACTTCATATATAATTCCATTCGTGGCATTCCATTTGGTGATTCATTTTGATACACATTCATCTTTCTAAAGTTCGAGTTCCTTGCAAGTGCGAGTTCTTCATCATGGCAGATCGACTTTGTTAGAGGCTGAAGTTATCATCTGCAGTTTGCTACTGTGATTGCATTCAGACTCTATATCCATTCTTAGTTCGGATTTTCACATAAGTCCAATATATTCAAGTGTGAATAGAAGAAGAGCAGATCGATATTGATTGAAGGCTGTTTATATATCATCTAGGTGGATCACATTATTGCTGTGTTTAGCATCTGGTTATTGTGCTCCATTCTTGGCCTTCATATCGGCCTTCTTGTAAAGGATACATTGTGTTGATATTCAATATATAAGTGATATATTGTTGCTGGGTTTTTCTCCCTCAAGAGGAGGGTTTTCCCAGGGTATCTGCTGTGTTATTGTGTCTGATTTTGAATTAAATTTCTGTACTCTAATCTGATCGTATAAAATTAGCATGGTATCAGAGCGGGTTCAGCGAAAATCTGATCAGATTTGTCAGGAGCAAAACAAATGAAGACTATTGTTTGAGGGAATCAAACCGGAGATCTTGGAGGTATAATGTTGTGACTATCTCTATTGACTATGGATCACTTTGTCAATAGCTTTTGAAATACAATGGAAGATTTTTTTTCAGAGCTATTATTTTCACGGGTTTCTTTGCACGAAGACGAACAATGAATGAGGTCGTGTTGATTCAAGTTGACATCTGAAACAGAAGCTTTGGATTCTTTTTCAACTGGTGAAATATTCTGGGAAGTTTCAAGAAATTAAATTTACAGCAGACATCCTTGTGGAGTATCGGGTCTTGCTTGCAATAAACGATTTTTGAGATTTTCATTTATTTTTTTGGCGTATAAATATACAAGGCTGGCGCTTATTAATCAATTCACAGGAGCATCTTATTAAAGGAATTGTTATCAAAGGAAGTCGTGTGTATTCTAGCAGGCATATACTTATATTCTCAACCGAACAAACTCATGAGGATGCTTGCCAGGTCTCTGTATAAGTCAAAAGCAGATTAGAATTAAGTTCGTGGCTTTCTCTTCAATTTGGGATAAGTCGATATTATTGACCAAGGGTGATGTCGTATTCAGTCTTCTCTCAGCTGTTTATGTGTGACCTTCATAAAAGTCAAGTTTGGTGCACTCTTTCTGAAGATCATTGGCCTTAGAGAATATTCGTGCCTATATCAGGAAGGGTTCAATAAGCTTTGGCACATGGACAATTACTGTAGAAGTCTGGGCGCAGTCACAAGAGGAGATTCGTTTTGGCATATAGCTGTTGGTTTTAACATTTTGGAGTAGAACAGGGTATGCGATCAGGAGTTGGGAAATACCTGAAGAAGCATACGAATCACTTCATATTATTGTTCTGTATAGGCATATTCTGCCTTGTGAGTTAAAGACAACCATAAAGATCAAATCTGAATGTATCTGGATATCTGAATCATTATATGCAAAGATCAGGAAAGAGCAATTGGTGGATTGCGAGGAACATATAGAGATAAGTATTATTTTGTTTATATTCTTTGAAATCTAGGGTAAAATTCAGCCTGCTGAGTTGTGCAGATCTGATGTTTATTTAATTTTGTGTGTATAGTGAAGATCGTGCTTTCTCTTGAATAGTGATCACTGGCATAAGATCCCTTGGAGATGTCAATCATTCATTGCATTTTGTTGTGAAGATCTCTGAGTGTGACTCTGAGATGAAAAGAGAAATGCAAATTCGTTGTGATAGGATGGTCACATCAATGTGCATGGACTGCAATAGTGCCTTGAGAAGGTTGGTCCTATATTGAATATGCTGGCTGCATAATGTGTGTTGTGCAGATTGTCCTTTGTTGTACTGAGATTAGCACTCTCGAGAGGAGCAAAAGATGGAAGAAAGATATTTCAAAATTCAATAAAGATAAGTTCTTTATCCCTTCATTCTGATCTTTTGATATATTTCTCTTTAGGTTGATTTATTTATTCATGTTTTAATATTGTTCATAAATTCTTTGTATTCATGCTATAACCTGAGATAGTAAATATTGTATGATTCTAGCATTGATATTTCTTTGGATAAACTGTTAGTAATCTCTCTCTAAATGCTTTCAGGACAATTCTAGGGGCTAGAAGGTGATGAGAGATTGCTTAGTGATGAAAAGCTTGAGGCATCTTGTGAGGAAGTCATGCCAACCAAAGAAATGATCAAGCGTGGAGTCACAACTTGCAGCCATAGGACTGAGTTGGTGGCTAGAGGGAATTCACTTTCAAAAGGCCTCTTTGCAATCTCTGAAGCAAGGGTCAAGAGGGAGTTTTGTAACTCACTGAGAAGAAGTGAAGATTACTGTATTATAAACCCTTAGAGGATCCCTTCAGTTGTTGAGATCAGAATTGCTCAAGACTGTCTTCTAGATTTGATATTGGTAGCTCCACAAACCTATTTAGAATAGAGTAATCTACTATGAGGTCGAGGAGGTCTACCCTGAACTCTCTACTATACCAAAGGTGTGCACTGAGGCAAGTGTTGCAGGCAATCTTGGACGAAAAGGTCAGAAGGTTGATACAAGTGCTTGAAGATTCAGAGGGAGCCTACTGAACCTAAAGAAGATGATAATCTAGTTGATCTTGGTTCTTTATGTTGATTTATGGAAACCAATTTTTAGAAGCTTAAGGAGGCTGCAACTAGTTCAAATCTGGTGGATCCTCCTATGTACAGTCAGTTGATTGGATCGTTGATGTATCTATACTAGACCAGATTGTAGTAAGCACATTTTGACAAGTTCATGTGTGAACCAAGGCAAATACTTCTAGTTGCAGCGAAGCATATCCTGAGATACTTGTGTAGCACAGTTGGATATGAGTTGAGATATTTTGCAGGTGTGGATCTGGAGTTGCATGGCTATACTGATTCTAATTGGGCAGGGTGTGTCACTGATCGAAAGAGCACCTTTGGCTGTTGCTTCAATTTGGGATCTGCGATGATATCCTGGTGTAGTAGGAAGCAGTCATCTATAGCATTGAGTACAGCAGAGGCAAAGTATATTGCAGCTTGTGTGGCAGCTCGAGAAGCAATGTGGCTTCGGAAGCTCCTTGTAGGATTGTTTGGGCAATCAATGGAGCCTACTATCATCCATTGTGATAACCAGAGCTGTGTGAAGCTTTCTGTCAATCCTGTGTTTCATGACAGAACCAAGCATGTTGAGATAAAATACCACTATATTAGAGATATGATATTGAGGAAGGCTATATAGTTGAGGTATATCAGCATTGATGAGCAAATGGCAGACATTCTCACCAAGCCTCTCTCCAGAATAAAGTTTGTGTACTTTTGAGATAAGCTTGGTATGATGGAGAATCCAGCCTTAACTGAGAAAGAGTCTCAGTATCAGTGATCCTCTATAATGAGTTCTTCTCTATGAGAGAAGTTCAAGGTGAAATCCCTTGATTAATGAGTTCTTCTCTGTGAGAGAAGTTCGAGGTGAAATCCTTTGTTAATGCATTTCTTTTTTAGAGAGATTTGAGGTGCAAGCCCTTGTTAATGCATTTCTCCTTGAGATTTGAGGTGAAAGCCCTTGTTTCCACCCTCTGGGAGAGCCATGGTGGATGTCATGTGTGCGACTCCATGACAGCATCACATGAGAGAGTCCGTGATGATTTTCTTGTACTTGTGTTTCACCCTCTGGGAGAGCCATGGTGAAAGTCATGTTGAGGTGACAACATCACGTAAGTGATGAACACTTGTACATGCCATACATGGTTGTAGCCATTATGGTTGATATCACGATGAGGTGATATTCCTCTTTTCCACATATGGTTGTAGCCATTGTGGTAAACATCACGATGAGGTGATACGTCTTATGTAGCTGGAAGTATCATCCCTAGCTGAGAGGGAGTGTTGATGTTATTAGCAGCGTCGGGCTGCTTCTGCCAAGTCCACATGATTTCTAATTGGAGAGAATTCAAATGCTAGCCTAACGGCTATTTGAATTGAGTTTATTATATTCAATGAAGGAACAATTCATTTTATATCTTGCTCTTGGCCGACTTGAGATGTCTTGGAGAGTCACGTCCTTTGAAGTCATTTAATATTTGTTTATTATATTTATTGAGAGGTGCGATCCTCTATGTGGCCGACTTCCTTCTTGTTTGAGTAATGCCTCTTGGATGAGGCCGACTTGTTATGAAAAGGCACATATCACTTCATATATAATTCCATTCGTGGCATTCCATTTGGTGATTCATTTTGATACACATTCATCTTTCTAAAGTTCGAATTCCTTGCAAGTGCGAGTTCTTCATCATGGCAGATCAACTTTGTTAGAGGCTGAAGTTATCATCTGCAGTTTGCTACTGTGATTGCATTCAGACTCTATATCCATTCTCAGTTCGGATTTTCACATAAGTCCAATATATTCAAGTGCGAATAGAAGAAGAGCAGATCGATATTGATTGAAGGCTGTTTATATATCATCTAGGTGGATCACATTATTGTTGTGTTTAGCATCTGGTTATTGTGCTCCATTCTTGGCCTTCATATCGGCCTTCTTGTAAGGGATACATTGTGTTGATATTCAATATATAAGTGATATATTGTTGCTGGGTTTTTCTCCCTCAAGAGGAGGGTTTTCCCAGGGTATCTGCTGTGTTATTGTGTCTGATTTTGAATTAAATTTCTGTACTCTAATCTGATCATATAAAATTAACAACCGTGACCCTAAACACTGAAATTGTGCACGTCATTAATGTATGAACTCGATTTGACAATATTAGGTAGCATCAAGGAAGAACAGCTAATTGACCTTGACGAAATTGATTCAGATTCCAAATGGCTCGCAAATGATGAAGAGCCAGTTATTAATGAGGAAGATTTTAATGTCTTTGTGGAAATGGATTATGATCTTGTGGATATTGATCAAATTAGAAGAGGATTTACCTCATCAAGACCTGCAGGACTCTATTGTGGCATACTTCACCATTCACAGCACCAAGGCATTGGCTCACTCTGTCTTTCATTATTTTGTACTTCAATGTTGAACTATGTGCCTGTATGTTACTATATAGTATATAGTAATGAATCATCACACTATATTACCATGTATTGTGTAATGCACTCAGTAATCTGAAGATTAATGAAAAAAATATGTATTAAAAAATTCATGGTGTAAACTTTCATTTCTCTTCACTCTTTCTGTCTCTATCCAATTACATTACTTTTTAATTTTTAAAAAATAGCAGTTTTCCACCTACTTTATATTTTTTTATGTTTTTGGGGTTGCAATTTCTTCCCAATTAAATATCTCTTTTTTGAAAATAAATAAATTATCATTTGGTTTGCCAAATTATTGGTGACAAAGATTTTTGCTACTATGATTTCCCCCATCACCCAGAGTTGGTTCGGTCAGCTTGAGCATCACTAGATAGTTTGTATTTCAAAGCCCATAATTTACTTGTCTAGGCTCTATCTGACCCTGTTCTTGAAGCATTAGAGAGGTATTTTGAAGTTCTAGACATTAGAAAGCTTGGTGAAACTGCCACATGGGTTCTGCCCTGATGAATCTAGAGGTTTTGCCACATGGGTTCTGCCCTGATGTGACCCTGTTCTTGAAGCATTAGAGAGGTATTTTGAAGTTCTAGACATTAGAAAGCTTGGTGAAACTGCCACATTGGTTCTGCCCTGATGAATCTAGAGGTTTTGCTGCCCCCCTTGGCAATTTTGCAACAGCCATTGTGGTTCTTCCCTGATGTAACTGGCAGCTTTGCTGCCACTGTGGTGGTTTTATAAATGCCAGGTACACAATCTGCCTTCGGGAGCATATAACTTACCCATCTGAATTCTGTTTGAACCTGTTCTTGAATCATTTGAATCATCTTTGAAAGATCTATGCACTACAGTACTTTTACAAATCCACCATGACAGTTTCACCCTGTCATATGAGGTTGTTTTGTCATCTTCAATTCTAAGACAAAATAAAGGGTTAAGAATGAATGGTGAAGAGTCCTAATCATCTTTGGCATTTCGTTTTCCCTCCATAGGCCTTCCACATTTTCCCAACAAGCTCTATATGCTCTCAAGTCTCTATTTATATCAATGTGTTAAACCATAAAGGATGGAGAAACATTAGTTGACAACCAGTTCTCTACCTCATTGTGAGCACACAAATCCATTTTTGTTGTTTTAGTGTTTTCATAGTGGGCTTACACACTACAATTCTTAGATTATGTACAGGTTGGACTGTAGTCTATCACATAGCAAATTTTCTACAATAGGAATGCAACATTTCCTAACAAGAGGTCTCCAACTATAGACGTTGTAGTTCAAGGTCAACACATCTCATCTTGGTTTGCCATAATAACAATTGGCAAGTCAAGATACTTTGTTTCTTTTGTTTCATATTGCTTTTAATTTAGTTTTAGAATAGATTAGTGGTAGCTTCCATGCTTGTTAATTCATTTCCAGCTTACAAATGAGCTGTTCATTTTGTTTTGTTCGTGTGTGCATCTGACGATTAGAGAGGTTCAAGTATTGCTCATCCATAGCAATCACTTCAAACTCTTCACCATCCTTGTACCATACCTAAGGCACATTTATAGGTCTATTTCAGATCTTGGCTTGAATCCATCTCTTTTTATGTTAGTCACATATCATATTCCTGTATTTACATTTAAGGACTTGGAATGTTTGGCCCTTATTATCACATAGCAATTGTCCCATACTCTTACATTCTTACATCTCTTTAACTTGCATCTTTTTTTTATTATTGGTTTACAAACTTATGCGTTGCAGGGCAAGGGCAAATTGGATCCCAAACAAAAGGGCCTCTCCAACATTATTCACCAAATTAAGTGGGACAACACCGAGGGGTATGATTTCCTGAATAAATATTTTGACCCAATTGGCTCTAACAGGATTTAGGGTAGGCATGAGCTCTATGGGTAATTGAAATGCGGACATTGCAGGAAACTCAAGTCCATCATTCATTCTGAAGGGTACAAGCTCACACCAAGAAAAAATCAAATCATAGAATTTCAAACCATAACAAAACCAAACCCTAAAAAACAGGGGATAGTACATGTCGATGCGCCCAAGTTTTGTACGCACACTTAATTAAGCATCTGTAAATATCGGGGTTTTAGCACTACTCAATTCTTGAGTTAAAGACAAAAAAATTGCAAGGTTTTAAACCATAGGATTTCAAACCCTAAAAAATAGGGGATAGTACATATCAATGCGCCCAAGTTTTGTATGCACACTTAAGCATCTATAAATATCAGGGTTTTAGCGCTACTCAATTCTTGAGTTAAAGACAAAAAATTTGCAAGCTTTTAAATGAAAAATATTGGTTGTGAGTTAAAGTTTGTTTTAAAGCATGGGGTGAGGAATGTTTCAATTGCCTGAAAGTTGTTTTTCCCAGCATGAGACAACTTTCCAAAGAACCAATCCTTTCATTTAATAGATAGCAACATAATTGTGTTCAAATGAAATAAAACACAACAAAAATGATCCGGTAGCATAAAGATTCCAAAAAAAAAAATTCACTGAAACCATGGCAAGCAACTTACCTAAAAATTCTGCACAAATTGTGTCGTGCTATCGAAGATGCCATTGATAAAAAAACAAGTAGAGCTTGCAATAAAAGTACGAAACCCTAACACCTATGTTCCATGGCGTTTTGGGGACAGGGACAGGGGGACGATAAGGGACACGTTTTCGGGACATCCCCTAGAGGGCCATTTTTAGGGGACGGTAGGGGATGGCGATATACAAATTTATATATATATATATGAATTTTTCAAAATTTATTAATATATTATAGAGAGAGAGGGGAAAGAGAGAGAGAGAGAGAGATATGTCAATAATTGATAACAACAATATCAATATGTAAATAAATCATGAGAACAGTAGTATAACAGCATAATAAATGTCAATAAAGCATTATAACAAGAGTCTCAAACATCAATAAAACCATGGTTCAAAAGTAACAAAAACAAGAAAAGCCCAATAGTGCAAATCTCGTAGGTAGAGTACATAACTTCTTAGCCTTGGATGTTGATGCTTCTCAGTTATTCAAACTACTCTTGACACACAAAGCAAATTACCCTGAAGATGGATCAAGAAGTATGCTTCCTAACATTGGTGACTAAAAGTGCACTGATATTTTATCCAAAAGAGCTCCAACAAACAGGTATGTAGTGGGGAAACCTCAAATTTCTTAGGCCTATAACATTCTTCAAAGTACTACAATGGCTTCTGGATAGAAAAGCAAGGTAGAAAGCTACTCACACATTGAAGACACACAAGGAATACAGTAACATGCACAAAAAATATACAGTACCATACACACAAAATATATGCAAATCTGATACAAACAGATACAAACAAAAAATATAACATACACACAAAATATATGCAAATATGTTAGAATATTATATTCTTCTTGTATTAATGATCAATACTACTGTTGCTACAGTAGTTTGTAGGTGAGGTAGTTAGACATTTTAAATGTCTACAGTGATCTACCTCCTCTATTTAATGTAATCATCTCCTTTGTTAATTCAAGCAATTTTCGGCCAAAAATTGTTTCATGGTATCAGAGCCATACTGAGCTCGTCTCCCTCAAGGGAGGGCTCAGGATTCTCGGAGGGCTCTTTGTTTTGGTACAGATTTGCCAAGATGGGTTTTTGTGTTCAAACCCGTGAAGGGTTTTGACCCATCTTCTGGGCGGATTTTGTCTTCAAATTCGTGGCTATTCTGAAAATTTTGAGGGTTTTTCGTGGATCGGAAGGCGCCATCATTTTCTCTGCAATTTTCATGGCAAATAATTCCGTTTTTCTGAGACGTGTTTGGGTCGAAACTTTCAGTAGTTCGTTTGCATTCTCTTAAGGCTTTTTCGCGTCCTGATTGACCCACGTTTCTGAAAGCTCTGAAGGATTTCGTGATTTTTCTTTAGGTCGCATTTTGTGTTGGCTTTCTAGTCAGTCTTGTGTTGGCCGCGAACCTACTCCTAAGCGCGTGACCGCGTGTTCCTTGCCCGCGTCTTCTTTTGTTCGCGTTTTCGTCTTCTTTAGTCTCAATCTCTGGTGACATTTTCGTGCTCTCATTTGCACGCGATTTTTCTGCTCCTAGCGTGATTTTCTTTTGTCTTCTGGCCGCGCAACTTGTGTGACGCGTTTTCTCTCATTCGTTTGTTTCTGGCGCGACTTTTGCTGCTGGAGGGCACACGATTTCTCCTTGTCTGTCACGTTTTGTTTTAACCCTCTGGTCGAAGCGTTTTTGACACGTTTTTTTTTTTAAATCGTTGTTCTGTGCGCCGTTTTTATCCTCCATTCTGCGCGCATTTTCTGGGCACGAATCTGCTCGCGTTTTCTCAGTTCTTCTTTTCTGGCAACGATTTTCAGAGATCCTTTGTTCTTTGGCGGATTTTTCAGAATTTTCTGCATTTTTTCTGAGCTTTAATGGCCGTCTAGGGTTTCTGTGACTTTCGGCTAGGGTTTTGACCCTCCAGTTCAAGTCGAAAAATTATTTTGGTTGCAGATTCCTTTTGGGTTTTCCGAGATCTCAAATGGGTTGGTCTCCGATTTTTCTAGGTGTCTCAAAGTTTGTGCCTCGAAATTTGTGCAAATGGGTGTTGACGAAATTTTCTGGGTATTCAAAAAAATTTCTAGGTTTTCAACAATATTTTTTGGGTACTCTTCGAATCTGGTTTTAAATATTTTTTCCCTTAAAAAAAAAATCTGGATTTACAGGTTTTCATAATTTTTTCCCTTAAAAAATTCCGATAGGGTTTATAATTTTCTCCTCAAAAATTAAGGGTCAGTTCCTGTTTATCCTAGTCAGGGTTTCTATTGTACAGGAGGGCTCTCTAGTTTCTAAAGGGTTTTACCGTTTTTCCTTGAAAAACGATGTTTTGTATGCTGATCCGTGTTTCGGATTTCGTGCCAACTACTTTTTGGGATTTTGTAATTCGCAAAATGTGTGGGATTCTTCTCTGGTTTTTACCTTTTTTTCCAAAAAAAACGATGATTTGAAATCTTGAGTTTGGCAATTTTTTCCTCAAAAATCGTGGTAATCGTGGTTTGTTGCAGTCTGTTTTGGCCACACCTCAAGTTGCTGGGGCGAACATCTACACAACTAGCTTCTTGCAGTCTGTTCTTGGGCGTCATGCTCCTCTGCAAAAGTTTTGACGGTTTGCCGATTTATCCTCAAAATTGTGGCAACTGTTCTCAGTGTGTCTCTAGCGATAGGGAGGAACAACTCTGTTATCCAAAATCAGGTTGGACGTTTTCTGGTCTGAAGTTCTGCAGTTTTTGGGAGGGTTGGTGGCAGACTCATCTCAATGGCAAAGTCCATGGCAGGCTCTTGTCTCTTGTTGCAGAGCTTTCTAAAGAAAGGGCAGCCTTCTCTGTTCTTTATCAAGACGGTTTTTTGTACTCTTGGTCATCAACATTCTGTAGATTCAGGGAGGGTCTCAGCAGCAGCAGAGTGTTCTGAAGAATTTGTGACCAAACGACCTGCAGATTGTTTTCTGTAGGCTAGTTAGACAATTGACCATTAAGGGAGGGTGTTAGAATATTATATTCTTCTTGTATTAATGGTCAATACTACTATTGCTACAGTAGTTTGTAGGTGAGGTAGTTACACATTTTAAATGTCTACAGTGATCTACCTCCTCTATTTAATGTAATCATCTCCTTTGTTAATTCAAGCAATTTTCAGCCAAAAATTGTTTCAAAATATGCATCAAAGAACCATAAAAGCATTAGTTTTTTTTGTTATTTTTGTTGATGAAGTATTCGTCTGTTTGGGGATGGCTAGCCGTCCCCGAGACAGCGAGGGACGTCCCCAACGTCCCCCAGCCGTCTAGGAGACAGCGGGGCATCCCCAAACGGACGAGAACGTTTCCGGCCATTTCCTATTGATTTTCCTAGTTCAAGGACGGCAAGGGGACGTCCCCTTTGCGTCCCCCCGTGTCGAGGACGATTGGGGATGAGGACGGCCCCTTCTGGGGCAAGGGACACGTCCCCATGTAACATAGCCTAACACAGGAGAAATTTATTTAAATAATGTGAACCAAAACCAATCTTCCTATAGTTGTTGCTTCAATCTATTCATAGGAAACGGAATCTAAAAATATGGGGGTTTTAGGGCTTACTTAGACTTTTGAGCTCGAGACAAGATATTAGGCGTAAGTCGGCTAACAGCAAGACTTTTGCAGGCCTTTAAATGAAAATATCAAATACGAAGTCAAAATTTGTTTTTAGGCATGAACCGAGTAATAATTTGACTGATTGGAAATTTCTCAAGCGTGAGAAATATTGACTCCGCGTGGGCAGTGCCCAAATAAATCCTATCGACTAATCATGGACAATAGAAACCCCAAAAACTTTGGTTAATGTATTATCATTCTAGTCGTAGATTAAACCAATAATATTATTTGTATAAAAATGTGTTAATAATATTATTTTAATATCATTTGATTAATGATATAAAAACATATTTATAAATTTTCTTGTAAATAAATGAAGTGATGTGATCATAATATTAATTTCAATTGAAATAAAATATGTATATGATCTGAATATAATTAAAAGTTTAAAAAGTAAAAAATAAATACAAATTGAACATAGTTGGTTAGCATTATCTTTTTTAATTGAATCATTAGAATTTAAATATGTCATATATGTCTATCAAAATAAATGAGTGTCTAAAACAAGGTTATGAAAACAAAGAGGTGATGAGACACTTATATAATTCTAGAAATAACTTACAACAATGTAGCATTAAAATTATCATAAAAAAAATGTAGAGATCAAATCATATAAGTTTTTTGTCCTTAAATATCAACAATAACGTCAAAATTACTCTTAACACGATACATAGATCAAACCATATAAGCTTTTCTTTCTCAACCCATCTAAAAGCTGAAATTGAAAGACGTATGTTATATAAAAATATGGGAGGGGGGCTAATTTCCTATCTTATATAGTTGAGTAGATTGCGAAAGTGAGCAAAGGTATGCCTTCATCTTGAGTGTCCAGAAAGTAGATTGAGAAGACTTCATGCCTACTCAAATGCGAATCTATTTTTTGAAGATATTGTTGCTCCGGCAGCAATCATTGCCATATGCTTCAATTGAATCTCTAGTCAAGCAAACCATAGGCAGCTACATGGGAGGAGGAATGGGTCTTATATTCTTAATACACAATCCCTCCACCAACACTCTCCTTCCTCATTGCAACTTGTCATATTTTAAAAAAATTAATTGTTCATCATTACCTCTCACACTATGTAACCCAAACGTGCTTCCCTTAAACTAAGCTCTACTAAATCCTTCATCATCACAACCTCCACCTTACTTCTATCAAGCTAGGAAACTAGAGTGGAAAAAAACAAAGCGAATTGAGGATTTTTGGATTCCTTTTTACTAAGGAGCTCCTGATTCTCTCCAAAGTATGCAAATGTATTAAGGTTGATTTCAAAACCTTTCTTGTGATCCCTTAGTAGAATATTAGCTCACAGACCTATAAACTTTGTAAGTGCCTCATTTTTTTCAAATATTTTCAATGATACTTAATCCTATTGGTCCTAATCAATAAGTTCAAGATATTTAGGTCAAGATCAATGCAAGGATGGTTGTTTCATCAAAAAATTGGGTTGCAACAATATCATAATAGGGGTCATCTATGGACTTTGTTTCAATGTTTTAAATGTTCAAAGAAGCATTCGCAATTATCACATGTCACTTGAATTGTTAGATTGCTTATCATAGCGAATGTATATTAACCCCCATGTTGCTACATTCTCTTGCACATGTATAGGCTCAATAATTCCTTGTTCATGAAGTC
The DNA here is from genome assembly GCA_007258455.2 of Sequoia sempervirens. Classification (NCBI taxonomy): domain Eukaryota; kingdom Viridiplantae; phylum Streptophyta; class Pinopsida; order Cupressales; family Cupressaceae; genus Sequoia; species Sequoia sempervirens. The sequence goes on from VDFB02271358.1 coordinate 154,922,168, forward strand.
TAAAGCTTTTTCCTTTATATTTCATGTTATTACATATTCTATTTGTTATAAGATACTCATCACTTCCAAATTAGGATGCTAATTTGTCATCATCATAGAGCCAAGAACCATTTGAGTGTCCAATCCTTTCATCTATAAGGAAACCATGTTATATGAAGGTAGTAGAAACATATTGAATTGAAACCTTTGCCTTCTTCTAATTCATGTGAGGCTTACCATGAGAGTAAGGAGAGAGAAACAATTTTAATGATCTTAACAAGGGCTTTGAGACGTTGATTGGTTAATGTAGAAGCAAGTTTAATAGGATCTATGCAAGATTATGAATGTTTGAGTTTAGGAGAAGAGGTTGCTTTGATGATGTGATTATATCTTTTAATAGCTAAAGTTCGACAATCAAAAATCATGGCATTCAACACCAGTGGAGATTTTAAAATAGATACATGAACTTGCATTTATATAAGAATATTTAATTGAGTTTGGGGACTCATACCTTTCCTGCACTTAGATTGGGTATCTATCACAATGGCCTATAGCCTGTTACCTCATTCTCGATTCCTTATGACAACCTTGAGCCATCGTATGATACTGTAGTTACTTGAGCTGTATATTTGAAACTCCAAGCCCTCATTTACATTAATTCTTTCTGAAGTTCTCGTTACATATTTTCAAGATCATGCTAATTCAAAGGAGTTTAAAACTCAGTTATATTCCAAGTTTGTTATACAGCAGTTTGGTAACTCATAAGCCGGAGAAGGAAGTCCTTAGAACTGTTTTTACATCTTCAGTTGTTCAGCAATGACTTCAATGGGAGGCATGGTAATAGCAATTTAGGGAATTCTGCATTACGCTTATATTAGCACCCCTACACCCTGTTTAGAGGGTTCGATGTAATATTACTTTATTAGTCCATTTATTGTAGTTTCCTTGGGTTTTATAATTTCATTGCATTCTGGGCATATTTATGATCCTCTGTGCAACTCAGTCCAAGTTTCGTACAATTGCTAGTGATGACAGAACATTAAGCTTAGCAATGAGTGGGTCAAATACCAGGCATGGATATGAATATTCCCATATCCGTTGTTGGGAAGGAATACCAAAAGGGCATAATTTCTTTTTGGGTCGAGGGATCACCACATATTTTAAATTATCTTTCGATGGACCATTTGAAGCGTTCTAAAGAGGTGTTTCTTAAGCCCTATTCATGCTTCCAAAACAGATCTTCAGAGCTTGATAGAAGAGTTCAGGTGTTTGTAGCATGCCCAACTAATGGTCTATCTTCTAAAAGAAAATAATAGTAATAAAATTTCATTACTGCAATAAAACCCGACTCCAAGCCCTACCACTGCTAAAATAGCAGTAAGAACTCCTTAAGGAAAAATATATATATATATAAACCAAACAGACCACATTACAAGATTCCCAACAATATGGAGGCAATTCAAAGGGGCGTTACTGACCAGTTACTTTGAAGTCGTAGCAAAGCACTAATCCATCAACCTTCTTTCTCTTGTTACAGTAAACTTTCTGGATTTGATTGTGGAAACTTGATATCTTTAATTCTTTCTCTCGCTCGCATACCCACAATCCTGCGCCGCTACTTCTGCCCAGAACCCTGGCGATGAGGACGAAGAATTGCTTCTTAAACTATCTACTCCTCCCATTAACCTCTATTAACCTCTCTTCACCGTTGGAGCCCAAGGACTCACTATGTAACTATTTTTTATTTTTATTTTTTTTTTGAAATCGACTATGAAGAAATTGAATTATTTGATTTGTCAAAATTAATTGTAGGACAAAGTAATATTATTATTTGGATCCTTTAAGGAAGTGTAAGAGATGTGTCAATAGGATATTTAAGGTGTACTTTTTAATTAATATTATTTTTTTATAAAAATATATAAATAAAATTATTTCAATATCATTTAAATAATGAGATAACAATATATTTATAAATTTTCTTGTAAATAAATAAAAGTAATAAAAGTGATGTAATTATAATATTAATTTCAATTGAAATAAAATATGTATATGATATGAATATAATTAAACATTAAATAGTGTAAAACTCCAAAAATATACCTTCATTAAGGCCTATGCTTGCCTTATACTGCATTGATGAAGAGGATAACATGATGAACACCAAAATGTGATTCCCAAGAGGTAAACTTTGTAGACATTGGACATCAGGTCCACCACATAATGGAAGAAGGGAGGGAAGAAATCCAAATCCAAAAGGTTGGTAGAAAGATGGAAGAGAAAAGAGGAAACGAATATGTCGGGTATTGGAGATCAAGAGGAAGGATTAAGTCTTATCGCAAAAATAAGACATAAGATGAGAGGGAGACCAGATCATTGAAGGCCAAAGATATGACATCGAGGATGGGAAGTAAGACTTATGTCTCAACATAAGAATAAGACAAAAGGTAGTTTAGAAAGACCTGATTGTTGAAGATCAAAGGTAAGACATCAAGGATTGATGATTGGAAAGAATACTTATGTCTTATCACAAAGACAAGACAAAAGATAGAGGGATGACCCGATCATCGAAATTTGAAAGTAAGACATCGGGGATCGAGGATAGGAAAGAAGACCTATGACTTAGAAATGAAAGCAATAAAGGTTAAGAGTTAAGGCCAATGACTAAAACCTAAAAAATTTATACTTGGGCATGCGATGGAAAGAAGGGGTATGTGGCTATGTAGACAATCGAAAGGCCAAAAGCCTAAAAAGTCTAACACTTAGCTATTTTAGGTTTTTAAGGTATAGTTTATACAAGATGGCCCATATAAGATCTCTTAGATCAGTTTTTACTAATAGGCCATACAAAGGGGCATGAAATAAAAACATTTTGGCAACCTCTATGAGATGACTATCTGTTAATCATAGAATCTAGAGGCCTTATCAATCCATTGGACACAAAGTCAAAAGGGGCAACTGTAACAAAAAGCCTTCCTCAAAAAACAAAACATGTTTAGGCCTACATTTGAGGAAAGAACAAAACATATAGGATCATACATTCCCTTAAGGAGAATGTAGAGTGTGTAGCCACACTTCTTGGAAAAGAAATATCTTAGCTAATATGTACATGGATCCTAAAAAACCTCTAGAAAATAGGTTTGCGATGAATCCCATTAATTGGAATTAGAAGAACATCACCATCAATTCTAGAGAGATGGAATGCATTGGCCTCTTTACAGTTAATGATAACATATGGACTGCTCCAAATGGCATCTTGGTATGCCTTCTTGCTTTGCCTTTTTCCTGCATCCATTTTAGCACCAACTCTCTCATTTGGAACATTGTGGAAAATTTTCTTGTCAAAATTTATCTTGACCTATGATGGGTGAGTCTCAAGAGTATGCATGGCCTTGTTATTGGTCTCTTATAACTCTATTATCTCAGCTAACCTCACTATCATGACATCATTTTCTACTAATTTTAGCTATTGTGCTAACTCAAGAAAATTAAACTCTAGTGATAATTGTAGTCTTGCTTCCCTTCCATAAACTAGCATGAAGGGGGAATTGCCAATAACTCTCTTGGGAGTGATCCTATCAGCCTAGAGGGTTGTCTTTAGTTTTCTATACCAAAGCCCCTGATTATCCTCAATAGTCCTTTTGATTATCTAGATGAGGCTTTTGTTTGAAGAATTAGCTAGGTCATTACCCCGAGGGTAATAATTTGATAAATTTTTCAAATATATACCATGTTTGACTACCTAATCAATGATTTGGGTGCCAAAAAAAACTTTGTAATTATCATAGATGATGGTGGAAGGGACACCAAACTTGGTCATAATTCCATCAAGGAATGCCAAAACTAAAGGTTTAGTAGCATCCTTCAATACAATTGCCCTTTCCACCTAGTGAAGTAATCCATGGCCACTAGAATCCATTTATGATCAACACTAGATGGTGGGTTTACCATACCAATAAATTTCAACCCCCACTGTGCAAATAGTTGGTCAACCTAAATGGGATGAAGGGGAAGTGCAACTAACTTTTTCTTTCCAGAGAAGAAATAACACAATTTGCAATCCCTTGCCCATTTGTGAGAATCATTAAATAGGGTTAGTCATTAATATCTAGCCCTCATTATCTTAGTAGTAGTGGTCCTTGCAAAAACATGGCCACCTAAAGGGCCATCATGTTTAATTCTTCTATGTCGCCAAAAATTGTATACTCTTGAAGAAAGAGGCAATTTTGCGATTAATTTGGTCCTATTTTAGACACCCTTGCATTAATCACCCCTTAAAAATTGCATTTATAGGCCCCTAATGCTCATTATTTTGGTCTTTAAGGCCAATTCCACTCACAAATCATACAAATCTTGACAAGCAACATTCAAATCACTCAAAATCCACAAAACCCACCTCAAAAATCCCTGGTGGGACTAAGTCGCCCAAGATGGCAACTTAGTCCCTTTTGAGGTATTTTTCACTTTTGAGCGGGAAAGTCACTGACTTAATTCAAATTCTCGATGGATGTCGGCCTGTGAAGTTAAAATAATGAATAATTAGATGTTGATGCCCATAAATACATGTTTTTAGGTCATTTTTCACAACATTAAGTCATTTTCAACAAGCAAATTCAAGAGTCAAGAGTCAAATATCTTTCACAAGAAGATTCATTAGTCTATCTACAACAAAGTTGAAGCTTTAGGGCAACAAGTTAGGGTTCTTATAGGTCTTCAAGCTCACTTTTTGTCTAATATATCACATTGCAAAGGGTTGATCATGAATGCCTATGGAGAATCATGGAGAAATCTAGGTTGAGGAGATGCAACTAGCCATCAAATCAATTCTAAAGACTTGTTTTCAAAGTGATTCCATCTTCCATTTTTTCTCTATCTTCAGCCTAAGGAAGGTTTGCATGTCATTAAGATTCATCTCTAATGTGATTTAGTGTCTCTTAGAATGAGTCTTGCATTGTTCTAAATCCATTTATGCATCTTATTCTTGCACTTTAGAATAGGGTTGCATCTTATTTTCAGACTTCCTAGTCTTAGACACACTTAGGGCTAGGGTCTTATGCAAAATTTATCTCTTTCAAGGTTTAAATACCAACTAGGGGTTTGACCAAGGCAAACCCCCCATTAGAAATCAATTTATACTCTATTTTGTAGGTATTTTCACAGATTTAGATCTAGGTTTCCATCAAAAAATAGAGTGCAAACTATAGGTTTTCGTTTCCACCTTCGGATTTGCAGAAAATCCTAAGTGGACTAAGTTGCCAACAATGGCACCTTAGTCCCACTGCACTAGTTTTTAAGGATTTTTTGCAGTTTCAGATAACCATTTGGCAGAAATAGATTTCTAGACAGTTTCCCTGATCTGGGACTAAGCCACCCAGTTTGGCGTAAGTGTCCCAGTTGGTCAAAAAATTAAATTTTCTAGAATTTCAGAGGCATCTACAATCTTCATTCTATACTTCATCGGTTTCCAAGTGCACAATTTATGTTTGTCATCTTTATCGTGTTCTTTATTGCATTTAATCTATCATTTTGCATATCACAATGTGTTTTCAAACAACTTGCATTTCTTAGGTTTTGCATCAATATTCATTATCTTTTATTAGTTCTTTGCATTTAGACCATTGCTTCTAGTCATATTTCAATCATACTAGCATTAGTCTTTAGTGAACCTCCAAGTTTTTGTGGGATACATTTCTCCTTTAAGGTGAAAAACCCTAGAAGTGCAAGAGAGTACCCTCCTACAAAAATTTATCGTTCATTTTGGTGAACCTACATTTAGAACATCCTATTTATGATTTAGAGTGCATTCACATCCTAGAAATATCTTGCATCAATATTGCATTAGGTTTTGCATTGTTTTGCATTCTAGGGTTTCCAAAATTGCATTAGTGAAAAACTCATTTAAGCTTGCATTATTGCATTTCATTTCCTTGCACAATAGTGAAATTTTTCATATATACACTTTAGATTTGCATCATACAACACAAAACACATCAACCTCCATCAGAAAATTCAGAAAAACTTCAAAAATACCCTTACTAGGACTAATTCACTACCTTGGGTGACTTAGTCCTATTACACATTTTGCATCAGCATTTTCAGAATTCTATTTCCAGTTTCTTAGGTTGTTGTTTGTTTTAGTTCCTTCTTTGTTTTTGTTCAAAAATATTTTCTATTACATTCAAATCATTAGCATTAGCATTATTTCCTTTCATGGCAATTATGGATAGCATTAGATTTTTATAATGTTCATTTTCAACATTAGTTCCTAGTTCATTTAGATCAGATTCATCAAAAAATGCAAACAAAAACATTCAACAATCAAACGAAACAATCAAAGCAATGCTTCGCTTTGGGAAAACTATATCATTGAAACCTTTTAGTAGTGATGACTTGGATAAGTTAGATGAAGCTCTACAAGGCTTCCTCTCACTAAGTTCATCCACTAAGGCTTGCGATGACAAACCCAAACCAACCAATGATAACTTATCTCCCAAACCTTTTAGTAGTGATGACTTTGACGTGTTAGATGAAGCCCTTGAGGACTTCATCTTACAGAATCCATCCACTAAGGTTTGTTGTGAGTAGCTTAAAACAAAAGATGTCAATGTAATCCAACCTCAACTCATCCTTTACCCACCTTCACATCAACCTCAACCTCCACCTAAACCTGAGTTTACCCTTTACCCACCTAAGCATGATGTTGTTTCTCACACACATCACACTAGAAATAATCCACAACCACAAAAGTCCAACTCAACACCCTTACCTTTACCAAATCCCATCTTGCCTAGTGCTCCTCGCTTAAATTCACTTCTTAGGGAGTATGATCTCGTCAAACAACTTAAGAATACTCCTGCCAAGATGTCCCTCTAGAACCTTCTTCAAAATTCACCAAATTATCATTCAATGCTCCAAAGAACATTGCAACAAATAGTGGTTCCTCCTGGTACAAATGCAAATGATGTGGTAGCTATTATACAAGGAATGAATGCAGTTAATGTAGACATTACCTTTCATCAACATGAGCTCCCTCTGTTAGAATTAAGGAAGAAAAATGAATCCTTTATGATAATTTCTCAATACAATCGAATAGGCATCAAAATAACCCTTGTTGACAATGTCTCTACCCTTAATGTGTGCAGTATAAATCTCCTAGATAGATTATGTGCTGATAAATCATAAATCAAATATGATTCCTTATCTATTAGAGGATTTGATAATATTACAAAGCAACCGCTTGGTGTAATCACTTTACCTATCACAATCGGAATGGCTACCTTGCAAACTCCTATTCATGTCATGCCCTATGATCTTGTGTACAATCTTCTTTTGGGTAGACCATGGATTCATGAAATGCATGCGGTACCTTCAACCCTTCATCGATTACTGAAATATGTCTATAACAACAAAATAGACCCCAAGCCTAAAAGTTGCTTACAACTTGAAAAAGGAACAACAAGTCCTATGCACACATTAATTCCAACATCTCACATAGAACCTATTGAGAACAATAAACAAGAAGAAGAATCAATGTCTAAATTACTATGTGATGATTGGGGTACCTTAGAATTCACACCTTCATTTATGGATGAATACATAATCACGCGCAAAGAGGACGAAAAAACAAGAACCAACGGTTATGACGACTCAAAATTTGGACAAATCTTCCCAAACATCTCTCATCTCCTTTGGAAGAAAATACAACATACACAAATTTTTTTTATGAGATAGATTATCAACAACCACCCAACTCGAAGGAAATGGAAAGACTTTATGGGCGAGGTTATGAGCTTATGAAACAATTGGCATACAATGGTAAAGGATGTGGAAAGAATGAACAAGGGATTCGAGTTCCTATATAATCTAATACATAAGAGACAAAGACTAGTTTGGGATATTCTTTTTCTAAAGCAACAAAAGCAACTCAATGACCATCGCTAAATATCAACACCATCGCATGTAAACCAAGAACCAATCTTACACTAAAGCATCCTAAATTCCTTGATATGGATTCACCACTACCATGGGAGTATGTTGACAGTGATGAAACCTTGAAACAAATGTTAGGTGCTTATAATAAGACATCTTCTTCCAAGAGAAAAGTTACATCCGCTGTGATAAGTACCAAGCAAAAAGATATTGATACTAATGAGACAAACACGAGCATGGAACCATATGATCTTGAATTTCCTAAGTCTAATGCACTCCCCTTAGAAGATACAATTGATATACCAATGGACATAAATGATAAAGAAAAGGTTATTAAGATTGGGAAGTGCCTTGATGATGAAGAACAAGAGGATACTACAACCTTGCTTCATGATTTTCCTAAAAATTTTGCTTGGAAATATTTAGATATGCCAGGAATAGACCTAAAGATAGTAACACATAACATTGTTCTTGATGATAATTCTAAGCCTATTCGCCAAAATATACGGAAATGAATCCTAAGATAGCTTTGCATGTTAAAGGAGAACTTGAAAAACTCCTTGACATAGGTTTCATTCGACCTATTGATTATTCTCCTTGGATCTCAAACATTGTCACAGTTGCTAAACCTGATAATCGTATTAAGACATGTATGGATTTTCGTGACTTGAATAAAGCCTCCTTAAAGGACAATTTCCCCTTCCTAATATTGACATGATAGTGGATTCCACTACGAGACATGCTTTGTTGTCATTCATGGATGGATTTTCTGGTTATAACCAAATCTTAATTAACCCACAAGATCAATATAAGACAACATTCACAACTGTTTGGGGAATTTTTTGTTGGGTTATGATGCCTTTTGGATTAAAGAATGCAGGCGCAACTTATCAAAGAGCAATGACATTGATATTTCATGATTACATACATAAAATCTTGGAAGATTATGTTGATGGCATCCTCACCAAATCCTTAACAAGACAAGACAATGTGAATGTCCTTTGACAAATATTTGAACAGATGCGTAAATACAACATGCGACTAAATTCGAAAAAAGTGTGTCTTTGGAGTAGATAGTGGAAAAATTTTGGGGTTTATCATATCTCACAGAGGCATTGAGGTGGACACAAAGAAAATTAATGCTATCATAAACATGCCACCTCCTAGGAACATTTCTCAATTGTGCACGTTACAAGGAAGAATTCAAGCCATTCGTTGTTTTGTCGCCTCCTTAGCTGATCGAACATTACCTTTCACACATCTCCTCAAGAAGGATGTGCATTTTGATTGGAATGGGGATTGTAAACAAGCCTTTGAGAATTTGAAGGAATACCTTGCAACTTTTCCCATTTTACAACCCGCAATGCCAAACAAACCATTCATCCTTTACATAGCCACATCTTCCCATGCTCTTGTAGCATTGTTGGCCCAACAAGATGATAATGGAAAAGAACATCTTGTTTATTACATCAGTCAAACTTTAATCGATTATGAAACTTGATACACCCCAATTCAAAAACAATGTTTGGCTCTTGTATTCACCACTAGTAAGTTGTGACATTATTTACTAAATGTAGAAATACAAGTCATGACAAAATTCAATCTTCTTAAATATATTTTTAACAAAATATACTTATCAGGATGTTTAGCTAAATGGGTTATGTTGTTGATTGAGTTTGACCTTAAGTTTGTTTCACAAAAAGCAATTAAAGTTCAAGCCTTGACCGACCACTTAGCTAATGCTCCTTCTCCCTTGGCACTGCCCGACAATGATTCTTTTCATGATGATAGTGTGTTGACAATAGAGGTTTCTACATGGGAATTATATTTTGATGGATCCAAGTGTAGAACGGGCTCTGGTGTTGGGGTTATATTAATTCCGCCTACCGGTAGGCCTCTTCCCTTGTCGTATCAATTAAATTTCCTATGTACAAATAACACAGCTGAATATGAGGTGTTAATTGTTGAATTACGTGCCACTTTAATCATGTGTATCAAAGATATTAAGATCTTTGGCGATTTGCAATTTATGATCAAACAAATAAATAGAGACTATCAAGCTAAACATGATAAATTATCAAAATATAAGGATCTCACAATGACCTTGTTGGCACAATTTGACTCATTCACCATTGATAACATCCCACAAAAAGATAATCAGCATGTAGATGCAATGACAAGTGTTGATTCTCTTATATCTCCTCAAGATCCTTTGAAGGATGTTACATTCATAGTTCATCCCATCATGACACCCTCAATCAATGATAAATATGTAGACACGTTAACATTAACAAAGGATAACTCATGTGCATGGTATGATGCCATATGTAATTATTTAAAAGATGGTACCATTCCTGAGCCTACAATAAACAACACCTGCGCTCATCTAAAAAAGGTTAGCAACCAAGTACATAATCCTTGCCAATGTGTTATATAGACGATCCTTTGATGGCATTTTACTTAGATGTCTTAAAGATTCAAAAATCAATATGGCACTTGAATAGGCTCATGCGGGCATCTATGGAGGCCATTTTGGAGGAAAGACCTTAGTGCAAAAGCTTATTCATATGGGATACTATTGGAAAAATATGGAAAAATATTGTTATGTGTAAGTTAAGCGATGCTACAAATTTCAAGAACACAACAATTTGATTCATGCTCTTGCTTCTAAGCTCTGTGCCCAAATTCCTATTTGGTCGTTCTCAATATGGGGCTTGGATCTAAATGGAAAAATATCACCATCGTCTTCTACTGGACATATGTTTATCATTACAACAACCAATTATTTTACAAAATGGGTAGAAGTTATTCCTCTTCGATCCACCACGACTGATGTGATATGTCGTTTCATCTTGGAACACATTATTGCTCACTTTAGACTTCCTTCCGCATTAATTTCATAAAATGGAATGCCATTTAAAAACAATGATGTGAAGTTCTTGGACATCTTTCATATATAACATCGTTTTTCAACATCGTACTACCCACAATCTAATGGTCAAGTCGAAAACACTAATAAGATTCTCGAACAAATCCTCAAGAAAACTGTCAACCAACATCACAAAGATTGGCACAAAAAATTACCATATGCGCCATGGCCCTATCGAACAAGTGTTTGATCCTACACCTTACAATCTTGTTTATGGTACCGAGACCGTCATGCCTTTAGAGTTAGAAATCTCGACATTAAGGATTTCTCTTCAAGGTATTGTCAATAATAACACTTACAAGGCACAACAATTAAACCACCTTGAATTGCTTGATGAACAATGTATTTATGCTCGCGAGCATCTCCAAGCCTACACTAAGCAATTACAACAAAAACATGATACTCATGTCATCCCTTGGACATTTACTAAGGGCAATTTAGTTTTATATGAAAATCAATGAAACACTACTGTTGATTATGTTGACAAAGGAAAATTCAGCCCTAATTGGTTAGGACCCTATATAATCAATACAAATTACAGTTATGGCGCTTACACCTTAACAAAGCTAGATGGTACACCCCTCAAAGACCCTATCAATGTTGTACATCTACGTCGGTATTATGTCGAGTCCCTTTTTGAATGGTATGAAAGATAAAGCGGTGTTGTTAAAGCTATTGGGTCATATCCCATATGCTTTCATGTTGCTTCGTTCTTAACAAACAAATTTTGTGTATGTCTTGAACACTAAAGTGATTATTTAATTTATTTTTATAATTACTATAGGTTTCATACTATTCAAATTCATCTTGTGTGTTATGATAAGTTACATCATTTAATTTAGCATAACATACTTAATTATTGTCATATCTAAAAGAAACTGTAATAAATTTTAATTAGATCACATAAACTTTGTTAAATCATGAAGACATTAATTAAGTAATCTTGCTAAGGTTATTTAATTAATCACATTGCCATTTAACATTGAAAGACATTAAGACAACTCATAAAATATCAAATACTCATATATATATCCAAAGTTTTATGTACATATCATCACAATATACAATATCACTGAGGTCTGTGGGAACTTGACCCCTCAAGCTCTAGTGCTCGTGATCCGGTAGCAAGACGTCGGGAGATGGTCATATGTGATCGTGATCGCGATTCGCCGAACCTAAGTGCAAAATATAGGCCTTGTATTTGTCCAAGGTCCACCTAATGCTCCCTTGTTATCTGCTTCCTCTCCACCTGTAGTCGTACTACCTCTACCTGTAGTCTCTCAACCTTTCCTGGAGTACGAGATGATTGTCTTGCAATCCCAGCTCAGCGGAGTCATCTCCTCAGACTCTCATATGCTACCTATAACCTTGCAAATGGTCTAAGTGACTCTATATCCTCCTCCATGATTAGTGGGGGCACGTAATTTGAGTCCATCTCCTCCTCATCGATGAATTTTGGCACTATCTTTGCAGCCACCTAACGGTAGAGCTCCCGCCAGTCTTTCTTCACTCTTGCAAGGTAGAAACAATACACAATCAGTACACATCATCATGATATATATAAAGAGCATAAGCACTAAATTGCATGCATAAAATCAAATATCGTCACCTATATCTCTAGTAGGCTGAACAATATCAACATCGTCCTACGCTGGGAGCATGTAATATGTGCTAGCCTCTCCACGACTGTGAGTATTGGTGCCTGTTGTAGCTGTTGCTCGTGATCTCGTCATATGAATGAGAGATGACTCTCCCCACTCATGTCAATCCTCAACTGCTTCCTCATCACTCTCACTCAGGGGTGGCTCCTCCTCCTCATCCTCCTCTTCTCCCTCCTGGCCATCAATGACATTAGTAAATATGTCTGCAGCCCTGTATCATGTCTCCTTGGCCCTATCCTCTCTATCATCCCCCTCATCTTGCAGTGGACCTGCATCTCCTACAAGTTCATCCATCATATATACCGGAGCTGGTCGTGACACCTTCCACCACTCCTCATACTCCCATGTGGCACCAACATCGTCTGCGTCAGAGATTGGAGGCTAGTTGTGATTTGAGAAGTTGGAGTCACTCTCGGTAACATGGTCTAGAGTGAGTCACACTATATCATTTGGTCTTTAGGCACTCCACACTAACCTCCTAAAAAAGGATCGTGTCTAGGGGTGGTATTTGAATATGTCCAAATTGCCATATGACTCGATCGTAGTAGAAAGGACGTACTACATGATCACGTCGTCCAACCGTATATCTATCTAAATGTAGTCTCCTCAACTGTCTAGTGTGATCTGGCCACTATAACGTCAGCTGATAAGGTCTCCATAAGATCTCATCATCCTCCAATCAGTCAAATTTTACTCTACAAAAATGTAAATCCCCATACTACCATAATCGCTATAGAGGATAGTCGAAGGCCCGAGGATACCCTACTACTGTAGCAGACGGGAAGTCGATTGGTCCAGTACACGTAATATGCTCCAAGCACCACACCTTAGAAGCATGCAGTGCACCATGTTGTCTACCTCTCGAAAAACAAATCGACCAAGATCATAATACAAATGTGTTAGGATACATCGACCCCAGGTGTATATTGTACGATGGTACATCCCTCTAATCAAATGCACTAGTCCTCCCTCAAGGTGCACTACTTGCCCATCGGGGACGAGAACTAGTGCTACAATATGCATCATAATCTGTCTAACTACTAGTGCTCATGAATATAGTAACATTTCTAGGTCTATCTTCCCTCTCACTCACTCATCATGTATTGGACCACCCAGACAATACTGCATATCTGCCTTCTGCTCGTAGAAGGTGTGGTCTCTCTCAAAATGTACCTACTCTCCCCAAATAGGAATGTGGAGAATACGGTGTACGTCCTCTATGGTGATCATCATCTCTCTTGTCGGTAGGTGGAATGTGCATGTATTCACATCCCAACACTCGCAGAGAGCCATCAACATAGTATCGTGGTACCTCATGGGAGGCATGAGGTATGCCCAATAGATACCTACAACTTGAAGGTGCTCTATCTCCTCTGCTGTCTACCCCCTAGTCGCTATCGTGAATGGGTGGGTACCTATCAAAATCACAAACATATGCTCTAAAAATCATCTAATATCTTTAATTTTTACTTTATTCATCATGCAAGTGTACTCAATTTCATATAGTGTGCTTTCCTAAAGGCCCTAGACACTTTAGAACCCTTTTGGGACACTTCGCAAAGAAACAAGACACTTTGCGAACAAAGGGTGCACTTTGCAAAGTAAAGAGGACACTTTGCGAACTTTTTTTCCAATATCCTAAATTAACCTAGATATGCATAAAAATTATTAAATAATTGCATAAACACATAGCACAGGTAGCAAAATTGACTCACCTCGTGATGACGCTCGTTGTGTGCCACCTGGTCCCATAGAACATCCAATGACGCAAGCCTGTAATCTTGTTTGCTCGGCATCTTTCTATCTCACTCGTCACACTCACGCTACAAAAAGGTAAAATGGACTAGTAAGTGACAAAATACCTCACTTTCACCTCTTTTAACTCTTTCCATTCTTTTTACTCTTATGTATAATCTTAGGCTTTTTTCCTATCTTAAGTGTCAATAAAGTACTTTCTATTCAAAAGACCATAACAGGTGCTAGGGAACTTCGTTTTTTATGCTATTTGATGCATTGGAATCGTGATTCCGCACCCAAAATCATAAATTGTCTATCATTATGTGGCATGGTACTTGGATATGTCCTACGGTATGATTTTTCTTATTCAATGTGGCTAGTTTGCTACCTTGATTCCACCTTCGTAAAGCAAGCGAAATCAAGGGGGGATATACATCTACCCTCAAATTTTACTTATAGAAGTTAGATAAAAGGATTTTTGGACAAATAACGAATTCATGTTGCAGGATGCGGTTCCTAATGTTGTGGTTTTGCAGATAAATACATTGGGGGTTTCATTCTCCCGTCTTTTGAATGAGTATCCTTTTGTGAAGTAAAGTGTACTGTTTAGAGTCCTTTAGCTTACATATGCACATAGAGTCATATGGACGCTAAAGTGGGGGCTTAATGTGTCGCCAAAAATTGTATACTGTTGAAGAAAGAGGTAATTTTTTGATTAATTTGGTCCTGTTTTAGACACCCTTGCATTAATCACCCCTTAAAAATTGCATTTATAGGCCCCTAATGCTCATTATATTGGACTTTAAGGCATATTCCACTCACAAATCATACAAATCTTGACAAGAAAAATTCATTATGATATTGCTATTAGGATTCAATCGTGTAGTTTCAGGTCAAACTCATTGACCCATTTTTCTGATATTGCTATCAGAAAAATTCAAATCACTCAAAATTTACAAAAACCACCTCAAAAATCCCTATTGGGACTAAGTCACCTAGGGTGGCGACTTAATCCCTTTTGAGGTATTTTTCACTTTTGAGCAGGAAAATCACCGACTTAATTCAAATTCTCGATGGATGTCAGCCTGTGAAGATAAAATTATGAATAATTAGATGTTGATGCCTATAAATACATGTTTTTAGGTCATTTTTCACAACATTAAGTTGCTTTCAACAAGCAAATTCAAGAGTCAAGAGTCAAATATCTTTCACAAGAAGATTCATTAGTTTATCTACAACAAAGTGTAAGCTTTAGGGAAAAAAGTTAGGGTTCTTGCAAGTCTTCAAACTCACTTTTTGTCCAAGATCCCACATTGCAAAGGGTTGATCATGGATGCCTATGGAGAATCGTGGAGAAATCTAGGTTGAGGAGATGCAACTAGCCATGAAATCAATCCTAAATACTTGTTTTCAAAGTGACTCTATCTTCCATTTTCTCTCTATCTTCAACCTAAGGAAGGTTTGCATGTCATTAAGATTGATCCCTAATGTGATTTAGTGTCTCTTATAATGAGTCTTTCATTGTTCTAAATCCATTTATGCATCTTATTCTTGCACTTTAGAATAGGGTTGCATCTTATTTTCAAACTTCCTTGTCTTAGACACACTTAGGGCTAGGGTTTTATGCAGAATTTATCTATTTCAAGGTTTAAATAACAACTAGGGGTTTTACCAAGGAAAATACCCCATTATAAATCAATTTATACTCTGTTTTACAAGTATTTCACAAATTCAGATTTAGGTTTTCATCATAAAACAAAGTGCAAACTATAGGATTTCATTTCCACTTTTAGATTTGTAGATAATCCTAAGTGGAATAAGTCTCCAAAAGTGGTGACTTAGTCCCACTGCATTGGTTTTTTAGGAGTTTTTGCAGTTTCAAATACCCATTTGGTAGAAAGAGATTTCTAGGCAGTTTCGCTAATCTAGGACTAAGTCGCCCAATTTGGCGTAAGTGTCCCAGTTGGTCAGAAAATCAAAATTTCTAGAATTTTAGAGGCATCTACAATCTTCATTTTGTCCTTCATCAATTTCCAAGTGCACAATTTCTATTTGTCATCTTTATCGTGTTCTTTATTACATTTAATCTATCATTTTGCATATCATAATGTGTTTTCAAACAACTTGCATTTCTTAGGTTTGCATCAAATTCATTATCTTTTATCAGTTATTTGCATTTAGGCCATTGCATCTAGTCATATTTCAATTATACTAGCATCAGTATTTAGTGAACCTCCAAGTTTTTGTTGGATACCTTTCTCCTTTTAGGTGAAAACCCCTAGAAGTGCAAGAGAGTACCCTCCTACAAAAATTTATGGTTCATCTTCTACCAATTTTCTGACCTAATTCTATTCAATGAACCATAACAACACTCCATTGAGGTTTTTTATGAAAATTATGCCATCCAAAAAGACATAGAAGATGGATTGTAGCCTAAAATGTATTCTTTTGGCCTTACATAGAACTAGGGGATATCTACCTTCCTGCAAGAAGGTAGTCATATCATTCACCCAACTATTTTTGAGTGTTAATGTTGGATTTCTAGTGCTCTTGCAACATAAGGTAAACCTCTATAGGAGTATCAAATGTTGAGACAAGCTTCTCACATAACCCCATGTCTATCACAAGCTTGGTGATCTTAATATCAATGTCATACTCCATCACCTTAGTGATCCATCCAACTCTTTTTTCATTGATCTATTTCTGCTCAACAAAAAATCTTTGATACTAACATGATGGACCATCAACTAGATCCTTTTGTCTAATTGGATCCTTTTGTTAGACAACATGTGTGAATTTTTTCAATGCTTTAACAACAACAAGGACTTGCATCTCAACGTAGTTATCCTTGATCTCATAATCTTTAAGCCCCTCACTGAAGAAGGAAATAGGTTGCTCTAGATTTTCATTATTTAGTTGTGTCAAGTCATCTGATATACTTGCTTCTCCTTCAAAAGTGTAAAGGATGATATCCTTGTTATTATTGGGATTGAAAAGGGTGGAAGCCCAAGAAATTACTTATTTAATAGCCTCAACACTATCTTTACCCTCCCTCGTATAAATTAAAACCATATTTTTCTTCAACACAGAAGTGAGAGGCTTTACCAAAGCTATAAGGTTGGGAATGAATATAAATTTACAAAATTAATTGTCCCTAGGAAGCTTTATAATCCTTTCTTATTGTTGGGGAGTAGAATGGACATGATGGATTCCATTCTATCTAGATCAATGGTCAAACCATATTTAGAAATAGTGTTTCCAAGTAATCTTCCTTGATCAAAGGTGAAGACACACCTGTTTGGGCTAAGAGAAATACCATATTCACTACACTTCTTGAAGATTGATCAAGATGGATGAAATGATCACTTGCATGTTTTGAAAAGACTGTTATGTCATCCAATTAGACCAACACAATTTTTTTTGTACACCTGGAAACACTATGTCCATGGCTTGCTAAAAAGTGGTGCCAATATTGATTAACCCAAAATAAATCTTGTAATAAACATAGGCACCCCATTTGGTAGTAAATGTTGTCTTATGTTGATTAGATTCTTGAACTAGAATTTTATTGTAGCCTGAGTAGCCATCTAAGAAAGATAATATTTCTAAACCAATAACCTTTTACAAAATTTTCTCCATGGAGGGAAGAGGGTACTGATCACTTAGGGAGGCTCTATTTAGGTCTCTAAAGTCAACACAAATCCTTAATTCTCCATTCTTCTTTCTGATAGGGACCAATTTTTCCACCCATGAAGGATTTTTGATGGGAAATATGATCCTAGCCTCTATTAATTTAGTCAAATCCTTCCTCATTAGTGGCTCAATCTTAGGATTGAGATGTCTTTTTTTCTATCATATAAGCTTGGAATCTAGGTCTAACTTAGTGGTATGATGGGATAGGTTAGGATCATAAACCTAACAAAGATTGATGAAAGCTTCATTGTTAGTTTCAGAACATAGCTTTCCCAACTTCAATGATCTCCCCTTTATAATCGTAACTAGCTTGCTTGTAGTCACCCTCAACTAATCATTTTAATTAAAGATACCCTCAAGGGTTATGAGACATTTTGGAAACTTATTGTTTTTTAGCTCTATGGTCTGATCTTCATATTGGTCTTGCAAATTAGATTGATTTTTAGTGGAAAATTCTACCTCTTGGAGAAAATTGACAATTTTTTGATCATTTCCAAAGACTTGCAAATTTACCTAGTTATCTAAAACAACATGCTTCACAAAAATCTTGATACATTATTCCCTATTATTTACAATATATGTTGGAATATCAAATTGAGCACCAATTCTTGCAAGCCTGTCGACATGCTTGTTCTAATTTATGGTGATAGGCTACATGCAAAAGCCCTCAAAACCCTCAATAAAATCCTAAAATCTATGTTTGTAGGATTTGAGTAGGTTATTCTTGGTTATACTTCAAGTTTTTATTTTATTGACAACTAATCCATTGTCTCCAAAGACCTACAACAATTTGACCCTCCTTTTCCATGCAAGTTGGAGACCTTGGATTAGGTATTCATACTCAACCACATTGTCAGTGTAGCTAAACTAAAGTGTGAAAGATAAGTAATACTTATTCTTTCTTGGGGATACCAACATTACACCAGCACCAACACCAATCTTATTTCTAAAGCCATAAGAAAAAACTGCCAATCTTCTTGAGTTTTCATGAGATTGAGGATATGAGTATCCTCTTCATGAATACAATGAGTTCAACACCAATCTCCTCCACTTCAACAAGTGGGTAAAAGTGAAATGCATTACCTCTTTCATCTATCAAACAATTAGGAACCTCCTCTAAAAGAGTAGCGGGTTCATGAACAAAACACTCATCTCCTTGATCATACAATGTGCAATTCATATTTATGGGACTAGGGGTGTAGGGTTCAATATGATTCTTTACAATTTGAGATGGTATAGACAAGGCATCCCTCATGGTGACATTGAGGTTAGCCTTCATCATTTGATCAACTATAGTGAAAGGAGGCTGACTAACCTTAGGTGAAACTCTTAGAATAACAAGGTCCACCCTTATTGATTGGGTGGCTTGTAGTTCCTCCTATGCTCTATTACCCCTACTATGAGTCTAATTTGGTTGTAGTACAATTGTCCTTCCTATTGTACTGGAAACTAAAACATCTTGGAGTGGTTGGGAGGTTGATTTCTAACTAACTATGGAAGATGCATTAATATCCACTGCTCTTTTCTTCAACCTTGTGTTCTAAGCCACTACATTAAAAATTAATTGGTTTATGTGACAAAAATAGTCCTCATGCTAGTTGACCAATGTAGAGTCTCCCTAAATGTGATCTTTCCTACAAGAAGTTGTTTGGTTTGCATCAAATTGTTTTCCTAAAGCCAAGGGTTCATTTTGAACCATTAGAGCTTACACAAACTCTCTATTTTGATAATATTTTTTGATTATGTGATTGATTGCATGGGTAACACCGGCCATGTTCTTGAGCTAAGTTATTTTGGATTGGGACAAGAGTCTTTGAAGTGTAAGTAGTGGTTGGATTTACACTATTAAAGGGTTTGGCATAATTCCATTGATTTTTCTCTTGATATGGTTGTCTATTTTGCTGATAATTCTAGCCTTAAGATTGGTAAGGTCTAATTTTTTGAATTTTCCTCTCTATTGTTACTAAATTATTACCAAAATTCTACATTGAGGTTTTTATTTTGTGCAATTCATTTGGAGGTGCAACAAGAGTAGATGATTGACTGGTAAAAGCAAATGGAATAGGAGCTAATGTGGGATGTTGAGGAAGAAGCTCTACAAATAGAGGCATTGGTGGCCTTGGACCTATTTTCTTCCAAAAATAGCATGCACATCCACTTTCAATTTTAAAACATCTCTAACATTAGATGATACCCCTGTATTATCATGTCAATATTTATCAATTAAAGACTTGATTTCATTATTTAATTTCATGTCAGACCTTGGGAGTCTACCACTTAAAGCCCAACATTGGTTAATTAGATCATTTTTAATAATTTCTCTTCTCTTACCACTCTTCTCAAATTTTTAGCATTTACATTAAAAAAATTAGATGTTTTATTATTCTTTTTCTCAAAACTAATTTATTAACTAAAGTATTTTTATAACTTGTCTTGCTGCATTCCTATCTTTAGAGTAACTCTTTTTTTCCAATAAAATAAATAGCATTAGCAATACTAAATATATATTTTTTCATTTTTTCATCTTTATTTTTACGTTTTATAAATATACCCAATTTTTTCAATACTCTTTGTGTTCTTGACATTTTGATTAATATCTTTATGATTTGACATTGAAATCCTATAATTTTTCCAATAAAAAATAGTTTATATAATCTATTTGCATGGGTTCAAATTTTTCTCCAAGATATCTTACCATGAATAGTATGCAATACATTTCTTTCAATTTAAAAAAAAAAACATTTTCATTTTCGTTTATGCAATTGATTTCATTTTTTTCATGTTTCTAATAGTATAATTTAGATTAGTATTGCTATATCTAGCTTTATTTAAATAATTAATATCATTACCATTAAGTGCAATTGAAGACTTACTTGGATTTGTTTCTATGATCATATTTTCTAAATTGTTGAACTCTTCCATATTCACAATTTCCATATTTGCATAATCGACATTCATCTCGTCCATGTTGGTCTCTTCAATGTTCTCTTTTTCAATAGTCATCAAATTGGATGCTTCAATATTCTACATTTCTTGAATCTTTGCTCTTATATCTCTTTGGCATTTTCCCTCTTTCTCTCAATATGAATTAATTTATTTGTGTCATGAGCTTTAATTTTTAACATTTATTTGATCCCACAGTACTAAAGCTCTTGATAAAATTAACAAATGATATTTAATTTATTTTTAGGTGGATCCTTCCTTAAGATTTTTGAAATACAATTAGATGTAGATCCTTTGTTGAATATATCACATGCTTGATTTCTCTTGAAAATAGATCTTGTACTTGACACCACTTGAATTTTTATTCATGATTGAATATATTTAAAATTAAATATAATATGACTTGCCAAGAGATTGGAAGAGACATTTTCATAAAAAAAACTATAGAGATAGTCATTATCGAGTTGTACCTAGAAAATAAAAAGTTGTATAGATGCAGTAGTAGTAATTTTACTAAAAATAGGAAAACAATGGATAAATTAGAAATGGGTACCTATTGTAAAACATGTACCTTGCTCTTTTTCAGAATGTGTACTCATTCCTTTTTAGTATGGATACACATTTTAAAGCAATTACATATTCTATAAAATTAAAACTTGAAACCAAAATTTTTGGTTTGGTTTTAGGCTTGAAAATTTCTTAGAAACCCAATCCTTGGATTTACAAGTACAATGTCATGTTAACATCAAGAGTAAAAAATGACTTTAGCATTATGACTAATGACTTTTTTCCATAAATTTAGGACAAAATTAAAACTCATTATAGATGATGATATCTAATCTTTAAATATTGTAATATTTTTACTAGTCGATATATTTTTCTATTTATTAATCAATTTTTAAATAAATTGATTCATTAATTTGAAATGACATATATTACTATTTTTTAATAACTTTTGATTTTGATTTTCTTAAAACATTATGTATGATCAATCTAGATGTAATTGCATACACATTGAAAAATTCATGTTATGATTAGTTTATCTCAAATTATGTTGGTCGTACATGAGAGGTTCTCAAAAATAAAAATTAGGGCGAGTAAAAATTAATAAAAAATATTTAAAAAAATTATTAAAAAATCTTGACCAAACTTCAACATAATACATATATTTACAAAAAAGGAATTGAAATAATAATTTAATTTAGGTCAAACTATGTTGTTTGTACATATGAATGTTTTGGCCCAAAATATATGACTTTAAAAAAGTCACTTTTATACATCAGGGATACAAAACCAACTTTTAGCATCTTTGTATTAGAATAAATTACATATTTGAAAAGTAGACACAAAATTAAGCATTTAATATTTTTTGTAAATGCTTCAATTTTTTACTCCAATTATGACAAAAATTAAATTTCAAGAAAAATTCTTCCAATTTTTTGCCTAAAAGCGAACCCAACTTCTTGCACTTATGCTTGACTTATCTAGCAATGACATTGGCAATGCTTTTAATAGAAGTATTCAAAAAAGTAATTAACTTAAAACTAGATGCATATTCATTTCTATTTTAGAAAGAAGTTTGATGAACCTAAATGATTGATAAAGTTTCATAGATAACTTTTGTGGGAGGATTCAAAGAAAGCTTGATCAAATTATTCCTTGAAACTCTCTTATAAATCCTTGAAGAACCTATCCAAAAGAATACCCATCCTAGGAATTTTATCATTCACCATTATTTATAATGCAACATCAATCTCATCAAGGTGAGTGGGTTATCTAATTTTTTAAATTTTCTTTTAGACTGCAAGAATCGGTCGAGTATCCATCCCCCTATAAATTGCAGTGCACTTGTAAACCTTTTTCATGTGACCGATGGTGTTGGCAGGACATGCCCTCCAATACCACAAGTTTGGTGGGAGACTAGACCTCATGACCTCTTTCCTACAATAAGATGCTTTAACCAATCAAGTTAGGTCCCCCGCCCCAAGTGGGTTATCTAATTATCACTTGTTCTCATAGTCATTTATGTGGGGATGTAGTTTCTCATGAAATCCTTTAGTCTAGTGTAGGATGGTTCATTTTAATTGTCACATGAGAATAATTTTTGGTAGTGCCCATGAAAGGATCTCATATTCTTTTTGATCCACATGGACAATGATACCTTTTCTATGGAGGGTACAATTTTTAAACTTAGATAGAATAAAAATTTAGTTCATTTTTATTACATCATTTATCTAACTAGCTTAGTTGTGTTTGATCAATTCTACCTGGTCAATTATGTGTTTGATTCATTCAGTTCTAATTATTATTTTTATTGCGCTACATGTGTATTTATTTCCATACCCATATAATAACACCGTGCTCATTTATTTTCTCCCTTAATATGGTATCAGAGCTAAGATAGGCTAGGATCTCCAAGTATTCTATAAAGTGGCTAGTCCTCAAAGGGCTAGTAGCTCAATGGTAGATCGCTCCAAAAACAAATGGAATGTCCTAGGTTTGAGTACTAAATGGTCCATAAAAATATTAATATGGTTTCAGAGTGACTTAATTTATTTTTCCTAGAAAATTGACTATAGATTTTGTGTATGCAATAAAAGGTGTTGATAAAAGGATTGAAGCCATGATAAAAGGAGGCAATCAAAATATTTAGATATTCTCCTAAATTGATTGTTTAAGTGAGAATATGGAAGGATTATTCACCTTTGTTATCCAAGGTATGGAGAATAAGAAATAAGTCAACAAAAACCATGGCCATTGGAAGATTATTGGATGAAGAACAACAAGTTCAAATCAATCTCTTTTAAAATAATGAAGAATTCCAATGAATAGGAGAATATGTTGATATAACTCATGTGTCCAAATATTTCCTACTTTTACATTCTTGGTGGTCTAAGTTTGTGTCCAAAAAAGGCACCATTTGTTGTCAGGGGTTTTTAAACATCTAAATCATCACATTTTCATTGTGAAAAGGCACTGATGAAACACGAGTTTGGTGTAAGAAGTAGTCTAAAAGTTGTAAAATGAAGCATTGAAAGTGTGATGTTCTATCAATGTTAGTTTGAAAATGTTTGTAGAATAAGAGGTGAACATGTATAAATTGTTGAGATTGGAGTTGTTGTAGGCTTATGATACTTTGTGAAGATAAAGGAATGCATGAAAAGACGCATTTTTTATTTTAATCTCCTTGGTTTATGTTTTACAAAAATATAGTTATAAATAATTAAAAGTATATTATTATTGAATTTGGGAGAATTTTTTTCAATTTTTTCTTAATAAATCCATTAGTAGTTTTAAAATATTATAAAACCAAACATTAGGGAGTTATTTAAGGGTTTTGGAGGGATAAGGACCCCCAAAACTTTAGCAAATGGCTAATAATGCAACTAAAATAATGCTCACTGACTCTTATTTCTTTTGAAAGGATAAAATTATGATACTTAGAAAAATAAAGTTCAAACCTAATTATAGCTTGAATACCTTTGGGATGTAGTCTTTGGGAACACAACTAGACTTACACATGTTGATGTAAACCAAAATATATTTTACAAGCCCACTCAAAAGGCCAAATTGATCATATGGTTTGAAGTTTCTTATGAGCTTCAACCTAACATTAGAAAAACCACCACTTCAAAAGATGTTGGGATCATCTTAAATTAGTATATGGGGCCAAAAATCAAAATCAAAATTTTCACTTGCTATGTTAATTTCACTAACTTCAAATGAAAAATGAGGAGAAAGTAGAGATATTTCTTAAAATATTTGTACAAATTAGTACATCCTTGCAAGCATTAGGAGAAGAAATAATAAATGCTTCTCTAGTATCCATAGTATTGAGAGAACTACCACCTTCATTTTGTATATTTTTCATGTTTCAATGTGGAAATTGAAACACCATCCTTTGAAGTGTTAGTTAAATTTCTTCAACAAGAAGAAGCAATCCATGGTGAGACTTAAGACTCCCAAGATAATTAGGTCCTTGTTGAATACCCAAGATACTGAGAGAGGGGGGGTGAATTAGTATCTTCTTAAACTTATTGAACAAATACTATCCAATTACTCCAATGCATATAACAGTAAAGATAAGTAAGAGCATTAACATAACATGAAAGCACACAACACATGAACACAAGGATTTTTACATGGAAAAACCAAAATGGGAAAAACCACGGTGAGGGTTAGCTCACAATATAGTATAATTGGTTATAAGATATTACAAATGGGCGACTCACTACCAAGACTCACTATCCAAAATGGGAGGCTCACTGCCTACAAAAGATACAATGACAAAAATGGCTTACACTAGAAAATGAATTGATAATGTACACCTAACAAGTGTTGATTCGGTTCCTTTGATGCTCAATAAACTGACTTAACACACTTCATCATCTTCACATACTTCGCTTCCTCCTTCACTTCAACAACCTCAAAAAATCTAATATATGTATCTAATACATCCACAAGCATTAATTAGGTCGGCCTAATTAGATGCAACCCATATTCACCAAAAATCAACTGTCGGCTTCAATCATGTACAAAACCTTTCCAAAAACAACTCAAACATTCATAATGCTACATCATGTCAACATGGACCTAAGAAAGGTCACACATACATCTGCAACACAAAATTAATTCACCATAACATCAACTATCCATTAGGTTGGCCAAAGAAAGACCTAATAGCAAAAATGCAATCAATAAAGTAATGCTAGCTCGCTCTATGAGAACCTATGCACGTGCGATTATGAATATACAACCTTTTGTAGACACAAATTATATTGATTGATCTCGTGCACCTAATCCTGATTTACTAACACCAGTTCTGCCTAAATCACTCTTTTACTAACCATTTAATCAAATATTTTTTATTTGATTAAATTCATCACATTTCATCTTTTAATTAAATAAATCAAACTTTACTAGATTAAATCATTATCTTCTATTAATTAAATAAATCATCTTGTTTAATTAATCCTAATGTCCCTCTTTTAATTAAATAATTCATTTTATTTAATTAAGTTCTAATGTCATCCCCTTTAAATTAAATAAATTAATCTTTATTTGATTTAAGTCTAACACCATCCCCTTTTAGTTAAATAAATCCAACTTTATTTAATTAAGTCTAAATTCATTATTCCTCTCATCTTGATTTATTTAAATCCAAAAATCTAAGTCAAAATGTCAAATCAGCTAAATCTTCATCTAAGTTAATCAAATCATGATTAATCCTAACTCCAATCCATCAAATCCTCTAGATTTTGCAACTTGTGCAAGTAAATCAATTTAATTGATTTATTAAATCTTCTATTTTCATTCAAAAAGGCATAAAGTTGGAATATTCCTCAAATTTGAAAATTCCCTCCCAAAGGACTTGTCCATCCAACAAGGCATTAAAGGCCTCTTACATGTCCTTTTTCTTGAGCCAAGTGGCATTAAATCTCCTTTCTTCTCCCTCCAACATGTCACTTCTTCAAATTCAAATATCCACCTAATATAATTTATGTGCACATTCATCCAAATGTGCTCCACCTCTATCCACTCACATGTTGACAAGTGGCATTGTGCTATTGGTTGGTCTTTTGTCCCACATTCATCCTTTTGGCTCATTCTTCCATCATTCTCTTCTATAAAATAGAAGGCTCTTTTACTAAATTGGGATCCACAACTTCATGTAACATCATTATCTTCATGTTTTGAGAAATTTCATCCATTCTCATCCAAGTTCCATAGTTTCCATCAATTTCATAGCTAGGTTATGGAAAATTTTATCAAGGAGCACCATTGATCATCATCAAGCTTGCAAGGAATTGGGAAAGGGATATTTTCCACATCAAAATAGCACCAATTCCCCCATGGGATTGAGAGTTTGAGCATTTTGATAGGAATTAGATTGCTTTTTATTTGTGTTCTTCCTTTATTTCTTGTTCTTTATGCTTCAAATGAATCTTATGGGGAATTATGGTTTTAATTTGCATAATGGACTAATATTGTGTTGTTTGTTCATGTTTGTGCAGGTCTAAATCCACCATTCACACCTTCCAACATCCATAAACCATTTCCCAAAACTACAAGTAATGATAATCATCAGCGGAGGATTGTACACCAAAATACCAGAGGATAGTAACTGCATACCAGTTTAGATACCGGTCCAGAATACCATATCAAACTTGAACATAACCTTGTAGTTGCAACTCATATAACATGGTGACATCAATGACAACAAAAAAGTTGTAAAATAGGATATTCTTATTCATTCTTCCAACAATCTCCCCCTTTGTCATTGATGGAAACATGTGCTAAAATTTACAAAACCTCCTATGTGCAACACTTCTCCTATCACAACATTTTCTCTTCTTTACAACATTTTCTCCCCCTTTCTTCATTACAACATTCTCTCCCCCTTTGACATCAAGGACAAAGGGCGGTCCAAAAAGAAATATGAAAACTAAAAAAACATTAACCGGAGGATGGCAAGCCTTGAAGCTCCTTAAGAATACCTTGCCAAGCTATCTTACCATTTTCCCAACTCTTCTTAGCAGCAACCAACATTCTGTTCAAGGATTCCAATTCCACCAGACTTTCCCCTACACCATCTAGAGTACCAGAAGTCATATTTATCTTTTCTATTTTCTCTGCACTTTCCAAAGCATTGGCAATTGAGGTGTACTCCATTCTCACCAGGTCACCTAATTGACCGAATCTTCTAATGATATCTTCCTTCTGCTTCTGAAGAATAAATATTTTTTCTTTGTGAGTAGAGATGGCATTCCAAATTGTCCTATCTCTATCTTTAGATGCATTGTAGGTACCAGAGACAACAGTCAACTGGGACTCAATGGAGTCCATAAGATCCTTAATATTCTGAGTGGCATTTGGCCACTTTAAGCAATAAGCAAATACCATATTTTCTTTAGACTCACAAGTCCGCACAACTTCTAGATTATTTTCAACATTTGTGTGTGCCAGAGCACACTTATTATGAAGTGCCAAGAGTCTCTTCTCTGCAATTTTCTCTTCAACCTCTTGCTTTTTCTTCTCACCAATTTCAAAGGCATACTCCTTAAAGGAGTCCAATAATAGTTTCAAATTCTTTACCGGAGTGAGAGATGTATCCATTGAAGCACCAGGTGTGGCCTCATGCAAAGATTTAAGAGCATCATCAATAAGGTTTGTTCCTTTCTGGTGAATTTCCAAAATTTCTCTTCTACCGGATGCATGCAATGCATCCCCTAACACCAACTTATGAACAAGAATTTTTTTATCTAAGTCCACACTACCTTGAATCATGGGAAGTTGTAGAAGCTTCAGAGGAATCACCAGTTGGAATCTAATTTGCTTGGACAACAAGCCTTTCAATACATCATCATCATCGGAGGATTCTCCAGGGAACCTTTGAGATTCTACAACCTACCTTTGATCTTCTTCATTCTTCCTAACAGATTCCCCATTTTTCTCTTCCTCTTTTTTTTCTTTTTCCTCTTCCTTCTCTTCTTCTTCCTCTTCTTCTTCTTCTTTCTCTTCTTCTTTTTCATCTGTGTCTTTGTCTCTGTTGCCTTCTTTATCATTCCCTTCACCTTCATTTTTATCTTGCTCTCCTTCAGTATTATCTTTTCCACCTTCATCATGCTCCAGAGGGTCAACACCATTCTTCTCTAGATCAACTTTTCCCTCATTCAGATTCTCCATCTCGGGAGGAATACCTATATCACATGTACTAGAAGGAATGTCTTCCTTAACCTCTTATGCAGAAACTTCTTCACCTGTGTTGGGTGCAACAACGGATGGGAGTGCACCAAGCACACCATTTTTTCAGCCATACCCCTGATGGCTTATGCAGTCTCTTTCCTTATTTTCTTTATCTACTTCTTGTCCTTTGTCATTAGGGTGTTCAATCTTTTCTTCATCTAGAACACCTTTGAACATATCTTCTGCAAATTTTTCAAATCATTTGGGGTGAAAGATGACCTAAGTTTCTCAAAAGCATCATTTCTAATCTTTTCTTCCAAATCAACATCCTATGTTCTCCTTTTCATCAGGGCTTCCCACATTTTATTAGGCACATTATTCTTTACATACTCCTAAATAACTTCCAATGTGACAACATACTGAATAACAACTAAAATCAAAGTTTTTTTGTCCTCTCTACCTACTTGATCATAATACTCTGTTGTAGGCTTCAACATATCTTCAAAATGTATAAAGGAATTGACTATTGCCTCTAATCTGAAAGGGGAATCGAGTCTTATCGGAGAATCCTTTTGTTCTTCCTGGTCCAAAGAGGCTTCTTTTGAAACCTTTGCTTTCTTTGATTCTGGTTTGGTGTGCACATGAACACCAAATTCTTGTTCTTCATCTTCCTCAGAGGATGACACAATATGAAGTCTTTTAGAACCAACACTAGCTTCCTGAGAAGCACCTTCACTAGAGGAAAAGATTCCTCTTCTCCTTATTACCAACTTCACTGCGTGGTCCTCCTCCTCTTCCTCTTGTTCTTCAGTAATGCTAAGATTATTCTCCCTTGTAGCTTTTTCATTATTTCCTCTCTTGTCAGGTACCACCAGAGGAGTCTCTTTTATTTTCTCGGACCTAGTATTAGGTCCAGAAGGAGTCAGGCCTTTACCTTTTTTATAAGCACTGGGTTCTACCTCATTGCAGGGGTTGCAGATGGTTTCAAAGGAGTAGTCCTATTGGATCTCCTTGGTCTTGATGATTCTCCAACTACCTTCTCTCTCATAGCTCTACCTTGTGCAATCTGATCATCAATGAAGCCTGCCTCTTTAAGCCTTTTATCTACATTCTTCTAGAAGAGACATGAAGAATGATATCATTCTTGTACTTATAAAAAAATCTCTTAGGAATTTTCTCTCTCTCATTTATGTTGCTCTTGAACACAACAAAGAATGTTGTTCGAGAATTATCTCTAGCCTTCAAACCACCCAAACTATGCATGTAGTCAAAAATATGATGTGCCACCGGTCTGGATGTGTCCCAAAAAGCCACATCATCTCTTCTGGGAAGTATCTTAAGGAAATAGAATAGAAAACAAATAATCAAGGAGCCAAATTTAAAAGCATACATATTTTCCCAGGTCATCTTCAAGTTCTCAAATAACTACTGCTAGAGAAGTTCACACAAATCATAACCTGCACCATTAGTAGCCATATCTATTATTGAACTAGATCTTGTATCTGATCATTATTGCAACATACTTCACAACATGATCTGTGATAGGTTTTGTAGAAAGAGCCCTCCTGTCATATGTAGCTTCGATGAGTTCCATCACCACTTCATTCTTCACAACTTTCAATATTGGTACCGATCTGGTGTCACAAAGTCCGATAACAACCTTAATTGCTTCCTTAGTTATAAGATGGGGTGTCTCGATCCACAAGAATTTTTCATGCATTCTGCTAACAATTGGTTTTACATACTTATCATCAACCGTGGAGCTAAAATTAGGAAAGTAATTCCATCCTATCCAATTTCTTCGCAACAATGTTTGAATATTTGGGTTTTACCAAGAAATCATCCCTAGTGAGCTCATTCTGTCATATGTCTATTAATTTACTGTGATTATATTCCTCAATCTTGACTCGAATGTACATTCTTGTATCATCAATGGGCATAACTCTGTGTGGAATCGATGAGAAGGCACCCAAAGGGTCGTCTTCAAAAACCTTCATAGAATACTTCTTATAGGACAGTCTAGGTCTTTCAAACACACTAACAACTATAGGAGTTTCCATTTTTCACAATTCAAGCTCAAACAATTTCAAAGAGACGATTCTCACAAACCCACAATAGCACAAATAAGTAAAATACTTTTTTCCTTCGCGAAAACTAGAACTAGGGTTTGCACAACTCACACTCCAAATTTCCTTAAGAACGCTCCAAATCGCTCTTCAATTTCTTCAAATGCACAAGTGATCAAAATTCCTTACAAAATCACTTTATAAACCAACGATCTGCCCTAATTCGCATTAAATGCGATAGATTTCAAAAAGTTGCTAAAAACCCCTCTTCATTGCATTGAAAAACCCTAATTTGCTATGCAAAAGATCATGCCTGCACTTTTTCTTCTGGTTCCTTTTGCATAACCTCTTCCTATTCATTCCTTACAAAATATCCTCATGCCAAAGACTAACACACCAAATATCCAGGGAGGTCGACCAATTTTCTGTTAAAGCTCCCCTTAGACCATGTTGGGTCTAATTCCCAGAGGAATTGTCTGCACCGGATGGGGGCATAGACGCATTTGATGTTTTAGGATCTTCTTCCTTCCTCCATATCTTGTTCATTTGTTGCTTAACTTCATTCTTGTCAATTTTCTTCACTAGTTCATTCTTCTTTATCAGATTAGACTACGGATGCTGCCACAATAGTGGTTTACACTTTTTGGGAGATCCTGATTTTTGCTGAAATCACATATTTTTAGAAAATATAATGATTTAAGCCTTGAAAATTTCCATTTAATGGATTTCAATTGAAGAGGGTTTGATCAAACCACCTTAGACCAAGCCCCCTTGGATAGAACCCCGGTAGTTTTAAACCATACCTATAATAGAGTCTCCTTTACACCTATCAAAATGTTGATTAAAAACCCCTTTTGATTTACTATTTGGAGGATCAAATGAATTCATTTAAAATTTATTTTTTTGTAATTATGTAGTCCTTACTATAAGATTCCAAAAAAGTATAATTTTAATTAAATTTAATTTGTTATTATATTTAATTTTTATTTCTTGTGAATGTAGGTTTTTCATCGAAAATCAAGCTCTCTGTTCTGCACATGTGGAAAAATAGAAGATTATAAAAAAAAAATTGAAAAATATGAGTGCACTAGATATTGAAGTCCTTGATCCAACAAAAAAAGAAAAATTGAATTTTGATACATACAAAAAAAGTTGTGTTATACGGTCGCACTATGTCTGAATTGTAATTGGTTTGACTTCAAAATTTGATAAAATAAAAAAATATTCAATACAAAACTATCTAACCAAGTGGAAGCACTAGATATCAGTTAATCTAAAATTTTAATGTAAGCCACTTTTTAAAAATGTTGTTTTCTAAAAAGAAGAGCAATCTAATTCCAAATTTTTTGAAAAAAATATATTTAGAATATACAGACAAAATGTCATGAAACTCTAGTTTCCATCATCTTCAAATTCCTTACGGTTTAGCTACTATAGGTGCTCGAAAGTGAAGATTTAGTTAAAAAAAATTATTTCAGTGTCCAGTTTGGCCAAAAATTGTAAACGACTATTGTGGGATCACCACTACTTTCCCTTTTCACTTCTGCAAACTCTTGAAATGTGTCTCAATTTTTTGCAGTTGTAGCAAACAACATTTTTATAATTAGTTTGTCCTCCATTACCCCTTGATCTGAATTGATTTTCTTTGTGTCCAAACTTATTGCATGTATGGTAGTAGCCAACAAAGTATTGATTCATTCTTCCTCCATTAAACCAATTCATCACCTGAGTTTTGCATTCACTAGCTCTATGTCCAAATTTCTTGCATGAAAAACATTGTCCGGAGAAGGGACTAGCATACTGGTTTATTTTACTTCTGCACTTTGATGCCCTGTGACCAAATTTAGTGCATGAAAAGCAAACACCATTGAAGGATGGGTACCTTTGAGCATTTTGCTGTCTGATAGGTGGTCTTTTAGCAAAGTTTCTTGGATTTCTTCTTGCTTTCCTTTATCTTGAGTCTTCTGATTATCCATTATGTTTGAGGTTTGCACAACCTTAGAGCTTTCACCTGCTTCATTTCCCAAACCACTTTTGTCTTTAGAAGGTCTCTACCTTGCAATCAACTCATCAAGTTTGGTGGAGCTTGTCTTGAAATTATCTTTATAGAGTTTTGCTTTCTCCAGATTTGCTTTCAAGTTCACCACTTCTTGTTCAAGTCTTGTGCATTCATCAGTCTTGCTTTGTACCACTATATTCAAGAATTCTTCAATTCTTTTATTTTCCTCCACTTGCACCTTCAATCCAATGATCTCTTCATTATCTTGCTTGAATTGCTCACTCACTTCTCTATGTATTTCTTTGAACTTCTTCAATTGCTCTTTCAATTTTCGGATACATTCATTTGCCTCATCAAGATTTTCTTTCAAAACTTTGTTTTCACTTTAAGCCTTCTCAAGATCTTCAAGAGCAGCCCGAACCTCTTCTTTGTCATCCATTTGCTCAATCTTCAAGATATTCCTCAAGAGGTTATGCTTCTTCAAAGGAACCAAGCTCTGATACCAATTGTTGAATACCCAAGATACTGAGAGGGGGGGTGAATCAATATCTTCTTAAACTTATTGAACAAAGACCATCCAATTATTCCAATGCATATAACAGTAAAGATAAGTAAGAGCATTAACAAAACATGAAAGCACACAACACATGAACACCAAGATCTTTATGTGGAAAACCCAAAATGGGAAAAATCACGGTGAGGGTTATCTCACAATATAGTATAACCAGTTATAAGATATTACAAAAGGGTGGCTCACTATCAGGACTCACTGTCCAAAATGGGACGCTCATTGCCTACAAAAGATACAATGACAAAAATGGCTTACAACCAGAAAATGAACTTATAATGTATACCTAACAAGTGTTGATTCCATTCCTTTGATGCTCAATACACTGACTTAACACACTTCATCATATTTGCATACTTCGCTTCCTCCTTCACTTCGACAACCTCAAAACAATCCAATATATACATATTTGATACATCTGCAAACATTAATTAGGTTGGCCTAATTAGATGCAACCCATATTCACCAAAAATCAACTGTTGGCTTCAAGCATGTACAAAACCTTTCCAAAAACAATTCAAACGTTCAACACACTACATCACGTCGACATGGACCTAAGATAGGTCACACATACATCCACAACACAAAAATAATTCATCATAACACCAACTATCCATTAGGTCAGCCAGAGAAAGACCTAATAGCAAAATGCAATCAACAAAGTAATGCCAACTCGTCATACGAGCACCTATGCACATGAGATTTTGAACATACAACCTTCCAACATCCATAAACCATTTCCCAAAACCACAAGCAATGATAATCATCAACTGAGGATTGTGGACCAAAATACCATAGGATAGTAACTACATACCGGTTCAAATACTAGTCCAGAATACCAGATCAAACTCGAACATAACCTTGTAGTTGCAACTCATATAACATGGTGACATCAATGACAACACAAAAGCTATAAAATAGGAGATTCTTCTTCATCCTTCCAACACTTGTAACAATGTAGAAGGGAAAAAACCTACACATCAAAGTGGTCTATCAGGTTCATCAAAACCAAATTAGGGAAAATCTTCTACCAAGAAAAATAAATATCTTATTTATGAAAGAAATGGACATGATCTCAAATATTATTGGTACAATTCTTATGCTAATAATGAATCTATCAATATAAATCCACATAAACCTTCTTAGGGGGACAAGAAGAAAAATCCCCATTGGTAGAAAAAGCTAAATAAGCAACATGGCAAGGTTGCATCCACATGAGATTATTTAATGAAGACAATTTCTTGTATGCTACAGAAACAAAGACCTCCATTTCAAACAATTATGTTTGACATGTTGATTCTAGTGCATCTAGACTTATGATAGGTGAACAAGAGTGTTTTTTTTTTTTTATCTCAATCCAACCACCTACCATGGGTAAATATCTCTTAGTGATGCCACATCATATGAAGTTTAGAAAGTTGGAGATATTTCTTTGCCTCTCAAACCTCAAAAATATAATGTTACAAATGTTCTTTATGTTCTAAGGCTCACAAAGAACCTTATTTCCACAAGTTAATTACTTGAGCACAAATTGAAAGTGGAATTTTTAATCATCACAATGGCGAGAAACCTTGTCTCATTAGAGATAAATCTAGAAATGAAGTTGTTGCTCATGCTTCAAGGGTCAGAAAAATGTTTCAACTTATTCATGTAACACGTGAAGATAAGGCTCTTGCAATGAAAACTAGTGCATCAATAACTCTTTGGCATCAAATATTTTTCCATCTCAATTTTGGCTATCTTCCTACATTAAGTAAGAGAGATATGGTGTGAGGAATTCCTCCCATAAAAAAATAGTTCTTTGATCACATTTTCTTGTTGGAAAGAAACTAGGCTCATTTTCTTACCATAGAGAATAGAGCCTCAAGCCCTTAGAATTGGTTCACACTAATCTATGTGGAATAATAACATCAAGTCATAACATGCTTTCTATTGCCTACTCTTTTTGGATGGTTATTCTATAAAAATGTAGGTTTATTATTTGCTTCACAAAATTGACCACTAGTTTCGTGTCACAACATAATGGTGTTGTCATGCAAGGACTTCATAGAGTCATAAATTTTAACTTCAAAGTTCATTTTGGTTGATATTTTACATGGAGGTGCATTTTGAAGAGTTGATTGGAAAGCCATTCATTTGGAGCTCATTTCAGTTCTTTTTTGGGATCAAATTCTTTCATTTGGGGTCTCAAAAGTAGCTTTTTAATTATTTTTCAAGATTCTCTAAATCTATTTTTTCCTTATATTTTTGAGTTCTTTTTCAAATTAGAAGTGTAAGTTGACAATCAATATCACCATAGTGGTAGAAATATAATTAGAAAATTTCATGGTCAAATAGATAAGTTTGTGAAATTACCTTAAATGGAAAATTGAGAAAGTTGTGAAAAGTTGCAAAAAAAGGCAATTTTTAAATTGGTAGATATAAGGTGTATTTTTAAGTTGTAGGGACACAAAAAAATGCTAATGAAGTTTGGAAATATATTATTTTCTTTATTTTTGTACATTTACTTTAATGGTGAATATTGCTTTTTAATTTGTGGTTGCATCATGTTGTAGAAAGGTGTAATCATACTATTGTAGAAATGGTATGATGTATGTTGAAATATGCAGACCTTGCTCCTCCATTCTAGGTTGAAGTAGTTCAAATTGTAGTGCATTTTTGAATCGAGCACCCACCAAAGTTCTAAAAAATATCATGCTTGAGAAATATTGGACTAGGAATAAGCCCTCTATATCACATTTCTAAGTGTTTGTCCAGATGTACAAATTATACGCATGTTCCTGAGGTATAAAGGGAAAAATTGGATGGTGAATTTTTGAAATATTTTTTCCTTGGGTACAATTCAAAGGTGAAGGATTTTGACTCATGTATGTAGCAAAAAAAAGTGTACATTAATATAGATGTTGTTTTTCATGAGAAAATAGGATGTAACACCTCTTCCTCACCATCACCTGTTAGTTCTCAAACACCAAAGATTCTTGAACCTAAAGATGAGGAAATTGATGAAGTACAAGAAGAGGTTTTATTTCCACTTTACCTATTTCCCTCTCTTCCTTTGTCTCATTCCTAATCTCTTTTATATAAAAATATTCCTAAGTGCTACCAAGCCACAATAAAGGATGTTAAATATGACAGTTATAGATACATAGGATCTCTTAGTAGGACCAAAACTCATATTAGTAAGTCTCATAAGGAGGTAAATATAGCTCTCATGTGTATAGTTATTCAAATTTTAGAACTAGAAATAGTTCAATGGGCTCTTGAGTCACCGCCTTGTAAGGATTCCATAGATGCATAATATTGAAATCATTATTAAGAAACAATTCATGGGAACTTGTTGACCTTCCACTAGGGAAGAAGGTTATTAGATACAAATAGTTTTTAGAATCAAGTATAGGTAGACACTAGCAATGATAAGTACAAGGATTAACTTGTGGCTAAGGGCCATGCATAGAAGGAAGTTATTGACTGTGATGAGATTTTCACCCCTATAGCAAAGATCAAGACTATTCAAATGGTATTGGTAGCATAGTTTGGTTGGAAAGTTAATTAAATGGATGAAAATAGTGTATTTCTTAATAGATATCTCAATGAAGAAGTTTGCATGACTCAAACAAATTAGGGTTATGTTGCACTTGGATAGTATAATTATGAAGTATGTAGACTTTTCAAATCCCTCTATAGTATTAAATAGGCTCCTCAAGTCTAATATATCAAGACCGATGAGAACATCCTTTTAGTCATACATTCATTAGGAATCCTTATGATCCCAATCCCTACCTCAAAGATAAAGGGGAATATTTTTATCTTGATTGTATATGTCAATGATCTAGTCATCACAGGGAGTTCTCCATAGATAATTGATACAACAAAGAGTGATCTCAAATGATTACTCAACATGACAGATCTTGGGCTCTTGAATTATTGTCTTGGACTTGACGTGTGGTAAAAAATAATTAGATCTATGTTTCTCAAATGAAATATTTCAAGACATTGCTTGAGAAATTGAAAATGGAAGATTGCAAATCTATGTCAACACTCATATAGACAAGTTTATAACTTTCCCACCATGATCCATCATCTCGGGTGAATGATACTCTTTATCATTAGTTAATTGGGAGTCTCATCTACCTAACTTATATCAAGCCCAATATAACTATGTTGGCAATTATCTTTCTAGGTTTACGTAAGAACCTGAGTTTTTTCATTGGAGAGTAGCAAAGTGTGTTTTGAGATACATCCACATGTGGTATAGTAGCATATGACCTAGAATACATGTAGAATACAGATTTTTCTTTGTGCATATACACAAATGAAAAGTATGTAGGTTCAGTGGATGACAAGAAGTTTACTTCAAAATTTGTATAATTTTTGGGATCTGGCTTGATATCCTGGGGAGAAAAAATCAAACCCCTATCTCTCACTCTTCCACAAAGGTATATAATATCATGTCCTATG
Organism: Sequoia sempervirens; assembly: GCA_007258455.2. Classification (NCBI taxonomy): domain Eukaryota; kingdom Viridiplantae; phylum Streptophyta; class Pinopsida; order Cupressales; family Cupressaceae; genus Sequoia; species Sequoia sempervirens. The sequence goes on from VDFB02271358.1 coordinate 154,959,813, forward strand.
AGGTGATATAGTTACATAATATTTTAATAGTGATGGGTGTTCCTGGGATAGGTCCTACCAAATTATTTTACGATAATCAGAGTGTGATGAAGCTTGATCGTAATCCTATATTTCATGATCGTACCAAGAATATTGAGCTCCAATGTCACTATATTCATGAACATGTTTAGAAATATAATATCTAGATCTGGTTTTGTTTGAATCAAGTGCAACATGCTAACATATTTACCAAATATCTTGCAACTTCAAAGTGAAGTTCAAACTTTTCAAATTTTATTTCTTTATTCTCTTAGGCATATGATCTAATGATGGGGGATTGTTAGTTCAATTTGATTACATCAATTATCTAACTAACTTAGTTTTGTCTAGTCAATTGTACCTAATCAGTTGTACATTTAGTTCATTCAAGTTCATTTGTTATTTTTTGCTAAACTACATGTGTATTTATTTATATTCCCACATAATAATAGTGTCTCTCTATTTTTATCCAGTTCAATCTAGAGTGGACATATGTTCATCTATCCTCATAAATGTCAAATTGATAGAGATTATTTTCTATTATTGCAATAGCTTGTCAAAGATTCTCATTGATATGGTTAGCAAGAAATAAATATCAACCTTTTTAATGATACCCTTAGAGGATAGGTCTTATCATTTTCCTTTTCCAAGTAACTATATTTTTATAGGATCTAATAAATGAGGGGAATCTATTAATAGCATACTTCCACTAATATTATCTTAACCTCATTAATGATAGTTTAAAATGTGTAATAAATAATGAAGCAACTAGAGTTTTTATGCAATCCTCTTCAAGTATATGTTAGGTATTAAGTTTGATTGGACAAGAATAAGGGGGTTTTTCATTAAAAGAAAGTAAAATACCCATAGCGATGGGGGGATGATAAGAAAGAGTGGTAGTAAAATCTAACTAAACTAGATGACCCTATTATGGGGGATGAATAAAGAGATTTTATGAGATATACAAACAATCAATTTGATTAAGTTTCCTTCCAAAACATAATCTATACTTATTCATGTGAACCACTAAGTTATGACTTTTTTATTTGTTATTCAAATAGGATAAAATATGCCTAATGATTATTTTAGAAGAGATAGAAAATCAAATAGTTTTTACAAAAATTTAGAAGAGAAACTCTAGCTACAATTTTAATAATGTTTAACCATATTATTGAAATCCCCCCATAATATATTCAAATGTGGGATATTCTCCTACTTCCAATTCAATTTTTTGATTCCCTTTTTATGACTATTCAAGGCATAAATAGAGTGTGAATAAAGTGTAATTGTTGATGAGGACCCTAAGTTCAAATAAAATAGTGTGGAGTATTTTTCATGTTGCACAATGTAATTAATAAACTAGGGATAAAGCCGCAACAAAAACGCCTCCACTGCTATATATATTATTAGATTGTATGAAGAGAGTTTATTTCAAACACATAATCAAGCCTAGTGTGGTTTAGTTTCACTTTTTGAAGAAGAGCGACATTGGGTTTCTACTAGTTAATTCCATGTTCATACATAGGGATAGAGACACACACCCATTATTTGAGAGAGAAATTAGTACTTCATTGAGTGGTTGAGATAATCACATTGTCTTCCACATTTACATCTAGAAATTAGTTCTTAAGAGTGATTAGTTGAATATTGTATCATAAATTATGGATGAATGACCACTAATGGGGGAGTGTGATCTAATTGTACTTGTCTCATAAGGACCACTTTAAATAATTTCAAAGGTGATAAAAAAATTATCCTTTTCATATGTCTAGAGCTTATCAAGTGGAGTCCAAGGGTGAATCATATAAGAAGAGTTGGTAGAATAAAAACACAACTCTATACATTTTTACATCATGTACCATCCATCTTCAAGGATAACATCACGAAGGGAGTGAATAGGTTGACCAAGATATTTATGCCCACTTGAACCTTAGGAGAGATAATGGTCTATTGAATGTAGTGAAACATCGAGTAGACGAAAACAATTATTCACTAGGTGAATGCTCAAAGAGTTTAGTGATGGGGAGAGGGGTCAATAATGACACACAAAGGAGAATTTTGTTAGGTTGAGACATCATTAATAATCTAGAGAAAATTAAGGATTAGAGGGGTTTTTCATCTTCTCAAGGGTAAGGTTCATTATGTTTGAATTGGGTAGGGTGGTCCCAAATGAGGTACACCCTTCTTTTCATCATTAAAAATAAATATTAGGTTTATTTAAGTAAACATAGGGATGGTTAATTTTGAATCTAAGTCTAAAAAGCCTAATGATGTTAGGTAAGTATTGAGAAAGGTCTAACATAATGCATGCTCAAAGTTAGACTCTTAGTATAGAAAACACCTTAGCATTGCTTTTACACCATATGGCATGTCCCATCTATCTAGAATATCTTTAAAGATGGGGTAAAATGCCAAAATAAAAAATGGAAATTTAAATTTCACATGGAATACCTAGAGCAAGATGCTCCTCAAAGATGAAAGTTAAACTCACATACCGAAAGATAGTTGATTTTTCTACAAATAATTTGTGGCATATCACAACACTATACGAGTATGGTTTGGGGAGCCAAGCATACAAAAGATATATCCTCTACCTAAACCATCAATGGCTTCCATTCCCTAGCCTTTGGTTGGCATTTGGGATGACATGAGAACCTTGACATTGAGTGTAATTTAATGTCTATAATTATCAATCTATGAAACCAAGTGTTTCAAAGTTGAATCAAGGTTTTTTTTAGATGTGGAGAAAGAGAATTTTCATATTATGGAGTGGATGTGCTCTCATCTCAATTTAGTTGTGTTGGGTGTAAAGCTCAACACCAATTCAAAGCCCTTATACATTCAAGGAAGTTGGCGATGGAGCATGACTCTACACACTTAATGCAATGAGATTTACAAACCTTAGCCTTGCTCTATTATGTATGTGATATTTACTTTTGTTATTTTTTTCATATTATCTGTCACTTCCTTCTAGTCTTTATTGATGATCACTCAATTAAAATGTTAACCTTTTTTTCTCCTTTTAAAAATAAGACATTTATTTACCATTTTGTGTGTGGGAATAAGGTGATATGGAGATTGAAATATGGCCTCTCTTGAAAGTAGGATGTTTGAAATTCAAACCATAAATCTATATTAAGAGATTCACAACATAGTTGTGATTGATTAATTTTTCCTTAAAATAATAACCCCATCATAACTTTACCGAATAATTTCAAATTTAAGTATAAGCTAGACTTCTAAAATTGATACTACCCACCACAATTTTACCAAATAATTTTATATTTGATAAAGTTTCAATATACTCTTAAGATTGATATATGCTTCAAATAATTTTATATTTGATAAAGTTTCAATATACTCTTTAAGATTGATATATGCTTCAAAACATTATAAAATATATTCTAATAAAAACAATTTTAAACTTTGGTAAAAGATAGACTTCTATTATCTTATTCTCTTCGAAATGAAAACCCCCAAATCATTCTATAGATCTGAGCTTTGCTTGCTTAAAATTCATGGTGTCCCCCATTCTACTGTAAATATGAAAAAAAGAAAAACAAACAAAATAAGATATCATTACCCTCCTCTTCTAATGATGTTTTCCATCACAGTTCCAAAACTTTCTTCCATGCAGGACGAGAGGAGATATCCTCCCACCATGCATTCACATGTTTCCTGTCTCTGATCAGATACTCCTTCCCTATTTTACTCACCACACAGTAAGTAAATGGAAGATGGCTGAGATCTGCCAGGCTGAAGAAATCCCCAGCCAGATATTTAGACCTGGAAAGCCTGTCTTCATAAACATCCAACACCTTGGCCAATTTGGGCTCATCCCTCTCAACCGCCTCCAGATCCACAGGAAGCCCCACTTTTGGAGCAAAATACAAATTACCCACCAACGTATATATTGGCTCTGCATAATTCTGGGCTTCCACTTCCAGCCATTGTTCTACTAGTGCTCTTTCTTCAAGAGTTTTCCCCAACAGTGGAGTCCCTTGTCCCTCATACTTCATTGCATAATATCTTATGATCGCCCTCGATTCTATAACAAATTGCAGAATAAGCAATTCAATATTTATGTCTACATGTATTTAACTAAAATAAATCGTTCTAAATTAACATAAAATAAATGATATCAAGTTTTTACATCAATATTTCGGATCACACTCTGTAATCGATTGTGTAAGAATTTTTACATCAACATTTCGGATCACACTCTGTGATCCATCATCAACATTTCGGATCACACTCCGTAGTCCATTTTTTCTCCTTGAGCTCTCAGCTGTCCTGATCATTGATCACAGAGTGTGATCTGAAACGTTGATGCAAAAATTCTTACACAATCGAATTCAGAAATCATCAAGCAATAACATAAAATAACTTTTGAATAAATAAAATAGTTCCAAATTGATATCATTCAAACATTGTTTTAAATAGATGTATCTAAGATATCTATACTAATTATCAATCTCTACTTTGAACAGATCCAAATTATTACCAAAGAGAGTGAGATCCCCATCTCGAACTGCTGGTACTTTTGCAAAGGGCTGCAATAATCAGTAATAATATTGGATTGGGTACTTCACAAACACTTCTCAATTCATTAACAATGATAACAGAGTTATGTATATATACCTGCAATGCAAGATATTCAGGCGTCTTGTGGGCACCATTGCTCATGTCCACATCAACAATCTCAAAGTCTATATCTTTCTCCACCAGACAAGCCAATACTCTTCTTGTGCATGAAGCAAAAGAAGGTCCATACACCTTTACCACCATTTTCCTTAATCTTCAATAGAAATTATAGCAGTTTTATCCCAATATTGCATACAAATCAGTAATATACAGCTTGCTCTTTGGATAAATATGAGAATTGGGATTCGTATATATATATATATAAATCTGAGGCGGCCATGTTTTATGCTCTTTTTTTGGGGCTAAATTCAATGTATTCTTGATCGATTACCTACCGTCCAATGTTCTGAGTTGCGAGGAGAAGTCCACATTGCCTGCCGAAAGCAAATATTTTCTAATCTTTGCTACGCATCACGAAATACAAAAATGATTTCCCGCTGTAAAATACGTCATAGCTTATGTGAGACGATGTCGTCACATATTCGATGTGAAATGACAAGCAATGTCGTCATATATTCCTTGTATGATTCAGCAGGGTCTACATCTGATGGCTTGTATGATTCAGCATGAGGGTCTGCATATGATGGCTGTATGGTTGTTTTTAGAGAATTTTATCATAAACTTTAATCAAAATATCCGGAAATTGAATTACCTATATAAAATGGAAGATTTTGTGTAAATCATCAACAATTATATAGAATTGTAGTTAAATATATATCTAATTTATGATATATTTATTTTTGATGAATAGGTATATAAATAATTTATGATATATTTATTTCAAATATGATATGATTTAATATTTGAAAGACAATTTTTTAGGAATAAGTGTCAATTTCTCATTTATAAGAAATAATATTGCACATTAAAAAAAAATGGATGGATATGAAATTATATCCTTAAAGTTCACGCAGGGCTAAAGCATGAACCATAAAATATAGAAATAAAAGTCACTAGGTGGCAATGTAACAATATTAGAGGGAGCGTAGGGGGGAAGGAGGGTTTCGTTTGCCCAACTTTCCCCATATATCAATGGGTCTGAGTGTTAGCAAGATAGTCCCATCCCTCATTTACAATTTATTTATTTATTTGTAGAGTCAATTGTCAAACTTAGGCCTTATCGATGAGCAAACAGATGATATTTTTTTGTGGTGGGACGAAGTAGGGGAAGATGAGTGTGATATCCATTTTGGTAATTAGACGAAGCATTAAGGATGACACTTTTTTTTTCAAATTTATTTTTTGGATTAAGTATTAATAATAAGGGATACCTTCTCTCTCTTTTTTTTTTGGTAAGGGTGGCTGAGCCACAAAATATAATATATTAAAATAAAAAGTATTACAAGTTGAAGAAGAGTTACCAGACAGAGCAAAATTGCAACTCAGGAGAGTACAAAAATGAGCCACAAAGACCGAAATGATAAGAACCAAGAGACATAAAACCAAGAGACCATTACAAAAACATAGTGAAAGATAAGAAGTTACAACAAAGTGAACAGTCGAGGAAAAAGAAGCCCGCTGGAGGTTCGAAAGATTTCATGAAGAAAGAAGCAGTTGAAGATCCAAGACCAAAAGTGGAGAGTGAAAGGTCCTGAAGAAACAAAAGCTTCCAACTCGAAGATCTAAAAACCTTGCAAAAAGTGCTAAGGAAATGAGCTTTCTTCCAAAAAGATGTGCCAAAAATAGTGGAAACAAAATTTTAAAATTGGAACTTAGTCAAGAATCCTCAAGATGTGCTTCCCTCCAAAGAAGCAATATCAGAAGGTAGCGAGAAATGTGGTTCTTCGTGAGGTTCAATTATTGCATGCTGAATGAGGAAGCAAATTGCCTTGTACATCATATATATTGGATCACTGACTGAGTTACCATACTTTTGAGAGAACATTTTAAGACAAACTTTGAATTCACTATTATTTTCATTCAGAAGAGCATAAGCCATTACAGAAAAAAGCTTAGAAAAACGGAAATAAGTATGTAGGTGTTGTCTACTTATAATACCACCAACCAAGCAAGAACCCTATAAAATGTCATACCTTTCAAGTGCTGGTTGTAATGAAGATAGCAGGTAGACATGTGGCAGAAGATAAGTCCCTGCCAAAAATTTGACCATTTCAATGTCACCCAAGATATCCATCAAATTGGAGACAAACTGCGAAGCCATTTCATATGGCAACATCGTCGTGTGCATGTCGAGCTAGTCAAAACCCAATACAATCTGGATTGCATCAAGAACTTGTTTGCATTCAAATGAAAATGCCCCCTTGATTTTTTCCTCAGAACATGGAGAATCCAGTATGATTTCGTGGACGTGGGGAGGGACAAGCACTCTAAATAGATTGTTCATTTGCAGAACAAAAATGCAAGAAATTTCAAGAATTCGGCAGATGAAGTAAAGACATTGCCAATAAATAGAATAGGGACTTTTAAAAATGCTCAGATACATGGAGGGATACCTTCTCTTTCAATATGAGTTCTTTGACAATTATAAATGAAAGCCTTTTTTACTAAATGTCAAGGATGAGTGGTATCCATTCTATTAAACTTTGTTGGTGCATGATCTTGAAGTCATTTTTTATAGTATTAGGGAAAGGTATGATATCAACTTCATCTTTTATTTAATGTTAGCTTAAAGCACTTGAAAAGACAAGAGTATCCATTGTGCCAAATTCACCTTTCCTCATCCCTTATGGTATCAAATTTGTAATGCACTCAATAAGGCAAGGTTATCCACTTTGCCAATGTAATGTCCCCTATCCTGATTTGCCCTAGAATTTGGCTATTGATCACAAATTGCAAAAAATTAGGGTTAGAGTGTCATCTTATTAAATAAATATCCCTTTAATGATGTAATCTTGGATTGGAATCATGCATTCACCATACATGAACAATATATATGCAAATATGTATATATGCTTGTTAGGGTTAGACAATTGCATCACATCTAAAGGTTATCAACAATGTAAACATATTAAGAAATGGGGAGAAGGGACATGATGGGTCTGCCTGAAGCCTTATGCCAAACCTAAGAGGGTGTATACCATATCCCTCCCCCTTGGCAACTTGTACCTGCTTTTCCCATCAATGTCTCAACCCCTAAAGACACTTGACATCTTGTGGGATTGGGCAGAGGTCGCAAGTGGGCTTTCCGGGCTCCTACCACTTCACCCTTGGCCCTTCCTTCTTGACGAATTAGGTGGAGGTCGCAAGTGGGATTTTGGCCCCTACTGCTTCACCCCTGGCCCTTCCCACAAGGTGGGTTTCAAACACTCAACATAATTCTGATTCAATCATAAGAAATCCTTCTTTATTAACTTATAAGCAATATGCATATGTAGGTAAACAATTACTTGCAGAAATTGCATATTTAATATTCCTTTATTATGCATGATCATGGCTATATAAATGTGAGATAATAAATAGCATCCAAATACACCTGAGTATATTGATATATTCGACAATAGCAACCTGTTGTGATACATGGGTTTGAGTCTCTTTGTCTTTTTGATTTGTATGTCCTTTTCCTTTATCGATCTATTCTTAACACTCAAGAGATATTGTTCTAGTGTGAATTAAACACATGGGAATCTATTATCCATATTCGTATTAAGGAAACATAACTTATAAGGCTCAATAATTGTTGCAAGCATCATTATTGTAAAATTGTACTATAATTGTTGTAAGCATCATTATACACACACACACACCTAGTAGTATAAATTGACTATACACCTATTTACATGTTCAAATCATATTAGATAACAAATACTTCCCTGTGCCTACCAATTACTTCCAATATTAGATGGCTATTGTTTGTTGACTGCAAATTATCTATGTGTAAGATTTGATCTCCTTCTCATTCGATACTTATTCCAATTCATTGGCCTACATATTTCTCCTTTTAGATATGTATATAAATCTTGTTTTAGATCTATTGATGTAAATATTTCTTTTCTTTCTTCCATTTTATATTTTCCCCTTGTAAATGATGCGACTTCCTCTTTATACCTCCCCTTTGAGAGGACAAGTCACATCCCTTCATAAATAGGACCCTTGCCAAGAGTCACGTCCTTTCCCCAATAGAACGTTGCCTTAATTATTATAATTTTGTTATTTATTTTATGGTCTTATGAATTTTCTCTATAAAGACATTACTATCTTAGTTATCACTTTAATATATCAAACGATTTAATTACTACCTTCTGATCGCTACTCCTTAAGTACACCAATTGCTGCCTTGGTCTGGGTTTGATTGTTGCATGATACTTATAATATTTGTTGCCTTTATTAACCATATATTCATCATTGCTCATTCTTATATTCCATAAGGTTACATACCCGGGTATTCATCGATGCTCCTTAAGTACACCAATCACTACCTTGGTTTGGGTCTGATCGATGCATGATACTTGTAATATTTGTTGCCTTTATTAACCATATATTCATTGTTGCTCATTCTTATATTCCATAAGGTTACATACTTGGGTATTCATTGCTGCTTTATATATAGGGGGGGAAAGGAGGGTTTCGTTCACCCAACTTTCCCCATATATCAATGTGTATGAGTGTCAACAAGATAGTTCCATCCCTCATTTACAATTTATTTATTTATTTGTAGAGTCAATTGTCAAACTTAGGCCTTATCGATGAGTAAACAAATGATATTTTTTGTGGTGGGACAAAGTAGGGAAAGATGAGTGTGATATCCATTTTGGTAATTAGACTAAACATTAAGGATGACACTTTTTTTTTCAAATTTATTTTTTGGATTAAGTATTAATAATAAGGGATACCTTCTCTTTCAATATGAGTTCTTTGAAAATTATAAATGAAATCCTTTTTTACTAAATGTCAAGGATTAGTGGTATCCATTCTATTAACTTTGTTGGTGTATGATCTTGAAGTAATTTTTTATAGTATTAGGGAAAGGTATGATATCAACCTCATCTTTTATTTAATGTTAGCTCAAAGCACTTGACAAGACAAGAGTATCCATTGTGCCAAATTCACCTTTCCTCATCCCTTATGGTATCAAATTTGTAATGCACTTAATACTTAGGCAAGGTTATCCACTTTGCTAATGTAATGCCCCCTATCCTGATTTGCCCTAGAATTTGGCTATTGATCACAAATTGCAACAAATTAGGGTTACAGTGTCATCATATTAAATAAATATCTCTTTACCGATGTAATCTTGGATCAGAATCATGCATTCACCATACATGAACAATATATGCAAATATGCATATATGATTGTTAGGGTTAGACAATTGCATCACATCTAAAGGTTATCAACAATGTAAACATATTAAGAAATGGGGAGAAGGGACATGATGGGTCCGCCTGAAGCCTTATTCCAAACCTAAGAGAGTGTATACCATATCCCTCCCCCTTGGCAACTTGTACTTGCTTTTCCCATCAATGTCTCAACCCCTAAAGACACTTGCCATCTTGTGGGATTGGGCGGAGGTCGCAAGTGGGCTTTCTAGGATCCTACTAGTTCACCCTTGGCCCTTCCTTCTTGAGGAATTAGGCGGAGGTCACAAGTGGGATTTTGGCCCCTACCACTTCACCCCTAGCCCTTCCCACAAGGTGGGTTTCAAACACTCAACATAATTATGATTCAATCATAAGAAATCCTTCTTTATTAACTTATAAGCAATATGCATATGTAGGTAAACAATTACTTGCACAAATTACATATTTAATATTCCTTTATTATGCATGATCATGGCTATATAGATGTGAGATAATAAATAGCAGAAATACAGCTGAGTATATTGATATATCTGACAATAACAACCTGCTGTGATACATGAGTTTGCGTCTCTATCTTTTTTATTTGTATGTCCTTTTCCTTTATCTATCTATTCTTAACACTCAGGAGTATCATTCTAGTGTGAATTAAACACATAAGAATCTATTAAATCCATATTTGTATTAAAAGGAAACATAACTTATAAGGCTCAATAATTGTTGCAAGCATCATTATTGCAAAATCATAATATAATTACAGTTGCAAGCATCATTATACACACACACACACACACACACCTAGTAGTATAAATTGACTATACACCTATTTACATGTTCATAATATTAGATAACAGATACTTCCCTGTGCCTGCCAATTACTTCCAATATCAGATGGTTGTTGTTTGTTGACTGCAAATTATATATGTGTAAGATTTAATCTCCTTCTCATTTGATACTTATTTCAATTCATTGGTCTACATATTTCTCCTTTTAGATCTGTATATTTCTCTTTTTAGATCTATTGATGTAAAATTTTATTTTCTTTCTTCCATTTTATATTTTCCCCTTGTAAATGACGTGACTTCCTTTTATACCTTTCCTTTGAGAGGACAAGTCACATCCCTTCATAAATAGGACCCTTGCCAAGAGTCATGTCCTTTCCCCAATAGAACGTTGCCTTAATTATTATTATTTTATTATTTATTTTATGGTCTTATGAATTTGCTCTATAAAGACATCATTGTCTTAGTTATCACTTTAATATATCAAATGATTTAATTACTACCTTTTGATCGCTGCTCCTTAAGTACACCAATCACCACCTTGGTTTGGGTCTGATCGATCCATGGTGTACTTATAATATTCGTTGCCTTTATTAATCATATATTCATCATTGCTCATTCTTATATTCTATAAGGTTACATACTTGGGTATTCATTACTGCTTTAAATATAGGCTTGGGTGATCACATTTATTTTTAGCAATCTAGTTTTATATATATATATATATATATATTATTTTATGTTTTTATGTTAATATATATACTTAATATTATATTATAATAATTATAATAATAAATTAAATTATTGACATTTATAATTATATTATATTGTTATTTATTTGCATTTTAATGCTTAATTATTTTAGTGTCTATTTCAGGGACATGACATTCCACCCCACCCAAGATTGCTTGCCCTCAAGCAATCAAAACTCAAAACATATTTTCACATTTATCATCTCAATGTCACAATTCATAGGTAATTAGTGACATGTTATCTCCTTAAATATATTTCCTAAATAGTTCTCAAGTGCAAGTTATAAGGTGAAAAGATGTATAAGTTTAAGCAATTATCATCCATAATCATTTCATAGAAGGATTTAAATTTTTAGGTTTATACTAACATCCAATTCTTGTCACATCTTCCAAATCAATTGGACGTTATTACTCCTGTTGACATATCCTCCTGTTTAGTACTAAATTTATTTTCATATCTTGGGAAGGTGTTGGTTTATTTTGCCTAGTTCCTTTAAACAATATCAATTTATCCCCAAGTTTGAAGGGAGGGAATGATCTTGGGATTTGTAGGTTATGGACCCATAATGTAACTTAGCATAGGCTCATGTAGCTTGATTTGTGTCAAGTTTTTTGAATGTCGAGCTACTTCAAGAAAAAGTTCAAGAGAAAAGACCCTTAGATGAAATGATATATTCTAGATATTACATATAGGAGTAATTTTGGTCCGCAAGGTAAAGCTCACTAGATCCATTTCATAGGTTACAAAGTGGTATGGACTTGATTGCTCCAGTTACTCTTGTTAGAATAATTGTGTTGTTGCCTTGGGAAATCTTTTGATAATTTTTATTGCTTGATTACTTGATGAGTGATGATTGCTTGATTCCTTGAGGGATAGACGAGTGATGAGTGCTTATTGAAGGTTAATGAATTGATTCATCCCTTATATTCATTTCTTGAAGGAATCACCATCCTTCATAATTACCCTTGATAAAAATACTTTACTCCCAAGTTTATTGTTAGACTTATTTCGTATTGATAGTTTCTTTACATGGAGGTGGTTTCCCCTTTTTACCTTATTGTTGAGGGAGTCATAGTCTTTCATATTTGAAGGGCCACAAATTTTCTAATCTCATTCTCTTGTAAAATTACTTAATGTTTTATTCTCAATTGGATTCTTTAAATGGTAATATGGATAAAATTCTCTCCCTTATTATATCACAGGTTTGAGGGAGTCACACCTCTTCGCTTCAAATAGTTACAACTCTTCATTATTGCATTTGGATACTAATTCAATTTTAGATAAGTTAATTTGTTAGGGCTTCTCACTCTAGAAGCATTTTGACATAGATTCCTATATATCAAATGGTTATTGTTTGTTGATTACAAATTATATATATGTAATACTTGATCTCCTTCTCATTCAATACTTATTCCAATTCATTAGTCTACATATTTCTCCTTTTAGATCTGTATATTTCTCTTTTTAGATCTGTTGATGTAAATATTTCTTTTCTTTCTTCCATTCTATACTTTCCTCTTGCAAATGATGTGAATTCCTTTCTATACCTTCCCTTTGAGAGGACAAGTCACATCCCTTCATAAATAGGACCCTTACCAAGAGTCATGTCCTTTCCCCAATAGAACACTGCCTTTATTATTATTATTTTGTTATTTATTTTATGGTCTTATGAATCTGCTCTATAAAGGCATCATTGTCTTAGTTATCACTTTAATATATCAAATGATTTAATTATTGCCTTTTGATCACTGCCTCATAAAATACACCATTCGCTTCCTTGGTCTGGGTCTGATTGTTGCCTGATTAACTATATATTCATCGTTTCTCATTCTTATATTCCATAAGATTGCATACTTGGGTATTCATCGCTGCTTTAAATATAGGCTTGGGTGATCATGTACTTATTTTTAACAATCTGCTTTAATATATATATAATTTTATGTTAATATATATTTAATATTATATTATAATAATTATAATAATATTAAATTATTGACATTTATAATTATATTATATTGTTATTTACTTTATTTAATTTATTTATTTGCATTTTAATGCTTAATTATTTTAGTGTCTATTTGGGGGACATGACAACCAAATTCAACTAAGAAATAATCACAACTATATCCCTTATAATGCCAGTCAATACACTCAAAAAAATTATTTGTTAGCCAAGCAACTTTAACAATAAAAAAAACTATTCCCACCCAAACTCATAAATATTTGCATTCTCATACCCTTATAATCCACCTCTAGTAGTCAAAAAGGGGAAAATATCAAATAAAAAAGGGACTTAATAAAAAAATAAAAGGGAACACTCGAGGCATCCAAGAGAGAGCCCACACATATATGGGTAGTAGCTTTCTCATTGAACATGTCCCCATTGTTAGACCAATATTTTTTTAGCGACACAAACTATCTTACACCTAGGTGAAAGTTTAGTTATGTTGCACATTGGGCCAACAAAATAGTTATGGGTAAAATAGGTTCATAAAAAATTACTTGGTACTTATATGACATAAAACTCAACTGAAACTATGAAACTATTAAATTGATATAATTTGATATTTATAATTAACTAGCTTGAATCTATATGGTAAGACAAACACTTTTAGGTGAATGAGTTTCAACCAAATTTTCTCATTTGAAACTATTTTTGTGGTAGTTGTGTAATGTTTATTAATGGTTAATCTAATTGAAAACAAAAACACCAAATGAAACATTAATCTAAAGAAAACTAACTAAAATTAAGCAAACCAGTATTCTTCAGAGCCGTCCCATTTTCTCTATCTACAGTGATTCTTTTGAAGCTATTGCTCTCAGATTATGTAAGCTAGGCTTCTTTCAAATGGCAACTTGTAGAACGAGTATACAAATGAAAATGCTTTACTATTCTATATGCTGATGAAGATGAGATTGATGATATGGATATGGACAGGGGCTGTGGATTATGCACAGGGGCTGTGAATAAGAGATATCATGATTCTATTGCTATTGCTATGATTCTATGCTATTTATGCTATGAAAGTACTCTATGAATGCTATGGATGCTATGAAATTTGCCTATAGTTTACTTGCTTAAACTTCTATATGATTTGGAGCTCCCGACAGCTGTATTTACAGATTTTTGCAGGCTTCATCCCGGCTGGCAAGAATCTACGGCTGTGAGATTGTCTGGTAAGTTTGAATGGTGAGAGATGGAGAGGTTGAGAAGAAAATGGGGGAGGTTGAGAGGTTGGAGAGAAGGATGGATTCCTGTCTTCAACCCACGGGAACAGCCTGCACAGAAACAGAGAAATTTAATTTTCTGTTTCAACCGCTTGCTTCCCGAGTTGAAGATAAATCCCAAATTAAATAAATTAAAATAAATTTATTTATTTATTGCATTTGATTTTTGATTTTTGAAAACTATGGAAGATTTAATTAAATATTTTGTAATATTTAATTATGATGTGACTTTAGAAGAATTTGAAATATTTAAAAGATTTAATTAAATATTTTTGGAAATATTTAATTATGAATAGATTTTTGAATCGAATTAGAGGAATTTTGAAATGATTTTAAGAATGAATATCTAAATTGGATTAGAGGAAATAATTAAATATTTTGGAATATTTAATTGTAAATGATATTTAGAAGAAGAATAATATTTTAATCTTTATTTGAATAAGATATTCAAACAAAGATTATTGATAATTAATATAAATAAATCGTAATGTTTATTTAATTAATTAAGAAATGAATATGAAAAGATGATTAAATAAACTTATTTATTTAATCGAAATGAAAGAATGAAGAAATATAAATAAATTATTTATATTTATTTATACGCAGATAGAATTGAAGATTTTAATTAAATATTAAAAATATTTAATTAATTACCAGACAATATGATGTGACCATTTTAAGGTGCATGAATATATATATATATATATATATATATATATATATATATATATATATATATATATATATATATATATATATATATATATATATATATATATATATATATATAGAGAGAGGAGAGAATTCTCTCCTAAATTATATTTTATGATAAGTTTTTTAAACAAAAGGTTACATCTCATTAATATTATGAAAATTTGAAGAAATTTGAATTTAAACATTATTTAAAAATTATTCTTTTAAGTTTTATCTATTCATTTTCCATGCACTAGATATTCAAGTTAGTTAAATGAAAAAAAATCAAAGAAAAAAATTACTCTATTTTTTGTTACATCCCATTGACATCAATTTTTCAAAAAATAGCAATTAAATTATTCTCTTAAATTTAAAATATATATATCAAATTAGTTTTTAAAATATTAAAAAAATCATGTAAATATAAACTATACTAAGAGTGACACATTTCATTAATTTACATATTCAAAACATATTTGTCACTTTTAGGTGCTCCAAGTTGATAAAATATGTGTGTTGACCATTTCCTTTATAAAAGTGGGACATAATTTTGAACTTTCACACACATTTCTAGTATTTTTCAATATTATTGTTGAATTATCTCCCAATTAACTTGGGGGAGCTATAGATCCCAAAATTTGTCACATGCATCAATTTTTCTACAAATAGACATTATATTCCAAAAAGTGTTGCATACACCAATTTACCTAAAAACTAGATATTCTCGATGCTGTGGGTATAAAGGCCATTGTTAGAGGGTCAAAAGTTGCAAAAGAATATCATTGTGACCATACATGACACTACACATGAATTAAACAATATGGTAGCTACAATAAATAAATCATTCTTTATAATTATAATAGACTAGAGTGGGGTCGAGGAGAACAAGTTTAATCAATAATGTGACTAGTGACTTAGAGATCATATAAATTGATATTTAAAAGCATAATGTTATGATGCAAACAAGTTTGTGAGTAGGTCAAAATGGTGTCTAAGGTGGCTGGAGTATCTCAAGAATCTCTGTAGGTCAAGTTCAAATAGAAAAAAGAATGGAACATTTTTGCTTGTATAAGTGGCGAGAGAATCAAATAATAGGAAAAATGTAAATGCCTTACTAAATACAAAAAATTTGTGGTAAATTTACACAAACACAACTCTATCAAGATTGGTAAAAATGTCACTATGTAGGCAAAGAGTAGAATACAAAAGATTTTGATTCTTGATTTTTTTTTGGTATTTATCCTTTCATTTTGGTATCATGGGAGGATAGAGGAATAGGAAATTTTGTGAAATATAAAGGGGAAGTGGTGGTTCTGTAGACATCTAAAATTAACCATGTTCTAACATTATGTCTAACATCACTACTTTTGCCACTTTCAATACCGTTCTAAACTTGTCGTAACCACATTCTTGTCATCTCAACATCAATCAATCAAATGAATTATATTTAATTAACTAGCCAAGGCTCAACATCTAACATTCTCTCCATCATCCAATTAATTAAATGAATCACTTTTATTTAATTAAATTAACATCTACATGCATTTGATTAATTAGCTATCTATAATAATAATTTTAAATTCTACTTCATCAAATCCAAAAAAAATAATACTCAATCCTAGCCATCAAATCAATTAGACTAATCCTAGCCACCCATGTCTAATTACCTTCAATTCAAACTCATACCAACTTTTAATCCTTGCTATCCATCTACTCAAGCCAATCTTAAATATTCATCTACCAACCTGCATTTAATTATCTTCCCTATCAATTTAAACTTAAAAATCCTCTCATGAAATCCTAGCCCTCCATTCCTCTCCACTCAACTCTATTAATCCATGCCAACCCCAATAATTTTCGTATAAGAAAACATGCAAGTATATGTTTTCATATTTGAGATCTAAAGAGCAACTCAACATACCACTGCAAAATCAATACATCACTTTGAAGCCATCAAAATTCATGGAGGGTATAATGCTTTTCTAAGCTTGCATTTCTATTTTTACCTTGAATCATGTACACCCAATTCACTTGCAATATCATAAAAGCATAGAAAACAAAGGATAACACATGAACATTTTAAGAAAATAGAACAACAAAATCATTAAATAGCCACCCATAAGCTCTAATTTATGATGGTGTAGGGAGGATTGAAGATGGACAAACCCTTCATCTCTTATCAATGTCATTCACAATCTCCTACTAAAAACAATTTTAAACTTAGATAAACGATAGACTTCTATTATCTTATTCTCTTCGAAATGAAAACCCCCAAATCATTCTATAAATCTGAGCTTTGCTTGCTTAAAATTCATCGTGTCCCCCATTCTACTGTAACTATGAAAGAAAGAAAAACAAACAAAATAAGATATCATTACCCTCCTCTTCTAATGATGTTTTCCATCACAGTTCCAGAACTTTCTTCCATGCAGGACGAGAGGAGATATCCTCCCACCATGCATTCACATGTTTCCTGTCTCTGATCAGATACTCCTTCCCTATTTTATTCACCACACAGTAAGTAAACGGAAGATGGCTGAGATCTGCCAGGCTGAAGAAATCCCCAGCCAGATATTTAGACCTGGAAAGCCTGTCTTCATAAACATCCAACACCTTGGCCAATTTGGGCTCATCCCTCTCAACAGCCTCTAAATCCACAGGAAGTCCCACTTTTGGAGCAAAATACAAATTACCCACCAACGTATATATTGGCTCTGCACAATTCTGGGCTTCCACTTCCAGCCATTGTTCTACCAGTGCTCTTTCTTCAAGAGTTTTCCCCAACAGTGGAGTCCCTTGTCCCTCATACTTCATTGCATAATATCTTATGATCGCCCTCGATTCTATAACAAATCGCAGAATAAGCAACACAACATTTATGTCTACATGTATTTACTATTTAACTAAAATAAAATAGTTTTAAATTAACATAAAATAAATGATATCAAGTCTTGACAATTCATATTGATTATTGCTAGATGATTTTTTGATTTGATTGTGTAAGAATTTTTGCATCAACGTTTCAAATCACACTCTGTGATCCATCATCAACGTTTCGGATCACACTCGGTAGTCCATTTTTATTGAGCTCTCAGTTATCCTGATCACCGATCATAGAATGTGATCTGAAACATCGATGCAAAAATTCTCACACAATAGAATCTATAAATCATCTAGCAATAACATAAAATAACTTTTGAATAAATAAAATAGTTCAAAATTAATATTTTTCAAACATTATCGAAATTGATATCATTCAAACATTGTTTTAGATAGATGTATTTAATATATCTATACTAATTATCAATCTCTACTTTGAACAGATCCAAATTATTACCAAAGAGAGTGAGACTCCCATCTCGAACCGCTGGCACTTTTGCAAAAGGCTGCAATAATCAGTAAGAATTGGGTACTTCACAAACACTTCTCAATTCATTTATCTTAACAATAACAATGATAACAGAGTTATGTATATATACCTGCAATGCAAGATATTCAGGCGTCTTGTGGGCACCATTGCTCATGTCCACATCAACAATCTCAAACTCTATATCTTTCTCCACCAGACAAGCCAATACTCTTCTTGTGCATGAAGCAAAAGAAGGTCCATACACCTTCACCACCATTTTCCTTAATCTTCAATAGAAATTAGTTATAGCAGTCTTGTCCCAATATTGCATACAAATCAGTAATATACAGCTTGCGCTCTGGATACATATGAGAATTGGGATTCATATATATATAAATCTGAGGGCACCATGTTTTATTCTCTTTTTTCTTGGGCTAAATTCAATGTATTCTTGATCGATTACCTACCGTCCAATGTTCTGAGTGGTGAGGAGAAGTCCACATTGCCTGCCGAAATCAAATATTTAAATTCAGCCTTCTCACGCCTGAATAGCTTGACCACCGGAATGTAGGCTGCAAAAATCTGCGGTGATTGATATTTGATATTTTCTCCACCACTATAGTCCATGCATTTATTTACCTGATGACTCATTCAAATCTATCTTCTCACAGGTCCTTTCAATTCATATATGTCATTATTTTCCTTCCCGGTTATTACTGCAGCTTCAGGAATATTTTTACTGCAATTTGTCTCATTTTCACCGGATGTTGTTTGCAAGTCTAAAACCATTCAAAATGAAATCTTCCGAGATACAAAAATATAAAATCTTCAAGCAATAAAAAACAAATCTTACAAAATCAAATCTTCCAACTATAAAATGTCAAATCAATGCTAAAATATCTAAATCGGATTACATCCTATCTCCAAATCAAATCAGATTTTCAGTGGGCGATCAAATCTGCACAAATCTTGTCTACAGCACAAAATCCAAAATCTTATAAATAGATTGATTTGGCAGATGTAGAGAGATAGATTGTATCAGCAGATGCAGGGCTTAAATTTGATGGCCGTATGACCGTATTTAGAGATTTTTGCCGTAAAATACAATCAAAATTTTAAGAAGATTGTATCAGTTGAAAGGAGAGATTTTGGATAGACTGTCAAAATTTACATAGACTTATAATGACATATATATTTGATCTATATATAATTTACTTACACTAAGGTATATCATAATATTTTAAGGGCACCGTTGAATAGATAACCGTCATTAAAAAATTTGTTGACAGGCAAGGTCGACCGTCAAATTTAAGCCCTGAGCAGATGTAGAGAGATTGGTTTTGGTTCATTTCATTTCACAGATTTTTTTGCTTTGATAGGGTTCAAAGCAATATTTTTCCTGTAATCTCTATCCATTTTTCTTGTCAGCTTCGTTGCTACTGGATGTAAGAATAGCAATAACCATTACTTAAAAAAAAATCAGTGCTTTTGTTGCTACTACAATCAGCATTACTTTTTTTGTGTTGTGTTGAGTAGGAATCCATCAGATGAGTAGATCGCTGGAATCATCAATTGCTGGTTGTGCTGATTATGATGAATCGACAAAAGCTCATTTTCATCTGTGCAAGTCTCCAAAGATTTTTTTTCTTTTTTATTGGTACCATCCCACTCAGAAGGGATGGCAAGTGAATAAATCTTCACTTCTCCCTCATGTCCTTCATGAAGTGTTATACTTGTTATATTTGTTTCTGAGTTTTAAATTAAAGAAACAAGCTTCTTCTTAGAACTTTTAATTGCAATTGCCATGTATAAAAACACACACACTGTTTTCCACCATGGCCTACACATACCATTGACAGAACCCTGTAGCCATGCCATGTCCTTGTCCTTTCCTGCACTTGATGCACAAACTGATCTTCATCTACCTGACATGCCACCTGATTTTCATAGAAGTGACAACCACATACATCTGAAAAATATGTCACCTATTGAAATATCGCGGGTCAAGAAAGCTGAAACGAATTTCATAACACTATGGATGTCTAGACATGCTCTGAACCCTGTTGATTTAAATTAAGCATGGAATCCTTAGGATTGACCGGTTTGAACGCGAGAAACTGGAGAATTATGGAATAATTAAACACACTCCTACGCTCCTTGTGGACGAATTCAATCTGCTGCAACATCCGCTCCTTAACAAACTTACACCAATTAAAATACACTCCCCAGGAAACCTCAAAGGCAGTCTCAACATATTTAAAAGGGATACAACCAGGCTTCTTAAGTCCCAAGAGCTCGTAAGCCAAGAACATTGCAGCAAATCGCACAAGTGGGTCAATGATAAAATCCAGCAACAATCCCAAATTATTTGCCCCAATTTAAAACTTGGTAAGATGCACTATAATTTCAACGCGGTCATAATCTGCGGAGGGAGAGACATCTTTACCTGAAACAGGAAAACCGCTCGCTTGCTGAATTTCCTCGTCTGTAATCTGTAGACGGCTTTCTCCAACAATCAATTGACCGTCGACAATGAAATCGATGAGAGCAGCACAGAGAGCAGTGTCGCTTCTGTAGGTGACAGGAAGAATACCAACCTGCGCAAGAACTGATTGTTGTGAAGAGTTCAAATCGTAGTGTCACATTGAATACAGGCTCTCTGAATTTATCTCGTGGGCCTTCACGTTGGACCGCCAATCTTGCCCTCCCGCTTTTCGCGCATTTTTCTGCAATTCCTTAACCACTATACAATAGGTTTAGATGCATCCTTTACGAGCTTCATTAATATGTAATTTTGCTGCTTCCACGTATCAACCATTCAAAAACAAATGGCCAAGAAGAAGCGACATTGGGATTAGTAGGCGTTTCTGCACTAATATGGTCGCACAGATTTAGGGAGAAAAGAGGCAAAATCAAGAGATTTTGAGAAGTGGCGCGGCTCCTCATGAGGCAGCTTCCTACTTGGCCGCTTGTGGCTTATGCAGAGCTTTTTAATTCTAAAATTTAGATGCATTCCTCAATTTTGTATTGGGTTTATTAGTGAACATTCTTCCAAATCCGTATCTTGGGTAGGGCGAGCAGGCGAGACTAGTAACCTAGGGGGAACCAACAGTCGGCAAGTCAGTTTCAATCGGGTAAATCCGGGAGTCGAGTCAAACTCAAAATGAATGGGGAGCAAACCCACGGCCTAAGCCAACTCCACTACCCATGTCAACTAAAGCTATGAGTTAACAGTGCAATTAGGGTTTAGATTTGAAGGTTGTGTTGTGATATAATTGTATAATACTATGCTGTTATTTATATTTGAATGTATTACTAAAATTGATTTCACTACTCATCTTTCAAATAAATATATGTATTAACATTTAAAAGATGAATTTGAATGAATAAGAATCAACAATTAATATTTAGGTGTATCAATTTAAATCAATCTAATTCAATCAATATGAATGCTCTTAGTTGACAATTATGTTTTTGAAGTACATACTCTAAATGATCATCAATAGTAGATGAAAGATAATTGGGAAGCCATTATTGCTCGTATTAACCTAGTAAGTATATGATCTTTAATTCTATTGTTTCTAGGACATTGGTCATGGTTGTGGTTTCCATTGTTTGTTGTTTGAATTTTAATTGAATGTCATGAGAAAACAAGTTTTAGTTGTCGTTTAATGGTAAACCAACTACCATTTAATGATAAAAGCCTCCAAAATATCAGGTAAAAGCCTCAAAAATCTTACTTATCATGTAAAAACCAGATAAATATTAATTTTCCAACTAGACACAGGAACATTCTATTTCTATTTGCAATGTTTTTTGTCAATTTGACGACAACTTCCCTTTTCATTTGCATTGATTTATGTTTTAAATCCATATGCAAATATTTCAAAATTAGATAATACTTAAATTTCCTTAAGGAAAAAATCTAAATTTGTCTAAGTTTATTTCATTCCATTATATAACACTTATTATTAATTGTTTAATCCAACCACATACAACTAGAATTTGTAACACATGGTATCCATACACACCCATACACAAACACGTACTCTTTAACATATTAACATACATATAGTTTTCTATCAGTGTAATCCTTGAACCTCCTTTAGGTGCAAGTGCTAGTCTAATCTTTGCTACGCATCACGAAATACAAAAATGATTTCTCTAATGTAAAATACGTCATAGCTTAGGTGAGACAATGTCGTCACATATTCGACGTGAAATGACAAGAAATTTCGTCATATGGTCATTGTATGACTCAACAAGGTCTACACTTGATGGTTGTATTCCAATTTTATCATAAAATATAATCAAAATATCAGGAAACTTTATGACTCAACAGGGTTTATATTTGATGACTGTATTCAAATTTTATCACAAAGTATAATCAAAATATTAGGAAACTGTATGACTCGATAAGGTCTACATTTGATGACTGTATTCAAATTTTATCATAAAATATGATCAAAATATTAGGAAACTAAATTATATAAAAGGGAATATTTTGTGTAAATCGTCAACAATCAAAATATTGGGAAACTGTATGACTTGGTAGGGTCTACATTTGATGGTTGTATTCAAATTTTATCATAAAATATAATCAAAATATCGAGAAACTAAATTATTTAAAAGGGAAGATTTTGTGTAAATCATCAACAATTATATAGAATTGTAGTTAAATATATATATAATTTATATGATATATTTATTTCAAATATGATATGATTTAATATTTGAAAGACAATTCATTATGAATAAGTGTCAATTTATCATTGATAAGAAATACTATTGCACATTCAAAAAAATTGGATGGATGTAAAATCATATCCTTACAGTTCACGCAGGGCTAATGCATGGATCATGATGTTGAAAAATGACTTGTTTTCTTAGCTTAATACTCTATAAAACTTTAATATTTCTGATCTAAGTAAGCTTTTTCTTTGTTATATATATTCTTTGTGGGTGATTATCTTGATTAATCCATTTTACTGTTGTAGAATGTAGACAAAAGTTGATAGAAGAACTAGACATGATATTAGAAAGATTACACAAGATGTAACGTGGAGAAACCCTTTCGGGAAAAAACTCCATAAAAAATTATTCTATTATTCAATCTCTAAATTACAATAGCTTCAATTCTTGCTTGAGAATGCTTCTTCTGCCTTCACCAATCTTCTTCACAACCTGCACAAATAAAAACTCTCATAACTCTATTCAACTTGCTTGAGATAAATAGGCTTTTCTTAGCTTTGTAAACTCAACATGAGTTACAATTACAATGCACAAGCCCTATCCCTAAAAGGTACACCTATCTCATGCAAATAGGGTTATCCTGTGAAGAACAATGCTAAAACGTGTGCTTCATCCATTTGGGTGTCCCAAACTGAAGTCACAACTCAACCTTCATTCTTTTGATAATTCCAAAGCTCCTCCTCAAAGTTGGCGCCCATAATTAATCCTACTTAACCGAGCCTTCAAAAATATCTCAACATGCAAAAGAGGTAAATCCAAGAAAGCATCTTGGGAGCCCAAGTTGGCTCCAAGTGATTTCTTGTTAACTGAAACATTTACTCAACACCATTCATGCAAGAATGGTCATCCCCTGTAAACTGGAGGTAGTCCCTGTTATCTGTCATACAACTCAAGTTATTAGCCATGCATTCCAAGTTAACTAAATCTAACTACATGCAACTCAAAATAACAAACATGCATGCAACTAAAGATAACTGAACCATAACTAAACTGAACTGAACTGAACTAAACTTCATGCATGCGAACATCAAATCCTAAATCCTAGGATCATTACATGCATTCAGAAGTGTTATCTCTTACCCCGAATAGTTAACTTAGCTCAAGGTGAGTGTCACCTTACCATGTGTGCACCCACATGCTCCTATTATTTAGGAATAACTACAAATGTCAATTTCATGATTTATTTCATCAAATATTAATCTCATCCCAATCTTAGTGTTGTTGAACACAATCCAAGAACTTAGGAGATACATGAAATAATTAATGTTTAGGATTTGCAATTAAATGGCATCCTATTTCCAACACATAAAACATAGAAATAAAAGTCACTACTTGTGGCAACAACAATAGTAGAGGGGGAGGGGGACGGTCCCAATCACCCGACTTTCTCCATACATCAATAGGTCTAGAGTATCAAGAAGATAGTCCCATCCCTCATTTACATTTTATTTATTTATTTGTAGAGTTAATTGTCAAATTTAGACCTTGTCAATGAGTAAATAGATGATATTTTTTTGTGGTGGGATGTAGTAGGGGAAGATGAGTGTGATATTCATTTTGGTAATTAGACTAAGCATTAAGGATGGCACTTTTTGTTTTCAAATTTATTTTTTGGATTAAGCATTAATAATAAGGGTTATCTTCTCTTTCAATATGAGTTCTTTGACAATTATAAATGATAGCTTTTTTTTACTCAATGTCAAGGATGAGTGGTATCCATTTTATTAACTTTGTTGGTGTATGATCTTGAACTCATTTTTTATAGTATTAGGGAAAGGTATTATATCAATTGAACATCTTTTATAATGTTAGCTTAAAGCACTTGACAAGACAAGAGTATGCATTGTGTCAAATTCACCTTGCCTCATCCCTTATGGTATCAAGTTTGTAATGCACTCAATAAGGCAAGGTTATCCACTTTGCCAAATTCAACTAAAAAATAATCACAACTATATCCCTTATAATGTTGGTCAATACACTCAAAAAAGTATTTGTTAGCCAAGCAGCTTCAACAATAAAAAAACTATTCCCACCCAAACATAAATATTTGCATTCTCAAACCCTTATAATCCACCTCTAATAGTCAAAAGGGGCAAATATCAAATAAAAAAGGGACTTAATAAAAAAAAAAAGGGAGCACTTGAGGCATCCAAGAGAGAAGCCACACATATGGGTAGTAGCTTTCTCATTGAACATGTCCCCATTGTTAGACCAATACTTTTATACTGACACAAACCATCTTGCACCTAGGTGAAAGTTTACAGTTGTGTCACATGTTGGGCCAAAAAAATAGTTATGGGTAAAATAGGTTCATCTAAAATTACTTCATACTTATATGAAATAAAACTCTTTGACTGAAACTATTAAATTGATGTAGTTCGATATTAAAAATTAAACTAACTTCAATCTATATGGCAGGGCCAAAACATTTTTAGGTGAATGAGTTTCAACCAATTTTTTTTTCATTTGAAACTATTTATGTGGTAGCCTAACTCTTATTTTAGAAAAAAATCAACAAAAAATTGAACTTCAACTCAAAATTTCTCCAACCAAGAATATTCTTATGATGTTGTTTTAAGAAAATATTTTGGTAGGGACCAAAGCCTAGAATCTAATTAATTTTTTTACTATTTTAAATACTATTATTAATTTTTATAATTTTTTACATGTAGATTATATATATATATATATATATATATATATATATATATATATATTAAAAATAGTAATTAAATTATTCTCTTAAATTTAAAATATATCTAATTATTTTTTTAAATATTATTTTTTTTATAAATATAAACTATACTGAGAGTGTCACATTTCATTAATTTATATATTTAAAACATATTTGTCACTTTTAGGTGCTTCAAGTTGATAAAATATGTGTGTGTTGGCCATTTCCTTTATAAAAGTGGGACATAATTTTGAAATTTCATACACCTAATAATTTTCACACATCTCTAATATTTTTCAATATTATTATTGAATTATCCTCCAATTAGATTGGGGAGCTATAAATCCCAAAATTTGTATGAATATGCATCATTTTTTTTCTAAAAATAGACATTATATCCCAAAAACTATCGCATACATCTATTTTCCTAAAAACTAGACATTCTCAATGCAAGTGTGGGTATAAAGGCTATTGTTAGAGGGTTAAAAGTTACAAAAGAATATCATTGTGACCATACATGGCACTAACACATGAATTAGACAATATGGTAGCTACAATAAATAGCTGATTGTTTGTAATTATAATAGACTAGAGTGGGGTCAAGGAGAACAACTTTAACCAATAATGTGACTAGTGACTTAGAGATCATATAAATTGATATAAAACCATTATGTTATGATGTAAAAAAGTTTGTGAGTAGGTCAAAATGGTGTCTAAGGTGGCTGTAGTATCTCAAGAATCTTTGTAGGTCAAGTTGAAATAGGAAAAAAAAAAGAATGGAATATTTTTGTTTGTATAAGTGGCAAGAGAATCAAATAATAAAGTAAAAATGTAAATGCCTTATTGAATAGAACACCACTCTATCAAGATTGGTAAAAATGTCACTATGTAGGCAAAGAGTAGAATAAAAAGGATTTTGACTATTGAATTTTTTTTGATATTTATCATTTCATTTTGGTGTCATGGGAGGATAGAGTAGGAAATTTTGTGAAAAATAAAGTGGAATTAGTGGTTTTGTAGACATCTAAAATTAACCATGTCCTAACATTATGCCTAACATCACCACTTTTGCCACTTTCAATACCATACTAAGCTTGTTGTAACCACATTCTTGTCATGTCACATTGTTGTAACCCATGTCTAACTACCTTCAATCCAAACTAAAACTAACTTTTAATCCTCACAATCCATCTACTCATGTCAACCCTAACTATTCATCCACCAACCTACATTCAATTATCTTCCCTAACAATTTAAAATTAAAAAATCCTCTCATGAAATCCTAGCCCTCCATTCCTCTCCACTCAACTCTATAAATCCATGCCAACCCCAATAATTTCCATATGAGAAAACATGCAAGTATATGTTTTCATATTTCGGATCTAAAGAGCAACTCAACATACCACTACAACATCAATACATCATTGTGGAGCCATCAAAATTCATGGAAGGTATAATGTTTTTCTAAGCTTGCATTATTATTTTTACCTTGAATCATGTACACTCAATTCACTTGCAATATCATAAACGCACAAAAAATGAAGGATAACACATGAAAATTTTAAGAAAATAGAACAACAAAATTATCAAATAGTCACCCATAAGCTCTAACTTATTTATGATGGTGTAGGGAGGATTGAAGATGGGACAAACCCTTCATCTCTTCAATGTCATTCATACTCTCCTAGTATCTACTACTTATGGAATGGACATCCTTAAGATAATAGGAAAAATTATGAAGAATTTCATCCTCACCACTCCCAAGCATCTTCCTCCACCTTCTCCGAGCTTCTCTCCTTTCTACCACTATCTCTCCCCTTCTTCAACCTAATTCCCATTCTACACCTCACTTTCTTACTTATCAACAAATTTCCCTTTTATTACCTAGTGCTTCCACACTCATTTACTTTGAACTCCCTATCTCCTCTTTATTTTTTCTCTTTGACACTTTTCATAATTTGTATGATATCCCTCTTTTTACTAGTATTCCTCCTACCTTTGCTTATCATCACCTATCCTAAAAATCTCATTCTTGTTACACTCTCCCTTCCACCTCATTTCCATCACAATATTTTTAAGCAACCTCCTTTGACACCACTTTATTTAGCTACTTATATCCCTCACCTCAACTCCTCCTATATTACCCACCACATTCCTACTATTGATTTGACTCTAAAAAAAATTCTCCATCACTTAGGCTCTCTACAAAAAAATTAGAGGCCCTTCCCACTTCTTCCCACACAAACATTAAACAATCAACCTTTACCATAACCCTCTCTCACATAAAATTATTTCTTACATGTTTTCTCTTGGTTTTTGGGCCCTTTATTCAAAAAATATAATGGAAAAGGGCCCCCAATGTCCAAGTTTAGTCATTTGACACTACTTGTTTAGATTTTTATATTATGACTAATTGTTGGCCAAAAGAATTCCTAAAATTTGGAGGACCATGCACTAGAATGGTTCTACTCTCTTTCACAATTCCATTTATCCATCTCTAGATCTAAGTAATAGATTTATTCAACACCTTCAAGTTAATATTGGCTTGAATATTACTTTCTATTTAATATCATACAGTGTAAAAAAGGACCCACTAAGCATGTCATCGAATTTATTTTAAAGTTATATTCCTTGTTAGAAAATATGAGTTATTAGCTTCTTGATGATGAGATGCAATGCCACCTCTTTATAAATCCACTACTATGAATCAAAATCTTGAAGTCATGCTTAATTTTTATCTTTTTTTTTGACTTGCAATGCTAGTCTTATGGACTATAAGGTTAAGCTCTTTGATACAAATATTTTGAGTTATAGTCCATATTCTTCCTCTTCTCAACCTTCTTCAAATTTTGTAGAACTATCCCTAAGAAGGATAATGGACCCTAACCTTCTTTAAATCCAAAAATAAACCAAATTTTAATGTATTAACCATTCCACACCTATGCTAACATCATCTCTTTTCGTTCACAACTCTTATTTAATTTTACATGCTTGGCTAACCCTTTTTATTTAAATGGTGAACATAATGCAAATTTCATACATGTTACACTATTGCATAGAAAAATAATGCCAAAATGTACAATTGATATTTGAATACATTTGATCTAATCATTTTTACATTTCTCCAATATGACTTTATAAAACCTTTCATTTTCATGTGTAATAACCACCCAAATACCTACCTCCATATAAGAAAGTACCCCCCAAATATTAATTTATTACTAAACTATTGTCTTATTTATATTATAACTATTAACTAACATTATTAAAAACTAATATTTATTTATAAATTAACACTTACATGTTAAATTATTACATATTAATCTAGCCTATACTAAGATGTAATAATTTTGACACTTTTTACATCATCTTCAAATAGTTTATTACATATTAATCTAACCTATAGTAAAATGTAATATGATCATGCTTCCTCCTTTTAACACCTTGGATTTATTTATAGAATGTATAGAACTATAATGCCAACAACACCTATAGATACCACCATGTTAGCTACCATGATATTGAAAAAGTGCACAAGCCTTAAACATAATATCAAAGACTTGATAGGTAATAACATGATATAGGTTGAATATCTTAATTATAGGGGAAATAAATTTGTAGATCCTCCCAATCACAATTTACAAATAAACACTAAACCATTTTCTCAACATCAACAATAATATAATATCAAGCTCATTGTTGAGGAATAGAGTTAATGCAAAAAAAATGGTGGAATTAGATGTAGTGTTTTGGCACTAATTTTTTCACCCAAACCTTAATTTCTAAGCCTCAACAACTAAAGAAGATATATCTAATCAATCTTAATACCCAAGTGTTGCCACATATCTAGTAGTACTCAATATCCAAACATATTGGAAATACAATCTTAATAGGTTGGATATTTATCATTAATGAACCACATATTTGGTTACTACAAAAAAAAATTATTTTTGATTAATATGGTTGATGACTTTATATTGCCAATTTTCTAACAAAAAGATAAAAATTTTAAACTTTAAACCCTATTTATAAATTAGTTATCATTTTCTACAAATATTTTTTTACAAACTTGAAAAGGTTTGATTTTTTGTATTTTTAATAACTATTGATTGATAAATCTATAAAAAAAACCCAAATGAGCCCAAGGTAGAAACCCAAGATAGAAATCGGTCTCTACATATTAAAAAATAATGTCATGCTTATTTTCAGTCAAGTTTTAAGGTGGTAATATATGAGGTGTTTGAGTTATACACATTAATCCTACTAAACAACACATATATATATATATATATATAGTCATCCTAATGCCAAACACTAACTAATTTTTTCATAAACGGATTTAAAAAGTACTTACACTTACTATCCTTAGATCATCCATACATGCACATGTTTTTGCTTCTATCAAAGTGGAGAAAATGATAAATTTTGCATACAATTTACTTAAATAACTTTTATCATCTAGGTAGTAGTATAAATAACATATTTATAAACTAGAGTGTAATTCTACATTTCGTATATTTACACCATTTTTCTATTGTATATAGACGTGCTTCAAATCATTTCCCCAAGTACAAATAAAAAAAAAATTTAGAAAAAAAGTTACTCCCTTTGTGGCAGTTAGCCCCCATTAACTTGTACTCACTAAAAATGTGTGTGACAACTTTACTCCTCAATCTAATTTTGTTAGTTTAGTTAAGGCCTATTCTGCTTCCTTCTCTTCTCTAGATCTTATCATCAATTTCTATGTTGAGAAAATAATATGTAATGTCTATCATGGGCCTATTATGTCAAAGGGAACATGGCAATCAAAATAGATTAAGGAATTCTTATTGCATGCAATTTATAAATAAATATTCTCTATCAAATAATGCCTCTTTATCCACCACTTCTAGCAAGATTCCTATATATCCTAAGTGTTTTGATCAATTTTTTAACCAAAACTCTTAGAGACATCTAGGGTTGGATTATTCCTCCTATTAAAATAAGTTTAAGGATTTTCTCACATTTTTCACGTCATTCATAATTTAGAGTAATTGAACAAAATTATTTTTAGAGGCAATTAGATCAAACAAGCTTAATTCATCTACTTTTTCTTAACACCAATGTGTTAAATTCATTCATGAAGATGAGGCTATGACTATCACATGGTATTCATATTAACCTCTTTTAGAGTTGGCAAAATTTACTATTGAAACATTTATTTCAAAACCCAAATATCTCCATATGGGAACCATGATATTTACATTCTTTGGGACATATAAATGATTTGAGGAAAATAATCTTGATAGGACAATAATAATATTTCACTTACAGTGCACCCAAAGGATCTAGTTACAATCCAAAATCATGTGGTCTATGCCAAAAATTACCTTGATTATCTCCCTCTTTTTCTAATCTAAATGTGGTTCTCATCATATTCCTTCACTCAAATTTGATCTTTCACACAAAATATCTAGACTCATCCATCTACTCTTCCCTCACTTCTTCATACCCCTAATATCCCTCTTAAACAAATTTTAGATATTTATCACAACCTCTTTACAAGCCACCTCCATCACCTAAACAAAACTCTACTCAAAATACATTTCCATCTAAACCCGTTCTTCCCCCACTTAAAATTCCATCTATTTCTCAAAAGGATAAATCTTGTACACCTCCCCCTACTCCATATTCTTCTATAAAACTATTTTTTTAAATGAAGGCCAAACCTATTAAATTTGGATTCCCAGACCCCAATCATAAATCCCTCCTCTTTCACCCAAATCCACTTCAATCCCTCTTGCTCCTAGTGTGACTACTACATTATGAGATTTATTCTTCATGGATATTCTTGTTTCACTTCTTATAGAGGATTTTGAGGATTAATATTTCCTCAAACATGAGCCATAAAGCCTCTTTAATTCTTGTATGTGATTGTTTTATGTACTATTTTTTATCCTAAAATATAGTGGATGAGTCAAGGTCACACTTGTGGGTGCATATTGATGCATGAACATTATATATATTTGTTTGTTCCCCCCCCCCTTTATAGTTCATCTATTTATGTGTTTTCCATGTGCTTTTATAATGATGCAAGGTTATAATAGTGTCTCAAAAACACTCTTATCATGTTGACTTAAAAGTATAATGTCCTTTATTTTATGGTTTAATATATGTCAACTTTTTATTTCATTTTTTTATTGTTATATGCATTTGGGGATGATGTAAAGTACATAGTTGCTTCACCTTCATTGACACTGACCTAAAAACATAGCTTTCATTATTGTTTTATTTATTCTTTTTTCCTTTTTATTTTACCATAATGCATTTCTCTTCTTATCATATATTTTTTCCTTTTGATTGTTATTTTCTTAATTGTTGTTGTTTTTATCATTGTTATCCAATGTATTCATTGTTTAAATTATTCAAAAAACATGAATATAAAAATGTTACTCTCTTATCCACATCTTCTGCATTTTAAAATTTTCACATTTGAGTGGAAAAATATAAGAACCAATATCTTAAGTCATACTTCCTAAGTAAATCAAAAAAGATAATTCTATTACACTACAATTATGATTCAAAATACAAATTTCTATCACATGTCCATTATGCTATTACAATGTGCCATTATCATACATAAAATTCTTAATAATCGAATTTTCACTATTATCACATCATATTCCATATTTATAGTGTTGTTAATTACATGTAAAACACAATGCACAACACTTTCCTTCATCTTGGGGCAATATTCTTGTATCTTCTCACTATTCCTAACCTTCCTATGGCATCTTCACTTTCTTAATATTATTATATTGTTTTTTTTTTTAATTTATTCAAGGGGTAAACGCTTTTGACCGGAGCTATGAACTGGATACAACCATTCAACAATACCACCCCAACAGGGTTTGAACCTTGGTGGCAAGAACAACAATTCCACCATAAACCATCACACCATGCCAATACCGGCAATATTATTATATTGTGAAACTCTCTTATTTCCTTAAATTTTTTTAATAAATACATCTTGTGTAATAAATTATCATTAAATTATAATTTCATTTGTGGTGTACTTTAGGATATCTAGATAGAAAACCACTTGCCCTCATCCATGGGGCATCCTTGGGAGAACATTATCTTTTTCATCTCCTCCTTTTTGTTTTGATATTACATTATTTCATCACATTTCCCCAAAAATACTTAAACCAATGTAAAAAAATATTAATTAAGCACTATAAACCTATACTTTTATTTATCCCTTTCATCACATCCTCTCATATACAATCAATAGAAGGGGGACATACATACTCCTTCACATTACAAAAATAGTGTGCAATGGTTAATGTGACTCTTCATGATTCCTAAACCACACAATCTATGTTAAATTAACTCTAACCCTGCACCACTCGTGTCTAGTTAAAATGACTCTTTATGAGTCTTACACCATCTTAGTGAAAGTTTTCCTCCATTAATCCTACACTAATAACTAATGATAGATTGTATCCCTAATGGAGGTAAAATTTGTAACAATTCCATAATTTTCACATAAAATATGATCTCATCTACTTTGTGAGCCTCTAATTGTAGGTTTAATATAAGCAGGCCTAGTTACATATCCATAACTCTCCTCTAGATCAACAAAATAAAACCAAATTGTTTCAATTTTTTGTGTAATTAGTTTTGGGGTTTTTATGGTGTACATTTATTTATTTTTATTTATGTTTAGACATGCTCACACAAAGAAAACAAAAAAATAAAGAAAAATCTTCAATATCATGATATGAAGTATAAAATTTTATTTCTTTTTTTTGCCATAGTTGATTTTTGATGGCTCACAAAAACACTAAAGTGGTAGAAAATGTAAAGATTAAAAATATACACTTAGCACTTTTCCCTCTCATTTTGCACTCTCTTTAGCCCCCAAATTATTAAGAATGACTTATCATTTTTACCACTTGGAGATCTAATATCCTCTAAACCTGTACCCCTATCTAAATAACATCCCTTTTGTATCTAGACATCTCCGCTTTCTCACTCCTAACTATTTTAGTAATCTTTCACGCTAGAGTGTGACAATCCTATGCTCTAGAAATGACTACATGCACTTGCATGCCCATATTTAAAATTAATTTGTATTTCCTAAAATCTTACTTTTTGTATTCAAAAATTGTAATCCACCTCAAACAATCAAAAGGGACAAGTTTTTATTATATATAAAAAACTTAATTGGAAAATAAACAGAGAGAACTTATGGAACATTTATCCAAGAGAGTACCCACACATAGGTATAATATTTCTTATATAATATGAACTATAATGTTAGACCACCATTGTTGTAGCAAGGCACACCAACTTGTACCAAGGAATTTTTCACACACTTGTCAAGTACATTTTATTATTGTTATTGAATTAGCCTAGAGACTTGACTAAGATATGCAATTGTCTTGAACAAGCACCTTTTTTCTAAAATACACATTTTCAAAGTAGGTACAAGTGCAAAGGGTGTTGTTAGATCATTTTGGTTTATATTAGAAGTTGTTGGGAAGTGTTATACACCTTACATAAAATAAAAATAAAAAATTCATGTGGTTCACCTAAGAATTTTGGATGCCATAGTTTGTTAGGAAACTTTAAAAACTTATGAACGATTGATTCTCATGTTGAATAGGATACCACACTTGAATAGGATAGGTTTTGAAACACTTGGCATGTCATATCCCATATTAAGAGTTATGTTTGAGTCTAATAAAATAAATTTGACACACATGGACACATAGGTCAATTGGTTAAGTTGAAATTTACAAAGAATCGACTATTTTTAACCAATTGTAAGATGTGCAAAAATATATTTTTATAAACATCTTTGAATGGATAAGATGTGCATTGGAATTTGTAAGAGTTGGTATAGAATGATCTATACCATGCAAGATTTGGTTGAATATTGTAGCTACCCAAGATCTAGGAACTTTTATCATAGCACAAGAGAGATCATATATGATAAAATAATTCTATTCTATCAAATGATGCAAATTATAGATTATAATGAATTCACAATTAATTGAGATTACAACTGAAACCTCTTGGTTATATAGACCAAAGTGAGACATAGGATTGCATATGATTATGACATATGTCATAATCTTATGACTTAAGACATAAAGTAATAACTATCCTATGGGTAACCTAAGTAAACTTAAGTAACTAGTTTAAATAGGACCTAGGTGATTAACTAGCTAGGTAAAACACCCCTTTCACACCAACACCTCTGCCCTCCAAGTAAGTGAAACTTAGGGATAATGTACAAGATGAAATTATTTAAAGATGCAAAGATGGGCTTTGGATACTAAGCCATGTTAGGTACCCATGTACAAATGCAATCTCTTACAAATGAAGAAAAGGAGAAAACTCAGTGGGATAAAACTCCTCCCAAAAGAGAGAAAATACAAAATTATCTCAAATAAGAATGAGAAGAACAAAACCCCATGTGACGAAAAAAACCCTCCATAAGAGAGAATAAGAAGAGATACCATGCAACTCCGCCTCAATGTAGAGTCTCCTACAATGATGATAGATATCCAATGATGAATGTTGAAGATGATCCAATCTCGTCGAACAAAATTCCTCCCTTTAGGATGAAACAACATCAAGAATGCATACATGATTTCTTCCCATTCCTGAAAGGAAAATTAGAGATGAAGGATTAATATGTGTGATGTATTTAAACTCTACTCAAGTGTCCCCATGTCAATTTTGAAAGCTACCACATTCAAGTCGGGTGTTACAAGCCGCATTGATGAAGATAACAATATAAAATCTAATAAAGATGATTATAGAACACAGTCCAACAACAAATGTGACTCCTCCAAATTGTGACAAATGATGAGGTAGAGAATGAACAAGAGGGTCTAAATTCTCCCCCACAACATCTAAAGAAGATGATGTAACTCCATAAGAACATCAAAGAGGATATTGTTAGAGTAATAAGGCATCTCAATTAATTTAATCATATTGGTTAACTAATTAAGTCACTTATTACTTTAGGTTTGCTTAAGCTAAACTAGGCACATTAATAATTAATTATATTTATTAATTATTAAGTGTGCACACTAGGGTTTGCCTTTTAGGTTTTCTTTAGGATTTTTATGATCTCCTTCATAAGGATTGTTCTGGATATATGTTGCACGTGATAGGTGATTGTATGCATGTGATTCTTGGGGACTATGAAGCTGGTTTCTCAACTTCTACAAATATGAATATCCTTAATAGTGTCCTTCAAGTCTACAAGATAGGACTCAAAAAGAAGCATGTCTGTCAAGTAAAAATCCCAGGCAGCTATATCTAGAAGACTATGATTGTCTTGCTACATTGAATCAAAATAATCCATGGATTTAGCAACAATAGTCTCATCAAAAGTAATAATAGATGAAGAAGATGGAATATCAATACATGTCTCTTGAACCTTAGTAGATGAAGAAACTCTGATATTCAAATGACCACACCGAATCTCCTCAAAAGTGTCCACACCAGATTCCTTAGTGTGTAAATTAGTTGAAGGAATTATAGGATTAAAATGTGAGAAGGTTTAGACTCAAGATTGATGATCAACCTCTCCAATTGCAACTATATCTCTACTATATAAATCTCGAATGATGATAAAATCTGATTGTCAACTCAACACCTTTCTTGCTCCACTATGCATGATTTGATAGATACTGAAACATAAAAAAATGTGATCTTAAGTCTAATGCAAAGAACCTAAGATCAATTTCCTTCTATAAAACATTAGGATGCAGATCAACAAGGCCATTAGAATGACTTTCAACCATGAAGGTGAGCCAATCAGACCCGGATCTGATACTTTTGAGCCTTGGAAATTAATTGGAATTGATTTTCCTTAATTAACCTAATTAAACTATGAGCCTTAATCTAAAAGCGCAAGATTTTGATAACTAAGAAATTGTAATAGAAATTCTGCAAGATCTAAGAAAGGCAGAGTTAGGTGCACCTATCCTGTAAATTTGGAGTAAGCCAAAATAGGATGACAAAGCTGCCCAAGTGCGTCTATGTCCTTGTAGAGATATTTTAGTTATATTTTTGTAGTCCTTTGATGCATAGTCTAAGCTTTCGATTTTTGCCTGCAAATTTGTCGAATCATTATTGGATAATTCTATAGGTGATTTTTCGTGGGTTGTCAAGGTGTAGGGCTTTGAATGCAACAATGAATGATGGACCTTCAAACTTCCTTCAATCCTCTCCAAACCTGAAACCTGCACATTCAAAGAGAGAGGAAGGGTTGTGTCATTTAAGGGCTTGCCTTAGTCAAACGCCGTGTTAGTGTTTCCACCTCCACAATGGCAATGTCAATGATAAAAGGATATATGATAGGAAGGAATGATGAATCCACAAAGTGTTGTAACTCATCACCCTTCAATGAATTTCTTGAAGGATTGAAGTCATGCACATTACCTCAAGGTATTGGATCTTTCTTTCTTGAATTGCTTGGAGACCTACAAAAGGGTTAGCCTTCACAAACAATGATAATATGAACATGCATAAACTCACATATGATTCGACATGATGCTTGGATCTTGAATTGCTATAATAAATCACTGAAATGATACTCTTGACTTGCTTAATGATGCTCTTGATAATGATTGATCATAAGTTTTTCCAATGGTTGCTAGATAGATTTGAAATGATGTAATAACTAGGTATTTATAAGAATTTATTTAATTTCTCACAAATTAGATCTCGATAGTCAAAATTGGCAACTTGAATTGCAAATAATAAAGTACCATCACTGACATATTTGAATTTGGAGCCTGCCAAAATAGGGGGACAAAGCCACCATAGGGCATCTTTGTCCTAGCCCTATTTTCTAGAAATCAAGGTATCAGGGAAAAGTATTATATAAAAGCATTTGTTTTTCCCTTGTAATTTATTAGTAATTATTAAAAATAGGCCATAGAATGCATAATTTAGGAAATTAGGGGTTCAATCAGGTCCAATAATTAAAGGGGAGCAAAAAATATTGTGAAATCGTCAAGGGTGATAATTTTTTGATGCTACATTTAGCCCCCACTTTAGTGAGAGTATGAACTTATGCTTAGACTCACACTAAAGTAGAAAATCTATGTCAAGAAGGGTCTGATTGTCCAAATGTTGAAGAGATAGGATGACTAAGGATCTAGGGGGGAGTGCACAAGCCCCCAAGATCCAAGATCCCATGGAAAACCAACATGAGAACAAAGGAACACACACATGGATGATATGCAACAAGACAACATACACAAACATACATGTTGGAAAACATGAAGCATACACGATGGAGACACGTGACATAATATAACATAAAGATGGAAATGAAATGAAAACAAACACAATGTAAACACGATGCAAACACAAATAAGACACACAAAAAATACAAGGTTAGTACTTAAGGGATTCAAATTGGTAAGGCAAAGAGACCTCAATATTAAATTATCTCAAATACCAAACGACATTCGTCCAATAAATATTAGTTAAAGGAATGCTCCCATGAGGATTAGCAAGTTGTGTTATACCAAATCACTCATGAGCCACATGGATCCACTATCCAACAAGTTGTGTTATGCTAGG
This sequence comes from Sequoia sempervirens, assembly GCA_007258455.2. Lineage (NCBI taxonomy): Eukaryota > Viridiplantae > Streptophyta > Pinopsida > Cupressales > Cupressaceae > Sequoia > Sequoia sempervirens. The sequence continues at coordinate 154,998,559 of VDFB02271358.1, forward strand.
TGTCCATGCAATATGATGGGTTCCACAAGGCTAGCAAGTTGTGTTATGCTAGACACTCATGAAACACATAGCTCTATTGTCAAGCAATCTATGTTATGCTTCACGACCATGTTAAAAGAGGTTTTCATGAATCAACAAGTTGAGTTATGCTAAGTCCACGAACCAATTTTTCCAAAGTCTCACCTAAGAAGGTTTATAAAATTTCTTAAGAAGGCTCAAATACTCACTTAAAAATGTGCATAAAATCACCTAAGAAGGTGCAAAAACTCACCTAAGAAGGTGCAAAATCTCACCTAACAAGGCACATAAACATTGAAGGGGACGAATTGATAACCACACCTCAAGGGGCATTATAAACACCACCACCAAGGGGGTATGCCAATAGGTCAAAACTCACAAGACTAAATGGATAGGGGTAATAAATTCCCCCCCTTAAAATGCCAACTTACTTGCTATGTTGGTATTTTAAGGAGAAAATAAAGTACACCTTCAAAACTATTTATCCTTGCCCCCAAGTGTGGAGACAAACAACCACATAAGAGACTGTCATGTTTCTGCCATGAAAAATATGGTTGCACTTAAGATTGTACCATCGTGAATGGCAATGAGAAAAACACATAAAGCTTCAAATGCCACATAGTGATGAGCAACACGATAGGATGAAGATAATTATTGATTAGAAGATTTAGGTGCATCAACACATGGAAGAGCGCCACAATCCTTAAGTTGCATTTTATTACTTAAGGCCTAAAATTCATTGGTAGAATTCCCATGCACTCTATGATATGCACAAATGAATTTATATTGTAAAATTTCTTTCATGTTTATAGAGGAAGAGTAATTAGGTGGGCATTGAGAAGCCTCGACAAGATATTCTCTTGATCAATAACTTAGGGGAAATTTCTTTCCCTTGTGAAGAAAATCTTGCTTTCTTACCACAAGATGTCATACATACAAAAGATGATAAAGCATTAGAAGAAGATGGAAATGAAGGTTGGAAACCTAGACCCTGCTTGGAAAAGTATGGTATAAACTTCACTTGATTCCTATCATTTTGTTTCATGTGTTTCATTATATCCATGTTTAGAAATAATTTTGTATCCAAGACCATAACATTCTTCCAACTCAGATGAAGAGATTTTATCTACATGCTTCTGAGAATAGTTGGCTTCTTCCCGAGCACATAAATCCTTTTAAATTTTGTTAAAGTTAAGCATCTTCCACTCATGAGGGACAAGAGTTGAAGAGCCCCCATCACCACCATGGGGTGATGTTAATATAGAACCAAGTTGAACAACTGAAGCACCAGACTATTTAGTTTTAGATTGTGAGATTTTGTACTCTCCCATAAAGGAGGGTGTAAAATCTAATAAACCCCAATCATCCCAAAACATGTGTTTGAAGAGGAAGCATTAGCATGATCATCATTTGTATTTGTCTCTTTGTACTTTGATGGAGAGATTCTAGAATCCCCTTTGAAAAAAGTGTAAAATCTAATGACCCTCATCATCATCTAAGAGTTTTGTTGTAGGTGAAAGACAATTAGGATTATCGTCAACTTGTATAGGTTTTACCTTTGAAGTTGGAATCAAAGTATTAAGAGAGTTGGAAGTGTTATGATTATGTTGAACTTGTGAATTATAACTTTGTTCATTTGCTTTGACTGTGTATATCTTGTTATTATATTTATACTTCATCTCACAGTGAAGAATAGATGGGACTCCCTTCATGGCATGAATCCACAGTCTACCTAGGAGAAGATTGTATGAAAGAGGTCCTAGCATGATATGGATGGGGGTAGACAAAACCATGGACCCAACCTCAATGGGTAGTGTGATCATTCCTAATGATTGCTTATTAACATTGTCAAAGACAAAAATATTAACATCATTGGGTTCTATAAGATTCTTGTCCATACCAATTTTATCTATGAGGCCAATGCTACAAACATTGAGACCTACTCCATTGTCTATGAGAGTATGCCTAACTCCAATTTCATTAATGATCACCTTTATCATTAAGGCTTCATGTTTATTTTGGATCTCAAGTGAGGGTAATTCATGTTGATGGAATGTAATATCTAACTTTTTCACTTGCATACAATCAAACAAGGCATCTACGTCATTCGATCTAATGAAAGGTGGGACATTAGTCTTTTGTAAAGCCTCTTGGAGCATCCTATGGTTATGTAGGTGATGTTTGAATCAAGTCCCAAAGGGAGATTTTTGTTGGAGTACTACAAAGTTTTTTAACAAGATCATACTCTTTACTACTATGTCGAGGAATGTTATATGTGTGACAAATTGTTTGATTACTTTGTTGCTATGACACATGCTTACTAGTGAGTTGTTTTGTAAAGTTCAATATATGACTAGGGGGTTTAGGAGGTCCTATAATGAGAGGTGATCCAATTATCAATTATGTGTTCATAATCTCAACCGAGTTATCCACTTGTTGACGACCTATTGAGGGGGGATCTAATGTCAACTTAACATCTTCATCTATGTCATCTATCATATTGTCTTTGGAAAAAATGTATCAATGATTTCATCCTCTTGTGCCACAGTATCTTCCCAAGTGGGAGAGGTATCGAGAGAAGAACTATGATTGTCATGATTGTCCATGATTGCATCTTCTTGCACCAAAGTGTTCTCACAATTAGGGAAGATATTGGAAGGTGAATGAAGATTAGACAGTGATATTAAAAAATGCGTCAATGATTTCATTTTCTTGTGTTAAGATATTCCCACAATTAGGATGAATATTAAGAGAGTAACTACCATGATTATCATGAGTATCAATGATTGCATTTTTTGGAATGTTAGAAGCCTTAGTGGATGATCTAGGCAATATGAGGTCCCCAAGGGCATCATCTAACATGTCAAAGTCATCACAAATAAAGGGCTTGGTGGGTATATAATGCACTTGTGGAAAAAGATCTAACATGTTCAGATGACTATGCTTTCTCCAAGAGTAATCATTAAATTTCAATAGCAAACTAGGTTTACGCGTGTTAAGGAAAACTAGGACTGAAAATAGACTTACATACCTATGACAAACATAGATATGGAAACCAGACTCCAGATTTACAAACTGAAAACATGTACTAATTTGTTCTTGAAATCTGAGATAGATTTAACAAGATAAAGTCGTCCTAGGGCATCTATGTCCAACTAGGGGTCTATCTAAAATTTTAGTTTTAGAGGCACCAGTGACAAAAAGGGACTATGTTGCAGAGTGCAAACCCATATTTGGAAATAATTCTATTGTTATTTTGTGAGTTTCTGAATATTGAAATTTGTTGTAACAACCTAGGGTTTTGAATTTTTACCAAAATGAAATTAATTTACGCAAATTATGCAATGCTTAAGAAAATGCAAACAATTGTCCTACATATATGATAATTTCCAACACTGTATGCAATAAATTTACCCAAATTTGTAACAAATTAAGCAAAATGAAACCTTTCTTTCACATGTAATAACACCTTTTAAGAATTCCAAATCAGAAATCAATAAGCAAAAATAGACCGAGGACACAGAAACATAGATTTGAGAAAAAATTTGTTGAGGCAAGAATAGTAGAAGAAAGCCGCCCAAGGACGTTTGCGTCTTGGGCAGGGTTTTGGAAAACTGAAAGTTTGATTGTTTATTAAACCGCTAAAGGGTTTTGTATTTGTGTGCAAATAGGTCTAACAATGAATATTTTTCAAGAATTTGCTCAATTTAGGATAATGTAATTCAAATGTAAATGTGTAACAATGCTTGAACAATAAATGATAATTGTGAATACAATTTTGAATGTAGATATGATCTAAATGACTGGAACTAATCCTATTGCAACCTATGATGCAATATTGTATGCAATTTGTTTTGAATTTTTATGATGCAAAAGTGAAACCTTAAATGAACAATGCAAAACAATGCAATGGAAAATCTAGATCTAGGGTGAAATTTCATAAGGTATATAATGTTAACAAGTCACGTTCACCAAAATGAAATGTGGAACAAGGGATCTTAAGCCTAATGCAAAGAACCTAGTACAATTTTTCTTTTTCAAGAGAACATTAGGATGCAAATCAACAAGTTGATTAGATTGACTTTCAACTATGAAGGTGAGTCAATCAGACCTAGATCTACATCCCTTTATGGGCCTTGGAAATTGATTAGAATTGATTTTCCTTAATTAACTTAATTAAACTATGAGCCCTAATCTAAAAATACAAGATTTCAATAGCTAAGAAACTATAACAAAAATTCTACAAGCAGATCTGAGAAAGGAAAAGTTTTGTGCACATGTCCTATAAGTTTGGAGTTTCCAAAATAGGAGGATAAAGCCGCCCAACAACATATGTGTCCTTGTAGAGATATTTTAATTTTATTTTGTAGTCCTTTGATGCCTGATCTGAGCTTTTGATTTCTACCTGCAAATTTGTCACATCACTTTCGAATAATTCTATAGGTGAATTTTTATGGGTTGTCAAGGTGTAGGCCTTTGAATGCAAAAATGAATGATGGATCGTCAAACTTCCTTCAATCCTCTCCAAGCCTGAAACCTGCACATTCAAGAGAGAGGAAGGGTTAAGCCATTTAAGGGCTTGCCCTAGTAAAACCTCATGTTAGTGTTTCTACTTCCATAATGGCAATGCCAATGATAAAAGGATAAATGATAGGAAGGAATGATGAATCCACAAAGTGTTGCAACTCACCACCCTTCAATGGATTTCTTGAAAGACTGAAGTCATGCACATCACCTCAAGGTCTTATATCTTTCTTGCTTGAAGTACTTGAATTGCTTGGAGACCTACAAAAGAGTTACCCTTCACAAACAATGATAGCATGAACATGCATACACTCACATATGATTTGACATGATGCTTGGATCTTGAATTATTATAATAAATCACTGAAATGCTACTCTTGACTTGCTTAATGATGCTCTTGATAATGCTTGATCATAAGTTTTGCTAATGGTTCCTAGATAGATTTGAAATGATGCAATAACTAGGTATTTATAGTCATTTATTCAATTTCCCGCAAATTAGATCCCAATAGCCAACATTGACAACTCGAATTGCAAATAATAAAGTGCCATCATCGACATATTGGAATTTGGAGCTCACCAAAATAGGGGGACAAAGCCGCCATAGGGAATCTTTGTCCCAACCCTATTTTTCAAAAATTAAGGTGTCGAGAGAAAAGTATTAGATAAATGTATTTGTTTTCTGCTTGTAATTTATCGGTGGGTGATCCCAAAATAGTGGTTTACACTTTTTAGGACATCCTAATTTTTGCTGAAATCACATATTTTTAGAAAATATAATGATTTAAGCCTTGAAAAAATCTATTTAAGGATTCTAATTGAAGAGGTTTTGATCAAACCCCCTTGGATAGAACCCCACTAGTTTCAAACCATACCTATAATGGAGTCTCCTTTACACCTATCAAAATGTTGATAAAAAACCACTTTTGATTTACCATTTGGGGGATCAAATGAATTCATTTAAAATTTATTTTTTGTAAGTAGATAGTCCTTATTATAAGCTTCCCAAAAAGTATAATCTCAAATATATTTAATTTGATATATATATATATATATATATATATATATATATATATATATATATATATATATATATATATATATATATATATATATATATATGTGAATGTAGGTTTTTCAACGAAAATCAAACTCTTAGTTCTGCACATGTGGAAAAATAGCATATTATCAAAAATAAAATTGAAAAATATCTATGCACTAGATATTGATGTCCTTGATCCAACAAAAAAAATTAAATTAAATTTCGATACATACAAAAAAATTTGTGTTAGCAAGTAAACCTATGTCTGAATTGTAACTGATTTGACTTCAAAACTTAATTAAGAAAAAAAATTCAATAAAACACTATGAAACCAATTGAATGCACTGGATATCATAGTTACAAATCTAAATTAGAAAAAAAAAATATTATCCTTCATAGAAAAAAAAGTTGTGTTAGCAAGTACACATCACTCTTTAAAAATGGTGTTTACTGTTAAAAACTAATTTTCGAAGGAGATGGAAAAAGAAATGCAATTTGATTCCAAATTTTTTAAAATATATATATTTAGAATCTACAGAAAAAATGTCACAAATCACTAGTTTGCATCATCTTCAATTTCCTCATGGTTTAGTAGCTATAGGTGCCCAAAAGTGAAGATTTAGTTAAAAAAAAATTAGTTCAATATCCAATTTGGCCAAAAATTGTAAACCAGTATTATAGGATCACTCCAGTAATTGTTAAAAATAGGTCATAGAATGCATAATTTAGGAAAATAGGGGTTCAATCAGGTCCAATAATTAAAGGGGAGCAAAACATAGTGTGAAATTGTCAAGGGTTGCAATTTTTGATGCCACAAATATAAAGCATATTGGTTGACAATGAAGGAACACAAAAAACATCATTAAATGATTTTTCATCCATGTCAATAGATCATTTCACACAAAAATGTATATATGTGTTATTTTCCATTGCAATGTGTGGTGATAAATAAGACTCAAATAAAGAGAACATGATTTGTGATGAATTTATATGATGTGAAGATCTATGATCAAGTATCCACCTCTCTAACATGGAATATTTAACCTCAACTAGTGGCATCCGATAGTCAATACTCAGGCTTCCTCAACACATCGCTCTACAAGTTTGATCCTCAGATTTCGGTGCACAATAAGTGAGTCATTTAAAGTTTTTGTCTAGTTTTCATCTAAACTTTAGTTGTTATTTGCTCGTGTCATTTTGTGTGATCTTGGTTAGCCAATAGGATAAGTTGTGGCTATTTGGCATTTGTGTTGTCACGTCAATAGTCTTTAAATGGGTCTATTAAGTTTTTAAGTTGTGTTTGGGTCATTTGTATGTCATTTTATTTTCTGTCATTGTAAAAAGAGTCAAGAGTTGATTTGAAAATTATGAAAAAAAAAGTCATAAGAGTGCATTTTCGGTGTAATCCGACACTCGTAGAAATTAAAAAAAAAAAATTATTTTTTCAATGAAAACAAAGATGAAAATCATGTCTGGCTTTAGGGGCTCTGCCCCTCAACCCCCCCTGTATCGCAATAGGGAGCACGTATCGTCCTTGTCTATACCTTTCGCTGAGTTAGCAACATTAAATGGAAGACATAGGCAGCAGAGAAAGGAGGGTAATTAGCAACCTCTCGTCAGTCACCAACGATGGGGCCGCATAGAGCTATGGTGGCATTTTTTTTTTGTGTGCAGTGTGGTGTGTACTTGTTTACGGTGTCCCTGTTGGTTTGTGTGGTGGATGTTGAAAAATGATTGTATTGGAAAGCATATGACTGTAGAGGTCCTCCGACTATTGTGATCCTCTAAGTTTCGTACTTCGTTGGAAGATGGTCAACTAGTGAATACGTTCACTGGAAATAATGGCCATGTGCAACAAGATCCAGACAATAGTATGCAGTATGGTATGATGTTTTTTTTTTCAATATTCTTGGTTGTGTGAATAAATGGAATTTCACATTGTGGGGGGCAATAATAACCAATATTCCATTCCCATTTCGCACCAAAATGGCTAAAGTCAAAGGCAGCTTCTAGTGGCAGTGGCGGTTGTCTATGTTGTTCGAGATCGAGTGGCAACGATTGATAACAGTGACTACAATTAAGAACATTGTGTTCTTATAGAATGTAATGTGAAAACTTTTGTGAGTTTTTCATATGTATGTTGATTCCTATATGACTTCCCTGATGTACAAGCATAGTGGCGAACAAAAGTTCTGAAGTAATGCAGTTCATGGATCTTGAAAGGGTTTGTGGGAAGATCCAGAAAACCACATGAGGTGGACAATTGATGAGTTCCTGTCACATCAAGGTTTGTGGTAAGCCTATTTAAAACCATGGAAGGAGAAAGCCTTTCTTTTGGATCAAGGTCATGAGTCACATAGTTGGACATGACACAAGGGTGAGCATACTGCAAAGAGTGTGTGGATGTTTTTCTACCATGTAAACATTAAGGGGGGGAATCTTAGGAAAATTAATGTTTACATTATATTTGAGGTGTAAATGTAAAATGTAATTACTGTTGTAATTGTGAAGTTAATAAAAAACTCACTAATATAGGTTTGGGTGGTTAGTCAAGTTAGTAGTTAGTGTGTTATACTTGTGAAGATTATTCTGAGTCATTTGTTATAACACCCCTAAATAATAGGAGGTTGGTTTGCTATTTGTTTGGCTATATATTAGCCATGTATTGAGTGTGGAATATAGAACAATATTATCATCTGTAAATTTTTATATTTGCCTCTGCCCAAATTTCCAACTCTTACTGCATGCAAATGCCAAATTTGGGCATACAATTAAAGATATATTTTTTAGACATAATGAGACCAATTTGATCACACCACGAAAAAATACAAGAAAAAATATGTTCTTTTCAAAAAATTGCACCAAAAAATGTTATCGTAGGAGCCTGAACGGAGCCTCAAAAGTTCCCAAAATGAGAACAACTCAATGCCACATGTGAGAATTTGTAATTTCTAGAAAAACCAAGCACCAAAATTAAAAATTAATTGAAACACTGTGAAAAATATTTAATTCTACCCCAAATTAAAAATGCTCGCAAAAAGGAGGTTTTGAGCCTAAGTTATGGCCTTTTGAAGCTGGATTATAAAATTAAAAAGCTCCAACAATGAAGGGGGGCTAGTTGGAGCATAAACCAATGACATCATGATGGCATTAGCATACCTTACTAATAAAATATGATCGATCTAGCTAAAATACACCCTTCTTGATAAAATATTTTGATAATTGACAAAATCTTTTGTATCAATAAAATATTATTTTCTGGGAACCAACAATGAAATTCCTTCATATATACACCTACTAGGATTTTTCAATGGTTGTTAGTCTTCCAAATTTTGGTTGTCAACTAGTTAGTCTGCATTCTGCGGTGGCATAGGTGACATGGTCATAAAGATCCTATAGGTTGTTTCCATGTGTTGCCCATGCAGGGGCATGATACCTTGTCACTTTACTATGCATACAAGGTACTCTTTCACCCTATCCACAATTTTTTTTAAATCCAAAAAGTAAAAAAATAGATTTAAAACTCCAAATCATACCATGTGATCATAACCTTGTGTAGGCAGAATATTCTTTGTGGTGTGATCCATATGACCGAGGAGATAAAAAAATCGCTTGATTACCTTGAGAAAATGTGTCAAAATTTTGATGATTTGACAATCAATCTTAAGGTTCTTGGGACTCTTGGATGTAATGGAAAGGTCTGATTTGACCCAAAATGCTCCAAAATTATAACTACCTTATGGATCTAGAAACCACCTCTCAACTTCAAACCATTGTAGATTTAGCCTACATGTCCAATTTGGACAAAACACAAGGAAATTTTGACTTTCTTGGACACCTTGAACTCAATGGTGAGCTAATATTTGCACCAACAAGATCCAAAATGAACCTACAATATAAAACCATAAAGAAAAACCCCTGAAATCTAGTATTTCTATCAATATTTTCTAATTCTCCAAGTCATCATTTGATGCAAGAGAAAATAATACTCAAATTTTCAAGATCTACCAAGATTTACAACCTAGATCTCTCAATAAAGACTAACAAGAAGCAATCCCACGAGCCCTAATACCATGTAATATTTAGTATAGAATTCTCTATGCCATGCAATATTTGGTTGAAGATTGTAGCCACCTAATATCTAGGAAATTCTATGAAAGCATAAGAGAGATCAGATATGAGAGAATAATTTTCTATTCTATAAAAGGATGCAAATAATAGATTACAATGGATTCGTGATGAATTGAGATTACAAAGGAAACCTCTTGGTTATATAGACCAAGGTAAGACATAGTATTTCATAAAATTATGACACGTGTCTTAATTTTATGACTTGAGACATAAAGTGATAACTATCCTATGTGTGGTCCTAAGTAAACTCAAGTAACTAGTGTGAATAGGACCTAGGTGATGAACTAGCTAGGTAATACACCCCTTTCACACCAAAAAAATGTATGCCACATAAAGGGTAGTTGCATGCCAACATGTGGGAACCCTTGTAGATGTGACATGGTGGTTTCATAAATGGCTTTAGAAACCATTCTTGGTTTCTTGTATTATATTTTTTATTTAATGAGGGCTTGGTCTAGTGGCGTTGTGGCTCATTTTGGGTGTAAGGAGGTTATTTTGAAATTTCTCTAGGATTGAACATGGTGCAATGTAATAACCCAATAGATTTATCTAAAAAAGACTGCTATTTTTTTCTAGTTAATAAACATTCATTCATGCATTTGTATACTCAGGTGCTTCTATCCATACAAGATAGGTATTCATTTGAGTTCAAGACAAGAATTCAACCTTATGGGTTAGTCCTTTATTCATGCTGAACATGAGTTCATCTATCCACTCAAGATGGGTTTCCACCAAAATACGTAGGAACCTATCATAAAAGATAGGTATATGTTCTGGCCAAAGTCTTAGACTCATTGGGACCACCCAAATTGCCTAGCTTCCAAACTTGGCTTTGATACCATATGTAACAATCCTCAAGTTGTTACCCCCTCTCCTCTTTTCCTAATAAGGCTCTAGAGGTTAGTGCTTTTTCTTATTTCTTTGATGCATAGGACCATGTTTCCTTTGTGGATAAGGTTATCGGTCAGCGTACCCCTCCACTCAGCAATTCGTCTGTTCCCCATCTCTCAGTCTCGGTGGAAGGGCTTGCGATAGGCATGCTTGATAATCTTCTTAATGCAGTGTTGGTCAAAATTGATAATTGCTTGGTTGGTAGGTTCCTTGCTTTTTGCCCCAATGTGGACCAAGTTAGGAACTAGGCTTCTTCGCACTAGAAACTAATGGGTAGTGTTACCATAAGTGCAATGATTAATGACCTTTTTTTGTTCAAATTATCTACCAAGGAAGATTTGGTCAAGATTCTTATAGGGGGCCCTTGGTCTCTAGACAAAAACCTCCTTTCTTTATGTAAATGAAAATTGTGCTTCAACTCTACCAAAGATCTAGGAGTTGTTGCTCCTACCAAGATTGGCCTACCTAGCTTGCCGCTGGAATAATTTTGGAATTACAACATGTTCCAAAGCATTGCTAACTCCTTTGGAAAGTTATTAATGGTCAACAAAGTTACACTCCAAAAATCTAGACCGCTCTTTGTGAGATTGTGTTAATGTAGCTACTAATATTGTTTTTCCTTCTAAGATCACAATAAACTAAAGGTTGGAAAGTTGGTCGTAACCTATTATCTATGAGAATGTGGGTGTTTCTTTTCAAAACTATAACAACTTTGGTCACCTGAGCAATAAATGTAAGAAATATGTAGCTAAACAAACCCTTGCCCCTAAATTTCCCCTCATGGCTTCGAAGGTGGCTGCTAATGACTTGGTATCTTTTTATTGTATGTTGGGTTCTTTGGAGGAGTTGGCACCCCCTTCCCGCAAGGGGTATTTCTTGAATTTATTTAATGGATCCTTCTTTCCCCTCCTTATTGGGTGATCCCACTGGAATCTTCTCCACAAAATATTCTAAATTAGCCCAGCCAAAGGCCCTAGTTGAGGATTCAAATGGAAACAATGGTAGATCCACAATTGAGGAACCAACTACAAAAGAAAAAGCTCTGTTAGAGGACACTATGAAGAAGAATGTATTGTTGCTTGCATTAAACTTCCCTCTCCCAAAATAACTAACAAAAAAATCAAATCTCATGGTAAGATGATATGCAACTCTTCTTCATTGTTAGAAGATAAGACTACTTATAGCATGATGGTGATACCTCTCCCTAGCCATGGCACAAGCCCTTTGTCCCTGAATGAAAAATGGATTCCTATTCATGGAAAGCAAAGGAAAAAAAATGATGTGGGTGGAGATCTCAAACAAGGTTGACCATCACAAAGAGAAACAAGATCAAGGGAAGTAGCAAGAGATGTTGCGTTGGGAAAACAATGAACCTTGAAGCTTTTAGGATCTAAACCCCTAAGAAAAATGATTCATTTTCTTTCCTTCAATTTTGGGGCCCTTTTTCTCACTTAGATATGTTGTACATCTATTCTCCCTTTCATCTT
>VDFB02271358.1:155010751-155180751 GCA_007258455.2 Sequoia sempervirens
TTTCCCTCAGAACAAATAAATCAAGACACCGACACTCAAAAACTGAGTATCTTCTACTTCCAAGTAGTATAACTTTTCATTGAACCTCTGCGTACTTTCCAACATAACGTTGGACAAAGCAACTATCCCTCCCGTTTTCCAAAAACGAGGGAACACTGTGATCAACTGGCACAAACCCTAGACAATCAGTTGGCACAACTCACGAATTGTAAGATTTTTCAGAAAAACCTTCAAAAACTTTGAAAAGTAAGATTTTTTCAGAAAAATCCTCAAAAAATTGCAAATTTTTTATAAAAATTTTTTCAAAAATTTTTTTAGCAGATTTTTTCAGAAAAACTCTTTGCAATTTTTTTTTATTTTTTCCAAAAAAATTCTGTCAAAACTGACTCAAGAAAAATTAAAAATCAACCCTTCAGGCTTCCATGAAATCACGAGTTTTATCAATAAAAACCTGTCAAAAAGCTATCAAATCTGCCCACTAACTCTGGAAAATCAGGAACTTGAAAAAAACACAAACCCTAACCGCCTTATAGAGCCACGATTCTGAAAATTGCCCAGAAATTAAAAAATTCTCAGAAATGAAAATTGCCCAGAACATCACATGAAAATGTCCAGAAAATCCGAAAGACCCTATAGTCGATTTCTTCAAAATTCTGCAAATTGAAGTTGACAAAAAACCGTGATTCTTTCTCTGACAAATCCACGAAAAATTTCCTTCAAAATTCTTCACTAAAAAAAAAACTTCAATTTTCAAAAATTTCCAAAAAAAAATTTCTTCGATTTAAAAAAAAAATCAGCTAAAACTAATTAGGTTCAAGCTTGAGCTCTGATACCATGAAAAAATAATTGATATTCATAATTGTGTATTTACAAAAGGAGACGAAAGCTCTTATAAAGAAAAGTACAAGACGATGTTTCTAAAATGAAACCATCGTTAATAGAAGCTAACTAAAGCGAAAAACAGAAAGATACTAAAACAACTAAAGCGTAACTAAAGTTACTAAAAACTAACTAAAGTTAAGATTGTTGGAAATGTTGTCATTGATGTCAAAGTGAAAAAGATGGTGTCATTGATGAGCATGACTGAAGATAACATATTGATGTCATTACACAGATTTATGTCATGAATACAATCTTCAGATTAAAAGGATTTGAAGACTATTGAAGTATTGTTATTGATGTCAAGACAAAGAATAGCTTAATCAGATTTGCTTAATCAAATGGTTGATTGAAAATGATCAAATCATTGGTGACTTAATCAGACTCAAGGTTGTTGTTTTATTCTGGGATAGTCTATTCAGATTTAAATACTCCCCAGACCTTCACACATAATCGAACTCAGTGAAGATCAAGTTACAGATCATTTACAGCACTCAGAAGATCATATCCCGCACTCAGTCATCAAGTTCATTCTGTTTTCAAATTTGAAGATCAGATGGAGAATCAGACCAGATTGATTAATTTCAGGATCATTGTCATCTAACTTACAATTAGAAAGTTTGGTCAAGCATGTTGAAGATCATTCAGTTCGATGGGCTGCAGATCAGATTATCATTCAACACTCAGCCTTGATAAAAATCTGATGAGTTCATATCAGTTCATATTAGTTTGAAATAAAGCACAAGTGTAGTGGTCAAAACTAATTAAGAAGGACGTGCACAGTGTTGTTTCATGTTCAAAACCATGGCGCAACTATAAGCACAAAACACATTTGTGTTTTGAAAGGAAGATTCAAAATAAATCTGATTGATGAATTTTAGTAAATCTCGTTTTGAGACAACTAAGATCTGGCTTGTACATATGATTAGATTATTGAAGACAAATATTAAAGATAAATAAGCTACGATGGAGTATGATCTGATCAGATTATTGAAGATAACTAAACTACTATCTATATGAAGCTCGAATTAAAATATGTATGAAGATTGATCATCTACAGATCGAAGTTCTGAGTTGAACAGGTTGACTCTAATAAATCAGATTGAAATAAATCGAAATAAAGGTTAGTTTGCGGGCTGTTGTCAAGAAAAATACAATGTGAAGATTATGCTTAGTTTGTGATAATCTATCATAGACTCAAAAGGGACGTGTTTCTTTAAACATATAAAATATGAAAGAATGTGTGTTTTAGAAAGGATGCATTTAAGAAAGTCTAATGCGTGAGTTTTTTGAAAGGACGTGGTTATGAAAGATTAATGCGAATTTAGTCTAAAAAGAGGCGTGCCTTTTGAAATATGAAAGGACATAATTCTTATCAAAGAATATAACCTTTTCTTGAAGAGACGTAAGCTTCAGAATTACATTTCTTAATAACCTACAGGCAATTGCAAGGTGGTTGGTTAAGAAGTATTAAAAATCTAAAAGAATATTAAATAAAGGGGTGCGATTAGTCAAAAGATGTGATTTCTATCAAGAGTTGCAATCTTACAACAAAATATATATTTGTCATTTGGTTTGGTCTTGAAGGTGTGGTTGTGTAAGTGAGCATTCTAAATCTGAAGTCCCATCTCCTTGTGTGGGCTAAGTATGAGATCATTCATCACCAAAGGCAGATTGGAGGATTGGGATAGTGCAGGTCAGATTGAAGGCATCATCTTGCAACCATCAAGTCAAGATTGGTGTCTTGCTTTAGGGGTTGGTGCTCCTTGTAGGTTGGTGCCTACTAAACAGTTAAAGAGGTTTGGGTGTCCCTTGTAGGTTGTAGCCTACTAAATCATCTCACTTGTAAATCAAGTAGGTTGGTGCCTACTTCCATTTGAAAAAAAAATAAAAATTTATTATTTCAATAAAGTTGTATCAACTTGTGTAAATTGGTTCATATCATTAAGTTGATATTGATGAAAGTTTAAGTTTGTGTAGAAAGTTAAAAGGTGAAAAAGTTAGTATAGATTTACTGATTCACCCCCTGCCCCCCTCTCAGTAAATCTTTTGTGCTCTTCAAAGATGACCATTAATATTACATTTAATATTTTAATAATATATATATATATATTTCTAGCACTTTGGAGGTATGGCTGGCGCTCAGATTTGAGAGGTATTTGCATAGTATTCTGGTCGCTAGACTCTTTTCTATTTTGAGGTTATTTTCTGTTGTTTATGTGATTGGGTGTTTGCATTAAGGAACCTGTGGCTATCCCAAAACCCCAACACTGAGCATTACCAGGTTGCAAGGTGAATGTTGTAAGAACCCAATTTCAATATACAATAAACAAGTATGCATTTGTACATCATCGTGAGCATTTTTTTTTTTGAAAACATTACACTACAACAATTTCAATGATAGCAGTACACATGATTACATACTTCAGCATAACATAAATGAATTGTTTACATTTCTAATTAAGTACAAAGAAAGTACAAGAGTAAGGGTTAAGAAGTCCTCATCTGATTGACGTCTTCCAAGACTCGGCTTGCCAACTGAAGAATTGAGGGAAGCATCATCTGAGTGCTTTTACCTCCAACCACGGACTTGTTTAGTACCCCGCGCACACCTTCCTACTGGAAGGGGGCCCTGCCCTTCTTGCGAAAGGTGATGTTGGAATAACCCTCAAATAGCCATCTGAGCTCTGGTGGTGGAACCCTATTTAACTGGCTCTGCCTGACTACTAAGGAATCCTTCCTACTAAGCCGACATTTCTGGCTAGTTAGATATCTGAGTTGCATGTGAGTGTTAGGAGCAGACAGTGGCATCTGCCCTACTATGACCATAGAATTGCACTACTGTGCTACTTACCCACCCTGCTCGACTTGGAAAAACTTTCCTCAACTGGGGCTTCTGGGAGATTAATTCTCCGACACTTACTCAGGTCTGGACATCTGTCCTAGGGCATAAATTTATATCCTACCCATGATTAGCTACCCTTCACTCACACTTCTTGGCTACCTGCCACGTGTGTCTAGTAAAACTAGTGCTAGGGTTACCGCAAAGATTGCATACCCTTTTGACCAACTGCCATACACGTTTAGTATTAAAGATACTAATCTATTACTTTAAAGACATAAAAGTCAGAGTAACAAGTAAGCCTTAGAGCTAAGTATAGGGAGCTTCAGACTAAGTAGTCATTACATAAGTTCCAACTAACTCTTCCGAGTTTATACTACTAAAGTTTAAGTTCGTATATTTTCATAAAGAAATAAAAACCTTTTAATCATTGGCTTCCTACTTTTAAGCTGTCACGAGACATAATGGTGATACTGATCATTATCAGCGTATATATATTATCACCTATCAGTTCTCAGTTTTGTTTCCATAATATGTTCTGTTTCAGACCCTACTGCTCAACAGATCATGGCTTAAGGAAATAACATTCTCTCCTTCTATCTCAATATGAGTCTGCCATTTGTACTTCTGAATTCATACATTATAAATCAATAGTATGTTCAACAGATTTTATGAAGTTTAGGCGCTTAAAAAGAAACCAAAGATCCTTAACATTATACGTCTTACAGAAAAGAGTACAATAGCAAGTAAAACGTTCATTCCTTACTTGTCATTCTTTCATGACAACAAGCAACAAACATAGCATAACTTGTTCATTTAAATTTACTTTCCTCTTAACTTAATTTACTTCAACAAAGAGATGTTTCCGATAGGTTCCATACACATTCATCAGAATTTTATGGACAAAGTAAATAAGTAAGAACTCCACTATCTATACTCCAGATTTCTTCCTCTGTAACACTCAGACGGAAAGAAAGAATATAACACTCAGTCATTTACAATACTTATGACTACAAAACTCCTACGAGAGTTCTCAATAGCTCCATAGCATAACTCATAATACGTAACTTCTTTTCAAGAAAGAATATAAGTAACTACATGCCTGAAAAATGGAGCCTTGGTCAGCAACGAGCTCTACAGAAGCCAACACGAATGGTCTTTCAACTGATACGCCTTCTCCTCAAGACGTCTCTGCCTTTTATGAATTCTGCGTGCTCCCTCTGGTTCGTCTATTTTCAGGAGATAAATTCCCTTTTTCCGAAAACCCTTCCTCTCTATTTCCTGTCCCCGTATCCTCTAAAGAATCATCCCCAAAATGATATCCTCCTCCGTCAGATGATTGTCCCAGGTAGTTATCGAAACTACCTTGCCGTATCCTTCCCTCCACGCCTTCCATGAACGCGTTTTAAGGAACTCCGAGATGATAGGAAGCAAATCCATGGCATATGTCTCTGCCACTTCCCCAAATAACGCACCAGCGGTGCTAATAAACCAAATCCAGATTCCAAAATTGCCAATTACCAGATGCGCGATTCACATACTTCCCACGTCACTCCTCCAACTCCATTTTCGGATGATCTCTTAGAAATTAATGTTACAGAATCGATGTTGTTGTGTATCAATCAAGAGGAATGAATGTTCCTTAAATAGATTACAAAATACGATGTTTCTAAAAGAAACAATCGTTAACAATGGACGAAGTTAGAAAAAGCAATGAGATAACCATTATGACATAAATAGAAAAATATTATTCTAATACCCTCCCTTAATGGTCATCATTCTAACTACCCAGAGAGAACAGAGAAGGGTACCCCCTTCTTCTCAGAACGTTGCTGCAACAAAAGACAAGAGTCTGCCACTGACTCTGCCACTTGAGATGAGTTTGCCACCAACCCTTCCAAAAACTGCAGAACTTCTGGAAATAACAACACCAACAGTCCAACTTGAAGTTGGAGAACTGTCCCTCCCTGTAACCAGAGACATACCGAGAACAGCTGCTACAATTTTGAGGAAAAATCGGCAAACCCTCCAATCTTTTGCAGATGAACATGATGCCCCAGAACAGACTGCAAGAAGCCAAATGTGCAGATGGTCGCCTCAGCTGTGACCAAAAAACTGACTGCACCAAACCACGATTTTTGAGGAAAAAATCGCCAAACCCAAGATTACAAATCATCGTTTTTTTCGGAAAAAAAGGGTAAAAACTAGAGAGCCCTCCTGAATAACAGAAACCCTGACAAGGGTATACAGGAGAAAAACTCTTAATTTTTTAGTACAAAATTATAAACCCTCCCGGAACCCAGAAGACAGATTTTTTTTCTTTTTTTACGAGACAAAAAATATTTAAAAACCCCAAACATTGATGTCGGCTTGAAAACAGAGGGTTTGGAACCCTAGCCGCCAAATTTTCAGAAGGCCCAGAAAATTTCGACAGAGACCCAAAAATCTTCACAAAAACCCCACAAAGAATATGTAGGTAGATTTTGAATCCGTCCAAGAAATTAGTGGATTGTACACAAACCCTAGCTGCTGCAAAAAGAACCGTACCAAAACTGAGGGCGAATCCACAGAGGCCACAATAACACCTGGAAAATCACAAGCTCAGAGCCGTTGCTTTCTGAGAAACCCTAGGCGGCCAAAAAATAGAGGTTTTCTAAAAATCAGCGCCAGAAAACAAAGGATTTCTGAAAAAAATGCAAATTCGCAGAGGAAAAACGTGGGCTTAAACACTTCAGCAAAAACGCATCCAAAACTGATGAAATCACGCGCCAGAAGTCTCCAACAAAAACACACCAATAGAAAACACAGAAGCACCCAACAACTGGAAGAAAACGCGGCCCAAAGACAGGAGAAATCGCAGACAAGAAAATCATGAAAACGCGACTTCTAAGAGCTTGAAATCACGGCTGGTTGCTAAAGAGAAACAGGCTCAAAATGGATAAAAACCCACGGCCAGAGAAACCCTCCAGATCGCGTTTTTCAACAGGAGGTCGTGATTTTTCAGACCAGAAGACCATGATTCTGGAAGGGCCGACGCCAGAGGAAATCGAAGAGAACAGAGACAACCCCAAAAAAAATTGCGCGCTAGAACCAGTAAATCGCTATTTGTGGTCGCTACAGATTCACAACAAATGCCCTTTGAAAAAAATTCTCAAATTCTTCATATCGCACACACAGAAATCACCAAAATAATTTTCAAAAAATTTGAAAGAAAATAATTTCGAAAAGAAATTATAAATTTTTCAAAAAAAATTATTTCCCTGTGCTCTGATACCATGTTACAGAATCGATGTTGTTGTGTATCAATCAAGAGGAATGAATGTTCCTTAAATAGATTACAAAATACGATGTTTCTAAAAGAAACAATCGTTAACAATGGACAAAGTTAGAAAAAGCAATGAGATAACCATTATGACATAAATAGAAAAATATTATTCTAATAATTAACAGCCACGTCATTCCATGTGGCAAATTATTTGAATCTCACATCATTGAGGATATGCGTATCACCACAATTAGACGGCAAGACTCTTCTCAGAAAAAATACGAAATGAGAAAATATATATATATGATAGTTAATTTAATAATTAAAACGTCCAACTCAAAGATTGACGAGTTTAAAAATCCCACCAAATATAAATTAATTAAATATTTATTTATTTAGTAAATCCCCTCAAAAATTCATTATAACATTATTAAGTTCACAAGGAACAAAATAATTAATATTAATATTATATATATATATATAAGCTTACCGGGCATAGATACACCCAACGATACGGTTATTGAAAACAATGAAACCAAGTACCAAGGTTACGTAAAAGTCGATGACCAAAAGAGATAAAATAACTGGTTTACAAAACCCTAATAACATTGATGGCAAAACCACTCTAAGGTTCACTCGATAACCTACGACAACAGGATACCAAATACTCACTTCTAGGGTTAACAAGATCCCGAGACCAACCTTAGCTCAAATGGCGATTCCAGGGTTCATACAACATTACCTCTCTACTCAGATGATACTTCCCTGCTCCCGTGAATTGCGGAATGGCTATCCTGTATCCAACTCCAACAAATGAAGAAGGATTAGACTGTCATCTCATTAATGATCAAAACATATTTCAATCTACTCAATTACTTGTAAGATATAACTTCCTTTCTAAGTTCACCACAGTATGAACATTCAGGATAAACATGGTACTTATTCCCATTGCGTTTTCATAGCAAAATCATAAGTTTTCCATCATTTCATGCATAAATACACAACATTTGCAACTTTCAACATTCTTAAAGCAAGAAAAATAAAAGTGTTTATAAGTCACTAGGGTCGGATGTAACAAACGTGAGACTGTTGGAGAAAGTCGTGGGTCTGTTTTGAAGGGCTGTGGTCAGTCTAAGGGGGGCGTAGACCTTCCTAAACTCCAATGTCATCCAGCTGCAGTCGTGATTGTTCAAGGAGTGGCGTGTGAGTCTCTTTGGGGAAGGTGTGAATTAACAGGTCAGAAACAACAGTCATTTTCCAGTCATGGGCCAGCAAACTGAGGCTGCGTGGTACCTTTGAGGATTTATTCTGCCAGGGAAAGGGTTGCCTAAGGTGGGATAACCTAGTCGTGGACTTTGCACATCATAGTATTCACTTCCAAGGTGCTGCGAACACTTGACAGGCCCAGATGTGGTCATTTCCAGGTTTGAGTAACATTTATATGCAAACTGTTCTTGGCTGTTGCACAGTTCAGAATAATATTAAATAATTGTATGTAATCTATCCATAGCAGTTGCACAGTTCAGAAATATCTTTTATATGTAAATCTGTCATTGTTGTTGCTCAATCTGAGTGTACATGTGGCTGAAGCTTTTAGCCAAACTTATAAATATTTGTTCACGGTCATATTTCATGGTATGAGGATGTAAATCTTGTTGTAAAGCCTGTTCAGGCATCTTGATTGAATACTGCAACAAATGCATGCAATGTGATGTAATTAGTTTGACAAAATGACATATGTTAAACTAGAAAAAAACGAAAAATATCGTTCAAATTGGAAGGGGGATATTACAAATATCTCAAGTTTACTAAATGGCAGTTTTGGACAGAATTTGAAAAATTCTCAACAATCTATTTATTGGTATTTTCTACATTTTTCTTATTTTGCTTTTTTGAGGCGCTTTGAAGTCAAATTTGGTGATGCATCAGTTGAACCATGCTTATGTTACAGTCTAACGAAGATAAATTAGGTTGTAACTTAAGTTTTCCAATACATATGCAAATTTTGAATTTCAAGACTGTAATGTCGCCTTCTCGAGCATGACCTTTTCTGTTGACCGTTGGCCTATTTTGGAGACCCGTAGGCTACTCGGGGGTGAAATTAGGGTTTCTTGTTTGGAGGATGTTTTTGCTTGTGAATTGGTGATTGAACTGTGGATTCCTTCTGGGTTTTTCATGAGCTTCGCGGTGATGTTTTTTTCTTGGCATTCCGAGCACTGAATTTACTATTTTTAGTAAATTCTATTTCTGGCAGTGGTCCTGTTGGCTTCAGCACGGTTGGCTCTCATCTTCAGTTAGTCCAGTTGGTTTGATCAATCTCAACCTTGGGGAGCATTTTTTGGTGAGATAATTCCAGTTGATTTAAAAATGTTATATTCTAAAGTTATAATTTAATATTGTGACCCCTTAGCCTAGTGAAACAACTTTAAGTTGTTCTTAAAAGGGGGACTTTGAGGGGTGGCGCCTCATGGAGATATTTCATATTTTTATAAGGGTCAAAAATTAATACTTGAAAATAGACACCCATCTTATGGAGGAGGTTATTTTTAAATTAAAGTCAAATTTGTCTTAAGGAAAAGGGACGAAATCTTGGAGGGAAAAGGAGTTGTTTCAAATTTGAAAAGTTAGGGTTTCTAGAAGCTTCTGGAGAGTCTTCACAAAGTTATAAAAGAAGGTCTTGGGTCTTCATTTGGATCATCTGATATCTTGAGTAATGTTATGCTGCCGAAATGGTGTTGGACCGCTTCGAGGAATGAATGCCTCCTAGCTTGGCTCAACTTCGTGCTTGAGAGATAGCACCTAGTGGAGAGGTTTGCTTGCTTTTGAGTGATTTTGTAGTGAGTTTGCTTATAGCTGTTGTTTCTTCATTGTAATCCTTATATTTGCAAAATAATCAAAAAATATGGAGTTGCTGGTTTGTGTTGCAGATTTGGTTTTTATCTCATAAGTCCTTGTGTGATTTTATTTTGGTTCTGGGTAGTTTACCCATGCATTTGCTAAGCAAGGGCGCCCCTCTCAGAGAAGTTTGGGAATTTTTGATGAAGTCTCCAATTTTATAAGCCAAAATCACCCCTCCTTGCAGCCGTACCTTCTGTGCTCTCATTGGGATTCGTGCCAAAAAAAAATATCAGCATTTGGGGTTAGTTTCTTGTTGTCATCTTGGGCGCCATCATTAGGAAGGTATTTTGCATCAGTTTTCATGTAGTTTGGGTGAGTATTGAGCGAGTTGTGAGCTTTCCATTGAGTTTCTGTGTTGCTAGTTTGGTATTTTCAGTCCTGGTTCAGTCATGACAGCGTGCATAAAGTCCACCATTTGAGTTAGGTTTGGAATGGGAGTCATTAAGAGTATTAAGAGCAATATTAAACATTGTAGCAGCATTGTGAACTTCCTTATCTTGTGCTTTCGCAGACTAAACTCTCATATTGTAAGCTGAACAATAGTATTGTCAGCATTCTATATTCTGCTCTTTCATTTACTGTATTTCCCACTGGATAAGTGGAAGAGGCTGGCTTGCCGCCTACTTTACATTCTGAAGTTGCATTTGAATTCCTCTATACCTCCGCCATATGGTCGCCTCATTTCCATCTTGGATTGAGTAGCACATACTTGGTGTTGAGTTACTTTCTGCATTATAATTGATAAGGATCCTCTGACCATATGCACGCCGTCATCTGGCACATCCTTGGTTAAGGTTACTTCAGTTTGTGCATTGCATCGAGATCCTCTGACCACATGCTAACACCTTGCCCATCTCGGGATCCTGGTGTACATCCTTGGTTAGAGTTGAATTCTGCTTTGTTTAGTTATTTGCTAACCCTAACGGGTGCATGGTTGTTTGTAATCACATTCAAAAAAATTAAAAAAAAAATTGGCTCGGTATATTTCAGTGGTATCAGAGCCACGTATCCTGCCATCCTGTGAAACAAACCATTTATGAGTGATAGAGAAAAGAGATACATAGCAAGGGAAGACAAGAAGGCTGCAAATTAGTTTCAGCTCTATCAGGCTCCAGAAGGTTAGACAGCATCAGAGGTTTTGAGGGCTCATTGGGAGTCTTCTCAGGAAATAGAAATGGGGGATAATGAGAGGACATCGGGTGGTAGCAGAGAGGACAGTGGGAAAGGAAGAGAAAGATCGATAAGTCCGGGAAAGAGGTTCGAGAGGAAAATGGATGCCTTAATGGATATGGTATCTTTCATGATGGGGAAAGTGGGTCAGAACCCAATTCCACAGAATACTCTAGGACATAGGGGAGACCATAGTGCCACCAACCAGCATAATGGACATGCTGCTCAGCCTGCTTCAAACAACACATACATTTCTTCCAGGCCATTCAAACCCACCTTCTTGGCACCAGTAAACCCTCAACTTGAGCCAGAAGAAAATGCCTCATTTGTGGAACAGTTGAGACTCAGCCGTGCTGAGTATGATTCTCTCCCTGATGAAATTAAGATAGATGTCTTACAATGATTTCATGGATCATAAAAGGAAGAATAAAGGACAAGGGAGGCATTATGAACAAAGGAGATCAGCAGTGCAAGGGGATTTGCATCAAGCTATCAACAAGGTTATGCTTCCACACTTTGATGGGAGTGACAATAGTTCAGCAAGAGCTTGGATACAGAAGTTAGACAACTATCTAGCTCTTAGACCCATGGCAGAAGAAGAGGCGATTAAGTTCGCTACGCTACACCTAGATGGGGTGGCGCATGAGTGGTGGTACCATGGCCTAGTCACTTTAGGTCATGGGTCAATCACTACCTATGATGAGTTCACCAATAGGCTCATAGAAAGATTTGAGAAAAAAGATCCTGAAGTGCATTTCAGAGAATTGGCACAGCTTAGGCAATATGGCCCAGTTGATGCCTACATAGCTGAGTTTCAGAGACTTTCAGTCATGGTCACGGGAATCACTGAGAGGCGTTTGGTGATCCTGTTCAGTGAAGGATTGATGGAGCCACTCAAGGGTTGGATTAAAGCCTTTGATCCACCCTCCCTACAGGAGGCAATGAAGAAAGCAAGAAACATGGAGTGGGCTGCTCCTAAAGCAAAGTTTCAATCCAAGCCATCATTTCACAAAGGGGATAAAGGAAAAAGACATCATCAAAGACCTCATCATAAGGAGTTCAAACAGCATAAACCTCATGTCACAAGATTGGATCCAGAGACACTTAATGAACTCAGAAGAAAAGGGTTATGTTTCCGGTGTAGAGAAAAATGGTCCCAAGATCATATTTGCCCGAAAGGAGTCAAATTTCATCAAATCGAATACTATTCAGCTGAAGAAAGTAATTCTGATTTTTCAGACCAGCAGTCTGATTTTGATGACAGCGAAGGGGAAAGAGCTCCAGAAGAGTCCGAAGATGAGAAGGGAAGTGGAGGTGCTTTGGCTCAACTTTCGAGCTTTCAAAAGAATGAATCCTTCAAAGTTCGAGGGATGATTAAGGGGCAGCGAATAGTTGCTTTGATTGACATTGGAGCAACGCATAACTTCATTGATGAAGTTGTGGTGGCAAAGAAGGGGCTGCAAACAAAAGATTTTGAAGGCTTCAAAGTTATGGTTGCTGATGGGTTTCAGATTTCTTGCACCAAGAAGATTTCAAACATGTCTATGCAATTGGGCAACTATGAAGTCAAGGATGACTTCTATGTGGTTAGCATTGGAGATATGGATGCCGTCTTAGGCATTCAATGGCTGCGTTCTCTAGGAGAGATCTCTCTAAATCTGCAAACTATGGAACTCAAATTTCAATCCGATGGAAAGAAGGTAGTTTTAAGAGGAATGTCTAATGGTGGTCCTCGGATTGTGTCATTCAAGAGAATGGCAAGGCTGATTTGGCACGATCAAGTTGAATGGGCTGCAAAGTGTTTGCTGATTTACCTCCTGGACCACCTCCTGAACGGGGTTCAGAGCATGTCATTGAGCTCAAGGAAGGAGCTAAACCAGTTATTACAACTCCATATCGGTACCCTAAGAAGCAGAAAGATGAGATTGAGAAGAACATTAAGGAACTTTTGGAGATGGGTTTCATTCATCCAAGCAAGAGTCCTTTCGCTTCAGCTGTTGTTCTTGTGAAGAAGAAGGATGGTACCATCCGCATGTGTGTGGATTATGGTGCTTTGAATCAAAGCACCATTAAAAATTGATACCCTATTCCGAGGATAGATGAGCTCATTGATGAGCTACATGGAGCCAAGTTCTTTTCAAAGATAGATTTGAGGTCGGGCTACTATCAGATTCGGATGAGAGGATCTGATGTTGAGAAGACAACATTTAGATGTCACTATGGCCACTTCGAGTTTCTAGTCATGCCATTTGGGTTGACTAATGCTCTGGCTACCTTCCAGTCTTGTATGAATAGAGTCTTTCAGAAGCAGTTGAGGAAGTTTGTATTGATATTTTTTGATGACATTTTGATTTTCAGCAAGACATGGGAAGAACATCTCAAGCACTTGGAGGAAGTGCTTAGCATCCTTGAATCTGAGAGCTTGTTTGCTAAAGAATCCAAATGTGAATTTGGGATGAAGGAGCTATTTTACCTTGGTCACATAATCAGTGCTGAAGGAGTGAAGGTTGATCCTGAAAAGATCAAGGCTATTGTTGACTGGCCACCTCCTGAGAACTTGACTCACTTGAAAGGGTTCTTGGGCCTTTGTGGATTTTACAGAAGGTTTGTGAAGGGTTACTCACAGAATGCTGCTCCTCTTACTGACCTCACGAAAAAGGGAGCTTTTTGTTGGTCAGAAAAGGCTCAAACTACTTTTGATAAGTTTAAGAGGATCATGAGTTCTTGCTCGGTTTTAGCCATTCTAGATTTTTCCAAGCCTTTTGAGCTACAGTGTGATGCATCCGGTGAAGGAGTTGGGGCTGTTTTGATGCAAGACAAACATCCCATTGTGTTTGAGAGCAGAAAACTAAGAGGTGTTGAGAGGACCTACTCCATCTATGACAAGGAAATGCTTGCCATTATGCATGCATTAGCTAAGTTCAGACAGTATTTGGTGGGAAGCAAGTTTGTGGTCAAGACTGATTACAATAGTCTCAAGCACTTCATGCATTAGAAGGATTTGAACGAGAGGCAACAAAAGTGGGTGAGTAAGCTTCAAGCTTACGATTTTGACATTGAGTATGTCAAGGGGAAAAACAAAATAGTGGCTGATGTTTTATCCAGAAGACCTCATTTGAGCTCATTATGTGAGCTTACTGCTGATTGGAAGAACATGTTGCTTGTTGATTATGCCAAAAATCAGTTTGCAACTAGCATCATTGAGGGTACTTTTCATGACGAAAGGTACAAAGTGGTTGAAGGGCTGATACACTACAAGGGTAGAGTCTTTTTGGTGGCTGATTCTAAGCTCAAAAAGAAGATTTTGTTGACATTTCATGACATTCCACTTGGTGGTCATCAGGGGTTCTTCAAGACCTATAGGCAGATTCGGGAAAGATTTTCTTGGAAAGGGCTGAAAGGGGCAGTTCAACGCTACATTCAGGAGTGTCCCACATGTCAAATGAACAAAAATGAGCATACTCTACCAGCTGGTCTGCTGCAACCTCTTCCCATTCCAAATAAAAAATGGGAAAGCATATCAATGGACTTCATCACTGGGTTGCCCAAGGTCCAAGGAAAAGACTGCATCTATGTTGTAGTGGATAGATTAACAAAATTTGCTCATTTCTTTGCCATTACCAGCTCTTTTTCAGCAGCTCAAGTTGCAGATCTGTTTTTTCATGAGGTGTTTAGATTACATGGGTTGCCAAAAAACTTTGTGAGTAATAGGGACAACAAGTTCTTAAGCACTTTTTGGCAAGAGGTCTTTAGAATGAGTGGTACAGTGCTTACCCCAAGCACTAGTTATCACCCTCAAACTGACAGACAAACTGAGATAGTGAACAAGTGGTTGGAAGGTTATTTGAGGAACTATGTTTCAGAACAGCAAAGAGCATGGGTGAAATGGCTTCACATAGGCGAGTATTGCTATAATTCTTCTTTTCACATGTCAATAAGGATATCACCTTTCATGGCTCTTTACGGTTATGGGGCTCCTAGCTTTGCTGATTTGGTGTTTGGTGATAGCAAAGCACCTAAAGCCAAGGATTTGTTACGGCAGAGTCAAGATATCTTGAAATCATTGAAGAAAAATCTTCAGATTGCACAGAATCAGCAGAAGATGTACGCTGATCAGCGGCGTGTGGAGCGCTCTTTTGAGGTTGGGGATATGGTTTATCTTCGACTACAGCCTTACAGACAGTCTACTCTCAAGAAGAGTGGAGCTGAGAAGCTCAAACCTCGCTTCTATGGGTCATTCAAGGTTATCAGAAAGGTGGGAACAGTAGCTTATGAGTTGGAGCTACCTTCGAGTAGCAAAGTGCACAATGTCTTCCACGTGTCTCGCCTCAAGAAGGCACTTGGACACAATGTTATTGCTTCATCACAGTTGCCACCTTTGGATGAAGAAGGACAGTTGGTCTTGATTCCATAAGAGATTCTTGATTCCAGAGAGCGTTCTTTGAGAAAAAGAACAATCAGAGAGTATTTGGTGAAGTGGAAGAACTTGCCTATGGAGGATGCGACTTGGGAGAATGATGAGATTCTGCAGCATCCAGGCTTGCAATTGCTTGAGGACAAGCAATCTTGGGGAGGGCGGACTGTAATGTCCCCTTCTCGAGCATGACCTTTTCTGTTGACCGTTGGCCTATTCTGGAGACCTGTAGGCTACTCGGGGGTGAAATTAGGGTTTCTTGTTTGGAGGATGCTTTTGCTCGTGAATTGCTGATTGAACTGTGGATTCCTTCTGGGTTTTTCATGAGCTTCGCAGTGATGTGTTTTTCTTGGCATTCCGAGCACTTTCATGAATTTACTATTTTTAGTAAATTCTATTTCCGACAATGGTCCGGTTGGCTTCGGCACGGTTGGCTCTCATCTTCAGTCAGTCCAGTTGGTTTGATCAATCTCGACCTTGGGGAGCATTTTTTTGTGAGATAATTCCATTTGATTTAAAAATGTTATATTCTAAAGTTATAATTTAATATTGTGGCCCCTTAGCCTAGTGAAACAACTTTAAGTTGTTCTTGAAAGGGGGACTTTGAGGGGTGGCGCCTCATGGAGATATTTCATATTTTTATAAGGGTCAAAAATTAATACTTGAAAATGGACGCCCATCTTATGGAGGAGGTTATTTCTAAATCAAAGTCAAATTTGTCTTAAGGAAAAGGGATGCCATCTTGGAGGGAAAAGGAGTTGTTTCAAATTTGAAAAGTTAGGGTTTCTAGAAGCTTCCGGAGAGTCTTCACAAAATTATAAAAGAAGGTCTTGGGTCTTCATTTGGATCATCTGATATATTAAGTAATGTTATGCTGCCGAAATGGTGTTGGACCGCTTCGAGGAATGAATGCCTCCTAGCTTGGCTCAACTTCGTGCTTGAGAGATAGCACCTAGTGGAGAGGTTTGCTTGCTTTTGAGTGATTTTGTAGTGAGTTTGCTTATAGCTGTTGTTTCTTCATTGTAATCCTTATATTTGCAAAATAATCAAAAAATATGGAGTTGCTGGTTTGTGTTGCAGATTTGGTTTTTATCTCATAAGTCCTTGTGTGATTTTATTTTGGTTCTGGGTAGTTTACCCATGCATTTGCTAAGCAAGGGCGCCCCTCTCAGAGAATTTTGGGAATTTTTGATGAAGTCTCCAATTTTATAAGCCAAAATCACCCCTCCTTGCAGCCGTACCTTCTGTGCTCTCATTGGGATTCGTGCCAAAAAAAAATATCAGCATTTGGGGTTAGTTTCTTGTTGTCATCTTGGGCGCCATCATTAGGAAGGTATTTTGCATCAGTTTTCATGTAGTTTGGGTGAGTATTGAGCGAGTTGTGAGCTTTCCATTGAGTTTCTGTGTTGCTAGTTTGGTATTTTCAGTCCTGGTTTAGTCATGACAACGTGCATAAAGTCCACCATTTGAGTTAGGTTTGGAATGGGAGTCATTGAGAGTATTAAGAGCAATATTAAACATTGTAGCAGCATTGTGAACTTCCTTATCTTGTGCTTTCGCAGACTAAACTCTCATATTGTAAGCTGAACAATAGTATTGTCAGCATTCTATATTCTGCTCTTTCATTTACTGTATTTCCCACTGGATAAGTGGAAGAGGCTGGCTTGCCGCCTATTTACTTTATACTTGTTAGTTTGTAATACCCACTGGATAAGTGGAAGAGGCTGGCTTGCCGCCTACTTTACATTCTGAAGTTGCATTTGAATTCCTCTATACCTCCGCCATATGGTCGCCTCATTTCCATCTTGGATTGAGTAACACATACTTGGTGTTGAGTTACTTTCTGCATTATAATTGATAGGGATCCTCTGACCATATGCACGCCGTCATCTGGCGCATCCTTGGTTAAGGTTACTTCAGTTTGTGCATTGCATCGAGATCCTTTGACCACATGCTAACACCTTGCCCATCTCAGGATCTTGGTGTACATCCTTGTTTAGAGTTGAATTCTGCTTTGTTTAGTTATTTGCTAACCCTAACGGGTGCATGGTTGTTTGTAATCACATTAAAAAAAAAAATAAAAAAAAATTGGCTCGGTATATTTCAAAGACCACTAGGAGCTATGATCCCAACAAGTAGGCATATTAAAAGTAAATAACAAACATTTTCATTGTTTTCATTAGTGTGTCCTTAGCTGAGTGCTAATTTCAACTTCCAAGGTCATGGATCACCACCAAATGAGGCAACTCTTTGGTTTTCAGTTTCTCACCAAGAGTCCTGATTTACTATTTTAGTAAGTTTTTTTATTTTTTGTATTATAAGCTATATTCTAGCTGAATTTGAATCATTTAATCAGAGTAGAAGGTGTTTATCTCTCTTATAGAGTTTTCCCATTTTGTATAAGCTCTCAGTTGAAATAAAGATTTATTTTGTTCAGCTATTCATTAACTGTCAATCTTGTTTTATTTGAGTTTTGTTCAATTGCTGCTTATAATACATTAAGTTCTTCAACTAGTGTATTGTCCCTTGAATTGCCAGCTTAATTCGGATCATAATGTAGCCCTTTGTTTATAAGTATATACTTTCGACCTAAATGGATGTTAAACTTAACAATTTTATTTACAGTAACAATCACATTTATTTTGTCTTGTTTCCTCGGATTGTTTGTTTAGATGGCATTTCTCTTTTTCAAGATTTATTTGGTATTCCTGTCCTCTGCTGTAAGTGGTTCCGAATTTGCAGTGTTTGGAAAAGTAACATTGAAATTGCAGTGTTTGGAAAATTAATCTTTGCATTGTGCTACCAGTTTCATTAGAGTTTACCAGGCTAGAGTGAAGTAATTACATATGTGAGTTTAGGGTGGGATTTGTTTGGATTGCCAAGATTCAATAGTTGGTATCTTGTAAACTAACTGTTCATATTCTGGTGCACAATGTTAGTAGATTACTGTTAGTACTGCTGATTTTTTTATGTTTATGAAACAGGGCTAACTGAAGTGGCAGAAGATAAACTTGAATCTTTGAAGAAAGTGTGTGATATTAGAGTGGTTCCATATTCGCTAGTGCTTGGATACACGTACTGGACAGCTGGTAATTTGAGTAGCAGTTTGTTGTGATTTTTTTGATGCATGTTTACACCTTTGTTGGTTGCAGATACCATCATTAAGATTTTGTCTGCACAAGCAGTAACATGGCCTATAGGCTCAGTATTTTACTTGAGATTTGGCTTTGCCAATATTGCTAAAGTGAGCAGTACACTTTTGTGAGAATTGAAGACATAGGATGAGCCTTAGAACTTATAATGTTTTCAAAATTTGAGGTAATCACCTCTGTCAGTGTCTTCCTCACAATGCACATTTGAATGAGGGCTGGTTTGTGACCCTTTCTAAGAATGAGCTCCATGGGGTTGATCACTTGGTCTACCCATTATTAGTGTTGGTTCCACACATAGCAGCAAAATGCTTTTGGGGAAAAAATCGGCAAACCAAAAGAATTAAAAAATTGTAGAAAAAGAGACAAAAATTACTTGTTTTTGAAATTTAAAGGCAGATATAGAGAGCAAATAAAATAGAGAGTTTAACCCATGAATTGTAGAAAATAGATTTTTGTTGTTTATATTAGATTGTTGATTACATTGCATTGCACAAAGCATACTTCACAGTGCATAAATAATAACTAAATGCCTACAGTTGACAAAATTTCAATTACAATATAGTTTGTACAAATTCAACCTATAAACTAAATAGTAAATGCAAAGTTCCAAAAAATCAAATGTAGCCAATGACACTGGTCACTATAAATAGAGCTATGCTAGAGGGTTGCAGGCCTTGATGATGAAGCTCCTAGGTTAGAGCCTTTCCTAAGTCGTTCAATCTTATGGGTGTCCAAGTTGGCTTGTGTTAGGATCTCAAAATCCTTAGGCTCAAGAAAGTCATCATCAACAACAATCCACTAAAACTTTGGATCAATCTCATCAAGGTCAATTGGCTCGTCATCCTCAATAGTACCTGATTTTGTCCATGTACAAATTAGTCTTTGCCTTACAAGTGAAAACAATTACAACTATGATTGCAAGTATACTAAAAGTCTAACCTTGAGTTTTCTTTAGCTTCAAGCGGAGGTTGTGGTGAATAAACACTGTCATTCATCCATTGTTGTGTTAGACAGTCACATTTCTTCAAATGTATGTGTTAAAAAACATTCTAGGTATGCTCACAAGTAGATGAATTGCATGGCTGGCTCAAAATGCATCTAGCCATCCACCTAAGATTTTTGGTTTCATGACCAAAATATTCTCACCATTGTGTTGAAAAACACATTTTTTGAAGATGATATCATGTAAGAATTGTTAGAATAATATATTTTTATATTCTCTTGTTGATTAATGGTCAATGTTAGTTTAGCTTAGGTTGTTACTGTTTCTACAGTAACCAATAGGTTGGTAGATATCTTAAATATCTACAGTATTTTGTATCTTTTTGTATTATGTAACTTTTTTATGTTAATAGAAAAGACTTTTTACCATTTACATGGTATCAGAGCACGTTAGGGTTTCTGGGCATTTTTAAAAAAGTTTGTAATTTGTGAAAAATTCATGTGAGACTTCTGAGAATTTCGTGGGTCATCAAAATCGGATTTTTATCTAATTTTTTGTAAAAATCGTGTGGTCTAGGGTGCGATTTTCTCTTTGGCCGCGAGTCAAACCCTTCTTCAGTCGTGTTTTTCAGCCAAATCTAGGGCGCGTGTTCTTCTGTAGGTTGTCTGTACGCGTTTCTCATTTTGTGGCGCGATCTCTGTTCGTGGCTCTCTTGTTCGCGTTTTTGACGGCCTTCTAGGTGCGCGACTTCGTCATTTTCTGGACGTGTTTTTTAGAAATCTCTGGCCGAGATTCTTAGGCGTCTTCTGGTGCGTGCGTCTCTTGTGGCTAGTCGGCACGACATTGTGTCTGCTGGGCGTTGTTTTTTTCCTCTTTTTTTGCTTGTGTTTCTGAGCACGATTCTGCCAGTTTGTGCTTGTTTTCTGGGGCGCAATTTTCATCTCAGCTTTGGCGCGATTTTAGACTGTTGGAGCACGCGATTTTAGTATCTCTTGAACGCGTTTTACTGGAAGGATTTGGGCTGCGATTTTCCTTGCAATCTAGTGACGTTTTTCACCGTTGTTGAATTTGGCTCGAGTTTCAGATTTTTTTTTCTGCAAGTTTCTGGTCTCTAATGGTGGTCTAGGGTTTATGCCAGCTCGACTAGGGTTTTGACCCTCAGTTTGAAGTTGAAATTTTATTTTGCTTACAGATTCCTTCTGGGTTTTTTGAGATCTCAACTGGGTTGGTCTCCGTTTTTTCTGGGTACCTCGTTTTCCATGCCTCAAAATTTGTGCTGTCAAAGTTTCTGGGTATTCCTCAATTCTTTTGGGTTTTTATTTATCTTTTCTGGGTTTTCAGTAAAACCTCAAAATCCGTGCTAGGGTTTCGGTTTCTACCTTGAAATTTGTTTTGCAGAACCAGTTTCTGTTTTTTGTGCATTATTTTGTCGTCACTAGTTTGACCGCAAGGTACGTGATGGCATCTCTGACGAACATAGTGCTCGAAAGCAGCCAGAAGTTCAACAGGAAGAATTATAACACCTGGAAGCAGCGTATGCTGACCATCTTCGAGTATTGGTGTCTTGATGCGGTTGTTCTAGGTACATCACCTCGACCTCTTGTTGTTGGAAAAGATCAGGACAAATGGGATGAACGCAACTGAGAAGCCGTCATGCTCATCAAACTCTCCGTCACAGATGAGCAGCTACCTCAGGTACCGTTTGGCAAAACCGCTACATAAATCTGGGATCATTTGAAGGCCCTTCATGAAACCTCCGACAAGAGCAGAGCGTTCTTTCTCAAGAACATGCTTTTTTCCATCATGATGGATGAAAAAATGTCCTTATAGGAACATCTGACGAAGATTAAGGACATTCGTGATCAGCTGGAAGCGATTGGTCGGAAAATGGAGGAAGAAGATATGGTGTTCATTACTTTGAAAAGTCTCCCACGTTCGTATGAGCATTTCATTGAGACGCTGAATATCACCTCCACCAATGTTGATCTCAAATTTGAAAATCTTTGCAACAAGCTTTTGCAGCAGGATCGACGGCGACAACAATTTGGAAGCAGTTCCAGTTCCACCTCCACAGAGCAAATGTTCTCTACCAAATCTTCTGCTAAAAACAAAGGGAAGGCGCAAACTTCTCAGCCGAAAGGTTCTCGTTCTTCTCAGGACAGCAAGAAGAAGAACATTCAGTGCAATTATTGCCATAAATACGGTCACATGAAGGCTGACTGTCTCATTCGTTTGGGTTCTGAACAAAAGAAACAGGGAGGGTCTCAACAAAAGGCACATGTTGCCGAGCACACTGAGCAGAAATAGTCTGCATTCTATGCGTTTATGGCTAAGAGAACTGCAGATTCGGTACATTCTTTTGCCTGGTATATCGATTTAGGGGCATCGCGGCATTTTACTCATCGTCGGGATTGGTTCACAAAATTCGAACCATTCTCTGATTTTGTCATTTTTTGGAGGAGGCGAAGAGTACACAGTTGCTGGTAAGGGCCTGTCCAGATTCACTTAGGAGGAAGAAATTTACTCTTTCTCGATGTTTACTATGTTCTAGGCATGGAACATAATCTCCTCTCAGTCAGTTAGATCATGAGGCATTCTCCCTAGTTGGATGTTGTTTTTAGTTCCTCCACTTGCAGCATCATTGATCGGGAGACTCGTACTACAATCGCTATGGGACTTGAGGATCACGGTCTGTATAGACTTGTTGATTCCGGTGATTCTTAGGAGCATGCTCTAGCAGCTAGGAGCACTTCCATTAGCAAACTTTGGCACCAACGTTATGGGCACTTGAATGTGCACTACCTCTCTCAACTGTCTCGGGAGGGTTTGGTTGTTGGTCTACCTGCGATCCAAACTCAAAATCATGGAGTTTGTGGAGCCTGTCAAGCTGGCAAGCAGCATTGGACACCATTCTCGGATGGTGATTCTTGGTGAGCCTCCAAGGTACTTCAACTGGTTCACGCTGATGTATGTGGGCCAATGAATAATCCTTCTGTTACTGGGTCCAGGTACTTTTTATTGTTTGTTGATGATTTCAGTCAGAAAATGTGGGTGTATTTTCTGAAACATAAATCCGATGTGTTCAACACATTTCAGCAGTTTAAAGCCTTAGTTGAGAAAGAATTAGGTTCTCAGATTGTTACTCTAAGGTCAGATAATGGGGGGGAGTTTTGTTCAGCTGACTTCTCTTCTTTTTGTGCTACACACGGCATTAAACGACAATTCACCACACCATACACCCCTCAGCAGAATGGTGTCGTTGAACGTAGGAATTGCACCATTACTGAAATGGCTCGTTCTATGCTAGAGTACAAAAATGTACCTAAGAAATACTGGGCTGAAGCAGTGTATACTGCAGTCTACCTCCTGAATTGGTCACCTACACAGGCCGTTAAGAAGATGACTCCAGAAGAAGCCTGGTCAGGATGTAAGCCTAAGGTGGGCCATCTGAAAGTCTTCGGTTCTACAGCTCATGTATGGATTTTAGATGCTAAACGTGCCAAGTTGGACTCCAAAAGCCAAACACTTATGTTTACTGGTTACAGCGACAATCACAAGGCATACAGGTTGATTGATGTGGAGACAGATCATCTCATATTCAGCCGTGATGTTGTGATTGATGAGACTACTGGTCCATTTGTTCTGACTACTGGTCCTGCGGATTAGTCTATGAAGGTTCTTGATGAGGGTGTTCATCTTCCTCTTGGTTCCCCTGATGGGAGGGCTTAAGAGCATTTTGACTCTAAAGATGAGGAGTCTACCGATCATGATATAGCACCACCTGATTTTCCTTAGGACTCACATCCAGATGACTTTGTTCCAGACATCCCAGGCGATGCTATTTCTCCTATTCCAGATGTTGGCACATCTACTCGTTGGCCTAAGTGGTGGGCCAAGACTATCGGCGATCTTCATGATGATGAACTCATTGAGGGCAGATCATCTCGTAGCAAGAGCAAGCAACAACACACAGTCAACTTTGCTCTTATGGCTAACATCCACAACATCTATGAGCCTCATACATATTCCGAGGCTAAAGGAATTCCCGAGTGGGAAAGGGCTATGCAGATAGAATATCATAGTCTTCTGAAGAATCACACTTGGGTTCTTTCTGATCTTCCTCCTGGAAAGAAACCTATCACCTGCAAATGGGTTTACAAGGTCAAGTATCATGCAGATGGTAATTTGGATAAATACAAGGCTAGATTAGTTGCTCGAGGATTCACATAGCGGTAGGGCATTGATTACGAGGAGACCTTCACTCCTACTGCCAAGATGAGCACGATTCGTCTTCTTCTCGCTATTGCAGCCCAATTTGGTTGAACAATTCATCAGATGGACGTCAAGAGTGCCTTTCTCAATGGTGAGTTGCAAGTAGAAGTCTACATGACGCAGCCCCCTGGGTTCAAGGTTGCTGGCAAAGAACATCAAGTATGTAGGCTTGTGAAAGCACTCTATGGACTGAAACAGGCGCCTCGTGCATGGTACATCAAGATTGATTAGTACTTGGTTGCTCATGATATTCAGTGCAGCCCTTCTGACACAAATTTGTATGTCAAGCACTCTGGTGATGATATTTTGTTTCTTGTTATCTATGTTGATGACTTGATCATTACTAGAAATTCAACACATTTGATTGCAGTAATCAAACAGGATTTATGTCAGGCCTTTGACATGACAGATTTAGGGCCTTCTCCACTACTGCTTGGGTATTGAGGTTTGGCAGACAATTGATTGTATTTTTATCTCTCAGTCTAAATATGCTAGAAGTCTGCTTGACAAATTTCAGATGCAGGATTGCAAACTTGTCTCCACACCTATGGAGAAGGGGCTGAAGTTGTCAGCCAACTCTGATTCACCTCCGGTCGATGAAACGACATTCAGGCAACTAGTGGGCAGTCTCATCTACCTCATTGCCACTAGACCTGACATTAGTTTTGCAGTGAGCTACATTTCTCGCTTCATGACAGCTCCAAAAGCTGATTATTGGATTGCAGCG
This sequence comes from Sequoia sempervirens, assembly GCA_007258455.2. Taxonomy (NCBI): domain Eukaryota; kingdom Viridiplantae; phylum Streptophyta; class Pinopsida; order Cupressales; family Cupressaceae; genus Sequoia; species Sequoia sempervirens. Next base: position 155,035,314 of record VDFB02271358.1, read on the forward strand.
AAGCGAGTGCTGAGATATGTTAAGGGCACTTCAGACTATGGCATTCTGTATGGCAGATGCAAGGATCCAAAGCTGATTGATTACACAGACTCAAATTGGGCAGGTTCAGTGGATGACAGAAAATCTACTTTTGAGTATGTATTCAGTTTGGGTACAGGTGCTGTAACATGGACCAGCAAGAAGCAACAGGCAGTGGCTCTTTCCTCGACTGAAGCAGAGTATCAAGGAACCGTTAAAGCCGCATGTGAGGCAGTTTGGCTTTGTAGGATGCCTTCTGACATGCACATGTCACAAGCAGGACTTTCTCCCTTGTACATTGATAATCAAGGGGTGCTCAAAATGGCCAAAAATCCAGTCTTCCATGAACGTACCAAGCATGTCGAGTTTCATTGTCACTACATCCGCAAGCTGGTAGAAGATGGATCAGTTCAGCTGCAGTATGTTCCAACCGCGGATTAGACTGCAGATATTCTCACCAAGTCTCTGAGCCTGGATAAGTTTGTAAAATTTAGGGGGCAACTTGGTGTTGCTGATGGATTGACCATTAAGGGAGGGTGTTATAATAATATATTTTTATATTCTCTTGTTGATTAATGGTCAATGTTAGATTAGCTTAGGTTGTTACTATTTCTATAGTAACCAGTAGGTTGGTAGATATCTTAAATATCTACAATATTTTGTATCTTCTTATATCATGTAACTTTTTTATGTTAATAGAAGACTTTTTACCATTTACAATAATATCTTAAAATCTTAACACATTTAATGCATGTGTCCAAAAAATAGAGAGACTATCAAAAGTTTGACTGTATTACTTGGTTTGAAGGTCATCCTGCTATCCATGACATCCTTAGATGAGAGAAAACCCCTTGCTTGCTTGTACATTGGCAACTCTGCCATAGCTGCTTGCAATGCTTTTGAGGTAGGAAACATTTTCTCCATGCATATGAACAAGACTTGTGTGACCCCACCATCATCATGTTTGAATGAAGAGTTATAGAACAATGTTGGATTAAGATAGTATCCTACAACATGGTGAAGAGAATGCATCTGTTGATTCCATCTTCTATCAATTATGTCGCATAATGGCATATACCTTTCCTTGTTATTTTCCATCCTACCTCTCATCACCTCCTTGGCCCTATCCATGGCGTAATACAAATATCCCATGGGGGATTTATCCCCATCAACTAATCTCAAGACTTTTAGTAGATGCTCTGGAAATTCTACAACTTGTTCAACTACATCTCAAAAACTAGTAGAATAAATGTATTCTGCCATTGCTATGCCGTCTGCTTGATTTGTGAAGCTAGACTCCATCCACTCATTTGAAATAAATAATTGTTTCAAATTCATTTTTGTTGGAGTTATGGACAGACACTGAGAGGGTGGACCGGTGGGGGAGCGGGCGGGGGGCGTGGTGAATCAGTGTCTAAATTTTTTCAACTTCGACCAAGATTTTAAATTTTGATTTCCTTTTCTATCAACAACAGAGTAGAGTAATCACTTTGAAAGCACAAAGATACGACAACATTAACTTCGTCTATTAGACAACTTATGAAAATATGATTTGAGTGAGATATCTTGCATTTGCCAAAACAATTATGGCTGACATTGATTAACAATTAAAGCATGATGACAGTGCAGGTGCAACTCATAAGACTGTGCAAATGATGATCAACATTATTGACTCACTTTTTAAACAATTGATTTGAATGCAGCTTTATACACAAGAAAGGTATTGAGACAACAAACACCTTTAGCAAATTATAACTATTCTTGAGCAATGAATCAAATGAGAACTTTTAAGCTTCCATTTGAATTAGACTCTTCAACAATGACTTGTGCAAGATATTTGAACTAAATATTTGCAGATATGAAGGAACTAACATTCAACAATGTTTAGACTGATAAAAATTATCACAATCAATAAACATTGACATCAAAACAAAGAGACCATAAGACAAAGGATTTGCCGAGTGGAAAACCCTCCTAGGGTAGAAAAACCCTCCTAGGGTAGAAAAACCACTCCTAAACTGCCTTATTGGCTTAATCTTCAAAAACCATTGTTAACAATGCCTTATAGGCTAATTTCTGAGCACCAACCCCTCAAATTATTTTCAGAACAATAATAATATTAGAGGATCTCTCTGTTTTCAAGTAAGCTCAAGAAACTCAACACTCTTATCTACCTAATACCCTAAGAATCCAACTCTTTGAATCCTTAAAATATTAAATAGAAAAGAATTACAACTTTTCTCTGCAACATCTTTTTCAGTTTTTGTATAACATAGCTTTTTACAAATTATTTCTTGATACAGCCAGTAACAATATCTCAGAATGACAACCAGCAGATACATAGTGTTCACAACACTGTTTTTATATATATTTCAAGTATGTCTGTCAAAAGAATATTCAAAGTAATTCGAGGTCAAAGGAGAACTGAAACCTCCTTTCTAAATTTAGGAAAAAGATGCTAGTGAATAAATATCTGCCAGAGTAACGCCTGATCACCAGGCTGTCAATAAACTGACAAGCATAAATCAAAGTCCCTTTACAAATCTGCAAGTGCCTTTTACAAAACCAGATGCTTATTATAATAAAATAGCCATTTGAAGTTATTCTATATGTAAAATCCATCATATTTGAAACGTATGAGATCATTTCACAATGAAACTGACAGATTTTTAAAAAGCACGACTGCCCATCAACTGTAAATCACAAACCCTCAAAGCAAGAATAATAATACTTTGTCAGGGCATCATTTGCCTCATAAGTAACCGAAATGCAGAGAGCAGTTTTAGAAGACAAAAATAGTGATAATAAACCTTCACAGCTGAGTCAGTTTGAAAGAGAATCAAACCCCTTATTTCCACAATAACAGAAATATGTTAACTTTTGCCACAAGAAGAATGCTTATGCTTTTTCAGATTCGAGCAAAACAGTGACAGCTGTTTGCTAAAAATAGACACAATAAAAGATGAGAATGATACCTGATTGTGCAGCAAGAGAAATAAATAAATACCAGAGATTTGATGCCAACCACAATAGCTGCTCCCATTGACTTCACAATCGACACAAACTTTCCATGCATAGAGAAAACAACATGGCCGAGTTCTCATGATGAGTCAATTTCAAAAACCTTAGCATGTCGACATAGAGGGAGCCCAAAAAGAATTTGCAGATCACAATGTCTTCATGATGGCGGCTAGGGTTCTGTACTCAGCCAAAAAGAAAATGATTTGCCCTAAACTTTCCTATTACCAAGTCATTCGATGATTAATTCAAAAGAGCATAATGAAGTTTGAAATCAGCATAAGTCACAAGACTTAATAATGACAGCTCAAAAAACTTGCTAAGTTCGCTGTCAAATACCAAAATCTACCGACCACATTATTAAGAAAGACCAAATAATTAAATAATGAAGCCGACCACATGATCTCCAAAGGAAATGACAAGTAGAAATGTATGATGGCTGTCGATGACTTTAACCAAAGTCATTTTCAAATTCAATAAGGCCGATACAAATAAAATGATGAATCAAGTCAAAGCCACGTCCCTTTTGAATGACCTTTAAAGTAATGCAAATAATCATTATGCTTAAGTCAAAAATAGTGCTTTAAACAAAAGCAGTCACCAAGGTATGTCCACCAAATAATGCCCAAAACTGATCATTAGTAGAATTGCCATAACAATGACTAATGTGAAACATATGTCAAGATTAGGCTGATTAAGAAAGCATTGATGTTTCAAAGGAAACAATAACCAAACTGTCTGAACATAACCAGAGTATCGAAGCATTGAACGAAATATGTGCCATGATCATCAATAAAATACCAACTCAAATACTACTGAGCAACCCATGAATAAAGATACCTGAATGAGTGAAGACCAAGATCATAAATCTGAAACTGAAAAGAGTCCTAAAACTGAAAACCAATACCTCAATCCAATTTCTTGTACAAATAAGATAACCTGTATTTGCAAGAAGCTCAAACTGATCAAAACAAGAAGATATGAAAATTCTGAATGTAAACCGAATCTGAATGTAACCCAAAGCCATAAAACTGTCCATTGCCCATTGATAGCCAAAACATGAAATAGACCAAGAACAAGCCAGAACAAAGCCATATTATCAATTTTGTCATCAAATCTGAACCATGAACATCTGAAAGAGATTTTGTAATCAAGGGCAAACCGTAAACACAACTGAAATCCAACAAACTCCCTCTTTGTCCTTGATGGCAAAACACAAATGACTCTCCCCTTTTTTGCCTCAATGACAAAGGATAGAAGAGAATAATGTGCAATGCCAGGAAACACAACTGAGAAACCAACCAAATACCATAAGAACTGGCTGCAAATAGAGCAATAGTGCAGCAGACATATTTGTAGGAGAGCAATAAGTGAGTAAAGATTGTAACATGCTGATATCATAGCAAAAATAACAATATGTCCTTTTCAAGAATCTCAGTCCATATCATCAACGCCAAAGCAAAGGTACCATAATATTATAATGTAACAAACCAAATTGATACCTAAAGATTGAAGACCTATTACTTGAGCATACCACCTTCTTTGTCATGTTCGTTCAAGGCACATTCAAGATCACCTACTCCACATTCAATTTGATTAACTTCAATCTAGCAATACCATAATTTGAGCACAAACAACCAACCTCTTCTCAGCACAAGTAACCTCAGTCACAGTCCATGACAATACACAACAAAGACCAATGATACTGGTTATTCTTCTTCAAACGACACACATCATTTTACTCTTTTCATACACAAAATATAACTTGAAAGCATGTATACTGCATAATTCATCGTCAATCTGTTCTTGTACACCCATCCTCAGTCCATATGAGAACTTCTATTACCACACCAAGAACGATGAAAAAAACCAAAGATAATTAATCTCAGCCCTCACACAACACCGAATAATATCATCACAGAAATAACTCATAACATCAAACATGTTTTTCAATCACTGTTCTCCAAAGATAAATACATTGACATCACTTCAAAACAAAGACTTTCTTATTTATAATATATTGAGGAACTCATCTATATTTCTCCACACCGCTCAAAGATGCCATCAAGACATACCATTATTTCCAAAACCCAAGCATCCAAAATAAGTTCATTTAGAAACAAAGTGCACTGTCATTTCAAAAACTTCTGAAAACTGTCAACCACTAGACCAAGCAAAAACATTCCTTAATGCAGAGATTCATTCATTACCTTTCAAATCGGATGATTACCTTTGTCAGTAATAACAAAAGGTTAAGGAATTTAAACCACAAAGCTTTAGCACCTATCAATGATTGTCAATATTAGAGTCACAAACTCGAACAAGTAGTCATGACACACTGTCATATAACTCAAACAAATATTACTTTTGATCCATGACATTTCTGCTGTTATGTTATAATCAAAAGTGATGTCTCGAAAAACACAGTCCATACAAATTCATCACCAAACACACTGTCCACCAAAGAAGAGTCATAAAAAATTTAAAAAAAGATTTATAGCATTGTCAGATTCAGAAAAAAAAAAATCACTGTCATTGAATGGACTGATGGTCCACCAATTTTGTGCAAACATTATTCATTATGTCTTTTACTTCTTTGTTCATAGCAATACATGTTACGAAAAAAGACATTATGTGAGCCAAAATAAGCCATTTCTCTTCCTTCAAAACAGTGTCTAGTTCACTGGCTAGACACTAGATTCATCAGCACCTTAAGAATTGAGCATCAACCTCACCAAAGAACTGTCAATGTACTTCAAACTTGAATTTCAAAAACATATGCAGACCTCCGTAATTAGTTCAATCAGAATAAACATAATGAAATAGTGGCATTTACAAGCCATTTCTTTACATCTTATACCACCAAAAGCAAATGCAAGTTGTCATACCTCATTCTAGACTCCATAGGGGTAAAATATGACACCATAATAGACTCCCCCTGAGTCTTTGCTTTTTCTCAAGACCTGGAAGGCAACACTTGTGCAAGGAGTGCACAAGGAATTTTCTCAGAATCATCTTTATTGCTCTTTCTTCTCCACTCCAATGTAGCCTTTTTCACTTGTTTGCTTAAAGTACTTGTCATTCTACAATCTCTTCTTAAGTGACCAAGAATGTTACAGTTGTAACACACCACATTCTCATTTCTAGAGACATTAGAATGATTCTTATTTGACCATTTGATGCAATCAATTGCCAATATCACAAGAGAGAAGGAAGTTGATGAGGGTTTGGTTCTTTCTATTTGTTCATCTATCTAACATTATGGTGCAACCGGTCTTTTCCCACTCTAGTTGATGCTCATTAACAACATCCTTAACATCCTGTATTGTATCATGGAGCATACCAACCCTCAATGTCTTGTAAGATGGGGCTCAAAACCCAGGTTCTGCAGCTGCAATAGCATCCACCATTTCTTGCTAGTATGGAGACTTGGCAACATGGAATGGCAAGCTAGAGTAGTATTAGAAATTTGCTATTTCCTTATTTGTTTGTTCATGGACATTCTTCCTCCATCTTGTACTCTCCAAAGTGGTTTATGATCTTGGTGTGGTACAAGGTGCGAAGAAAGAATTAATGTTTCCTCCACTTGTGTTTGGGCCAAGTGCTGTGGAAGAAGGTGTTGACTCAGATTCCTTGAAAAACTCATGTGCACCATCTTCCTCATCCAAGCAATTCCTCCTATCATCTATAGAATTAGAGTCTATTTCAATCCCGATTCTTTCCTATTTAGCCTTATCCTTAGAAATCGCTTGAAGAGCTTGTTTTGTCTGATATATGACATCTGCAAGGCATTTTGGACAAGCAATGGTGTTATTTCCCGCCTCCTTTGCCAAATGCCATTTGAATTGATATCATTCAAACACCAATTTCATTTAACCTTAGTTATACCCAAGACTGATGTGCAATGTGTCCATACAAAGTCTTTCTAACGTGGCATTATGATCTAATCTGCAAAAACATTTTAATTTGGTCTAGTATGATACACATTGAACCTTGATTTAGCACCTTCTACAACATTGTTAACTTTTGGTATGTAACTAAGGAAATCTTTTATTGCTTTAACTCATTGAGATCAGAAATATTTTTCGTAGAGATTGTTTAGGTCAGTTTTTCAATTTGTAAATGATTATACCTTTAAAAAGAAAAATATTACATGACTTTTTAGAGTATTGCTTTAGCCTTAGACATACCTCTTCTATAGTTTTACAACAAAAACATTTTCCTATGAATTGGATTTGAGTTGGTCATTGCTTCTCTTCTAAGGTGCATTTTAAGACATAAAAGTATCTTTCATATTGTGGTTGTTCATGGACTGTTTCTTTTAATGGTAAATTTTTATAAAAATGGTATGCACAAGTTTAATGAATCGAGTCTTTTGTAGCTAACTAAAATGCTTTGTTCATATACTTATATAAGGGCTCTCACACAGCAGGGATTGAAATGATTTAGTTACTAGATTCTCTTGTTTAGAACAAGAGTGAAATTTGAACTGGAAAAAAATAGAGATTTTCTAGGGATTTGAATGAAATTATGAGAGCTTTACAATACTTGCATAAAAATCAGATTAGGGTTGGTTTTATTTGTTTGTTTGTTTTTAATCTCTTTCGACAATTAAGACACCCTTTATTCAAAGCAATGAATTTTTTTAGGTATCCTACACAGCAAAAGGCTGCAGCCATAACTTTTTTTTTGTATCATTAGGGAGCCAATAAACTACTAAAAGCGTGAAGCATAGCCTTACCTAGGGATGTAGTCGTAGTTACTGTAGAAAGAGGGGAAAACAAACTAAACATCTCCAATACTATCTCTAACTAGTATAGCTAAGAAACTCCATACATTATGTATGATTCAAGGTTGTTGTTAACTAAGGCAAGCATTCAACTAGATGTAAAGGAATGTTAGTAGAGGGAAGCATTCAACTAACTACAAAAACACAATTCTCTTGAGAGTTTGACATACTAAGGCAAAGTATTACATGTTCAGCAATCAATGATGCTGAATAAACTCACAATAAATCCTGATTTGAATTCTGTAACCAAATATACAAGATCAATCCAATTTTTACTTGGGAATTCTCTGCAGCTCAATCTAGAAGTTATTGGAATTTTCCCATTTGTGGAGGTGTAAAGAATTTGGTCTTTGAACTATGCCTTGTGTTGAACAAGTACTATGAAAGTACAAGACTGGATTTAAAGAAGACTAGTGCTTGGACCTGTACTACTTTATCAACATTTTCAGTGTTAATGGAAATTGACTTTGTTGTTGTGCATTTTTGGGCTTTAATGATTTTCTTCACATTTGTTGCTTACAATTTTTGGGCTTTAATGATTTGCTTCACATTTGTTGCTTACAATTTCTTATACTTCATAAGTGCAATGAGCATGTTTTAGGGCTTAACCAAATAAAATAATTGTATGTGGTCTACTTAATAAACTTGCAAGGGGAGTTCAATAGCAGGGTAGGCTATTGCAAGCTTCATTATGTCATTAAGGAAATCTCAAAAACCACGAATTGAGATCTTATTTTCATATTCTAAAAGATTCATCTGTGATACATAATCTAGAGATTTTAGAATAATGGCAAGCAAAAGTTTGTACAAATCTACAGCTCATTTAGCTAATGTTAATAAGATCAACATAGAATGTTGAATATTAATTTTATTAACAAGAACTTCATTTAAAACAAGAGTCAAAAACAAGAGAAGTATAAAACCATGCTATCCTCGAATTCTGCTGAGCTTAATTCGTGGGATAACCCCTACGAAACTTGTCCATTCTGTAGTCCACGTACTTTCAGTGTGCAAAATGAGGTGAATTGCATTGGTCCTTGTGTGTGGCCCCCCAGCATTGGAAAGTCATTTCGAGCATTAACCTTTGTTGGTTTGTCGAAATTTGCATTTTAAACCAAGTTGTGAAAATTCAGTTTTGGGAGTTAGAAAATTTCTTGCACTTGCAAGGTTGGGGTTTTTCCCTGACCCTACAAGTCACAGTAGCAAAAGGTTGCAAGGTCCGGGTTTTTCCCTAACCTTGCAAGTCAAAGTTGCAAAAAGTTGCAAGGTCGGCGATTTTTTCCCGACCCTGCAAACAAATTGCAGTGTTAGGGTTTTTCCTTGACCTTGCAAGTTACTTATCCAAACTTCAAGTTGTAGTGTCGGGGTTTTTCCTCGACCTTGCAAGTCAAATTGCAGTGTCGGGGAATTTTTGAGACTCTGCAATTCAATTGCAATGTGGGGAAAATTTTGAGACATTGCATATTTTACATTTTTGTGCCTTAGCTATTTTCTTGCATATGCAGTGTCGGGGTTTTTCTCCACCTCTGCATATTTTCAATCGCAATGTCGGGGGTTTTCTCCACCTTTGCATCTCAATCCACTAAGTCACATGCAGTAGCTTAGAAATTCAGCGCCCTTGCACCCAAGTGTCCTTCCCACATGCAGTGTCTCAAAATTTTTGAGCCATTACATTTGAAGTGTAATACCCCATGCAAGAGCTCAGTTTTTCTCCACCTTTGAATCTGAATTGCCAAAGCATATGTAGTCGCTCAAAATTTTCCCACCGGTGCATAAAACCCTGTTTTTCTCTAACACTAGAAAGTACAAAATTTTTGCAGCTACTTTTGCATGCCATTCCAATATTTTGTGTTCGGGTTCCTGAGTAGTTTTGATCAATTTCTTGCCTATCATTGAGCAAGAAAGCCATGAAATACAACCAAAAAGTTCTTCCCACCAATTCGGTTATTCAAGAGTATACATCAATGGTTTGAAAGGAATTTGAAGACAAAGTTTTCTCAATAGCTTCAATGGACAAAATGATGAATATTCAACTTACTCTAGATAATTTGAAAATTGTTCTTGAAAGGCACCAAAAATCCTACAACACCATCAGAGATTTAGTTACAAGAGTCCATGGCATCTTCAGGCATACTTCAAAACCAGCAGAAGATGAAGTGCGAGCAATCTTGAAGAAGCACGATGATTTCCTCATGAAAGACGGTGGATAAGGCTAAATCTGCGTTGTATTAGTTTTTATATTTTACAAGCTTTTGTAATTAGTCGAAGACAATTTACATGTCATTTGTCATTTCCAAAATTGTCAATACATGTAAAAACAGAGAAGTCCACCAATAATTTTGGACTCCAATGTTGAATAAGTCAAAGTAGTTAGACTTTTCCTAGATTAGCTCTTTAGCTCTCATCTATAAATATGAGAGAGCTCATTTGTAATTTTTACCTTTAATCTATTGCAACGAAGTGCTTCCCAAATTGAGAATCAACTTTGAAACTTCGAGTTCAAATTGCAAAATCAATTCCAATTAATAAAGAAGGCAATTTTGGTATCAAACTTTGTGTTGAATCAAATTTGTATGAGTAAGGATGTTCTTATGTCATTCTTATTGATTTCTTTTGTGTTGATTTGATAAGTGGTGTTTCTTTATTACGATTGGAGGACTTTCAAGATAAGTTATATGAACTTTGTGTTATATCATTTACTTGAAATTGTGTGTGTTGAAAGCATTTATTGGTGGAGAATTATCAAGACTTTGGGCTTGTAATTATTCATTTCGTTGATCAATGGTATTATTAGTTGATAGACTTTGTGCTCCAACTGTTGATACGGTTATTTCAAAATCTTTTTGGAGGATAATTTGAAGACTTTGTGCTTCAACTTACGTCATTAGTTACTATGGAACTCTCATCGAAGGCAACAAAAAGACTTTGTGCTTTTGCTTGTCTTCTGGTCACTTATCACATATTTAAGCTGGTACTCTTTGATTATTCACACGTTTAATCAAGAATATTGGTGATTATTGTTTAGGTTAATATTAGAAGCGTAGAAGCATTATTGAGTATTACCGTGAAGCATTGTAAACATCTTTTTTGAAAGAAGAGAAAATGATGAATGTAACACCCCCCCCACATGGTTAAAGTTAGTGTAAATACCTTTAGCTTAGCATAGTTTACATTTGTTTCAATAAACAGTAAGAAAGGAGCCTCCCCTTTTTGAGAGGAGAGATTTATCTTATCATAACTGTGGTTGAAATTACTATTTCGTAATCTGTAAAGGGATTACAAAATATTCACCCAACAAACCAAAAATATTTAACACTTGCATAGCGATACCCAATTTTGGTAGTGTTCAAAATTATTGCAAATTAAAAATGTCTATTGGCCTATTGAAAATATTTAATAGTTTACTCCTTTTGCATTTTAAAAACGTCTGTGCGCCTACCTCTGTTCACTTCCTCGAATCTGACTCGTCAATAGATAATCTGCCTTTTTTTCACGTCCTAGGTAGCACTCCAGTTTGCAGTTGTGCTTGAAACAAGTCATGTGACTGTAAGAAACAACATTTTGGCATGTTATTAGGGTTAGGTTTTCGTGGGTGTGGGATTGGATGTTTTAGATGTGATTTCTAGACAATTTTTACGCAATTTAAATGCGATAAAATCATTGAAAATCACAATTTTTTGGGTCATTGATTTTTTGAAGAATTGTGATTTTTGTAGGTAAAAAATCGTGTTTCATGCCGTTTCAATGAAAATTGTGATTAATCGCAATTAATTGCGATTTTTTGCAGATTAATGCTTCTATGGTTCCACAAATGCAGAAATGGTGTTAATAACCTTCTTCTATTCAATAATGCTTTTGAAAAGATTCTTTATCTTCAATGCAATTAATGTTTTATAACTTGTTTTGTAAGTTCATAATTTGTAGTAACGATTGCTTGAAGTTTGTATGAGGTGACATTTTGGTGTCTCTTGCGACTTAATTGATTCCTTGCCCCTTTTCATGGCTTTTTCCATCCACTTTGGCCTTGACAATGCTTTATTGTTTGACATACTGAGTCTTCTTTGTTTGTGAACTTACCAATGCCAAAGTATCCTTGACTTAAACTATGTTGACATTGTTAAATTTAAGATCAGATTGACATGCACAGAAATTAATTCAAAAATTAACACAAGACACGGCAGATACCCTGGGAAAACCCTCCTCTTGAGGGAGAAAAACCCAGCCAATAATATCTCTTGTATTATTGATTCACAAATGAGAAACTCCTTTACAAATGGAGGCCAATAAGTAGCATCACAAACTGATGTAAGTACAGGACTGAGTGATATAAACTGTCAGGATATCTCTGCCTTATACTCAGATCTCAATCTGCACTTTACTCAAACTCGCACTTCTCTTGGATGAACTCGCATGTACAGAAAAGATATCGAACTTGACTTGATGATCTTCAAACTTTTCATAACAGATTTACTAATCTGCTCTGCTCCTTTCTTATTCGCACCTTAGACTAATGGAAGAACAATGTGTATTGGATGATAAACAATGAACAAATGAATGAGTATATATACAAGAGACAAGAAGGAGGACGTGAATTTTCGCCACCAAGTCGGCTAGCAAGAAAGAACCTCTTCATAAAATAACGTGCCAAGAGAAAAGGTCGGCCACCAAAGAAATAATATCTTTTGCACCTTGTAAACAAATGAGAGTGAGGTTGGCCTCAACAACTCTTTGGCCTCAACAACTCTTTAAATGATGACTCTTCAATCATAAGCTCGTGCCTCTAGATACTTATAAATTAAATTGCCTCATAGCTAATATTTAAGTTATCAAATGATGTAAAGGAGAAGCTAGAAGAAATACGACTGAAGCTGCATTTAAACATCAACACTCCCTCTCAGCGAGGGAGTATACTTCTAGCTGCACAAGGCAAATCACCTCAATGTGATGCCTATCACTATGGCTACAACCATGAGTGAACAAGAAGAATATCACCTCATTGTGATATCAGATATCGCCTCAACATGATATCAACCATAATGGCTACAACCATACTATGGTAAGTACAAGTGTTCATCACTTGCGTGATGTTGTCACCTCAACGTGACTTTCACCATGGCTCTCCCAGAGGGTGAAACACAAGTACAAGATATGTCATGGAGTCACACACATGACATCCACCATGACTCTCTCAGAGGGTGGAAACAAGGGCTTTCACCTCAAATCTCAGAAGAGAAATGCATTAACAAAGGCTTGCACCTCAAATACCTCCGTTTCAAAGGAAAATGCATTAACAAGGGATTTCACGTTGAACTTCTCTCACAGAGAAGAACTCATTAATCAAGGGATTTCACCTCGAACTTCTCTCGCAGAGAAGAACTCATTAATCAAGGGATTTCACCTCGAACTTCTCAGGCAGAGAAGAACTCATTAAACAGGCTCACTGATACTGAGACTCTTTCTTAGTTAAGGCTAGATTCTCCACCATACCAAGCTTATCTCGAGAGTACACAAACTTGATTCTGGAGAGAGGCTTGGTGAGAATGTCTGCCATCTGCTCATCAGTGCTGATATACATGTAATGTCCCCGTCTCAAGCCTGACCTTTTCAGTGACCGTTGGCCTATTCCGGAGACCCGTAGGCTAGTCGGAAGGTAAAATTAGGGTTTCCTATTTTGAAGGATGTTCTGGTTCGGAGTTGATTGTTTCAATTGCGGATTCTTTCTGGGTTTTCAGAGAGCTTCGCAGTGGTATGCTCGTCTTGGCATTCTGAGCATCTTCAGGAATTTACTATTTTTAGTAAATTCTATTTCTGGTAGTTTTACAGTTGGGTTCAGCATGGTTGACTTCCTACTCCAGTTTGGTCAGTTGACTTGCTCATTAATGGCTTCAGGGCACATTTGGAGAGATAAGTGAGTTATTTAATTAAAAGTCACGTTTTAATATTATATTTTAACGTTGACCCCTTGGCCTAGTCTATTGACTTCATATTGTTTTAAAAAGTGGTCTTTTGAGGGTGGCGCCTTCATTAAGATTATTTTATTATTTACCAAAGTCAAATCAAGCTTTAAGTGGGCGCATTTATCAAAGTATTGAATTTATTTAAAATGTCAATATTGAGCATTGAAGGAAAAGGATGCCATCTTTGCAAGAGATTAGGGTTTTTGACTTGAAGAGGAGTTTAGGGTTTCGAGAAGTCAACGAGAAATTATAAAAGGGAGACTTTGATCATCATTTGGCATCTTTGGTCTACAGTATTGTTATGCTGCCGGTTTGGCTCTGGGTTTGCTTCGAGGAATGAAGGCCTCCTAGCTCGGACATCGCTTCTTGTTTGCAAGACAACAACTAGTGGTGATTCAATCTAGTTTGTGAGTTCTTCTTGGAAATTGTGCATTGTAACCAGCATTATAGATCAGTAGTTTCGGGTTTTGCATATTAGTGGATTCCTAGATATTGCATTGTTTGCTTCAGCAGATTCATATTTTTAATCATAAGTCAAAAAACATCAAAAACATTGTTCTAGGTATTAGCCCATTTCCATTGCTAGGCATAGGCGTCATCTTTCACAAGTTTGCAGATTTTTTAGAGATTGCTGTGATTTTCTAGAGCAGATCGCCCTTTTCATGAAGCCGTACCATTCAGCTTGTGCATTGGGATCTGTGCAAATTAATTAAAGGCTTTAAGATCTGCTTTTTGTGTTCTATCTTAGGCGTCTTCTCTGTTAGAGCATATTGCATTTTGTTTCAAGTTAATTGGTTGACATTCGAGAGAGATATGAGCATATGAGTGAATTCCATAACTGCTGGTTCTTAGTTCAAAGTGCAGATTTGTAAAGAAAAAACAGAATTTGTATTGTTGATCATTGAAGATTTATTGTCTTGGCACTTCTAACCAAGTTAAGGAGAATTATTATGATGTAATGTTAATCTATCAAATTCATAAGTTATTGGCAGGCGAATGATCATTATTTTGTAAACTGACAGTAGTACTGGCAGTCATCTTCAGTATTGCTCAATTCTGATTTGTAACACTCTCGTTCATTGTGAAGTGGTTTTGAAATAGATACATCTCCGCCCTATGGTAGCTACTTTCCCATTCTGGGTTAGCAAGCACATTCTGGGTGTTGAGTATTTCAGTTTTTAGTAGTTCTTTAAGCATAGTATTTTGTAACACTCCGTCATATGGTCGCCCCTGACTCCATACTGGATTGGGTAGCACATACTTGGCGTCGAGTTCCCTTTCAGCACTTAGTGTAAAAGATCCTCTGACCATATGCTCGCCATCATCGGCGCCATTCTTGGTTAGAGTTCCTGCATAAGCAAATTGTTTTAGATCCTCTGACCAATGCTCACACCTTGCCCACATCGGGATCTTGGTGAACATTCTAGTTAGAGTTGCTTCAGCACGTTTTGGTTTATCTTCTAACCTTAATGGGTGCATTGCTTTGTAATTTGTAATTTGAAAAATCGAAAAAATTGGCTCGGAATATTTCAATACCTCAACTGTATAGCCTTCCGCAGTACCATATCTCTGATATAGTGGTACTTGATCTCAACATGCTTGGTTCTGTCATGGAACACAAGATTGACAAATAGCTTCACGCAACTCTGATTATCACAATGAATGATAGTAGGCTCCATTGATTGCCCAAATAATCCTGCAAGGAGCTTACGAAGCCACACTGCTTCTCGAGCTGCCATACAAGCTGCAATATACTCTGCCTCGGCTGTACTCAATGCCACAGATGACTACTTCCTGCCGCACCAGGATATCATAGCAAATCCCAACCTGAAGAATATCTCAATCCATATCCAACTGTGCCACGCAAGTATCTCGGGATATGCTTTGCTGCAACAAGATTACCATCTTCTTCAGGCTCAACAGGCTCCCTCTGAATCTTCAAGCACTTGCATCAACCTTCTAACCTCTTCATCCAAGATTGCTTGCAACACTTTGACTTAGATAAATGTTTTCCAGCGCACACCACTAGTACTGAAGACAGTTCAGGATAGTCCTCCTCGACCTCATCCCAGATCTCACTATTCTGAATAGGTTTGTGGGGCTACCAATGACAAATCCAGAAGACAATCTTGAGCAATTTTGATCTCAGCAGCTGAAGGGATCCTCTAAGGGTTTAGCACCTAGCCTTGCAATACAACAATCTTCACTTCTTCTCAGTGAGTTACAAAACTCCCTCTTGATCCCTGCTTCAGAGATTGAAAAGATGACTTATGGAAGTGAACTCCCTCTGGCCACCAACTCAGCTGCTTGATCATTTCTTTGGTCGGCATAACTTCCTCATGAGATGCCTCAAGCTTTTCATCACTAAGCAATCTCTCAACACCTTCTGCTCTTAGATCTGTCCTGGAAGCATTTTTAGAGAGAGATTACTAACTGTTTATAACTATCCAAAGAAATATCAAGGCTAGAATCGTACAAAGTTTACTATCTCAGGTTATGAACAATATTGAAACATGAATAAGTAAATCAACCTATAAAAGAAATATATCAAAGAATCAGAATGAAGGAATAAAGAAACTTAT
This sequence comes from Sequoia sempervirens, assembly GCA_007258455.2. Classification (NCBI taxonomy): domain Eukaryota; kingdom Viridiplantae; phylum Streptophyta; class Pinopsida; order Cupressales; family Cupressaceae; genus Sequoia; species Sequoia sempervirens. The sequence continues at coordinate 155,051,678 of VDFB02271358.1, forward strand.
CTTTATTGAATTCTGATATAACTCTTTCTTCCATTTTTTACTCCTCTCGAGAGTGCTAAACTCAGCACAACAAAAGACAATCTGAACAACTGCAAATTTCTTGAATGCATTATGTAGTTAGCATGTAGAACCAACTCTCTCCAAGAGTCAAGGCTCTAACACAGTTCGTGCATTAGAGAATGATATCGATGTGATCAACCTATGACAACGAAAATGCAATTTTTTTTTTTTTCATCTCAAAGTCACACTCAGAGATCTACATAATTAGCATGAAACAACTCGCAATGGATAATTTGAAATCTTCAAAGGATCTTTATGCTAGAGAGCACAATTCAAGAGAAATTACAATCTCTCTATACCAATCACACAAGATCCAAATAAATGAAATAACTCAGCAAACAAAGAATACTTATCTCTTGATGGATGCAAACGCTGCTCATGTGCACAGATCAGCACACAACCTTCACGGCTTGAACATAGGCCCATGACTTAGAATAGAAATTCCCTAGAATCCTTCTGAGGGGAGAACTCATCCACATCCACAAATGAAGCATGCTGATTAGGCCTGGTTGGGCAATCCTTTGCATAGTGACCAAACTTGTCACAACGAAAACATTGGACTTTAGAGAGGTCCCACTTCTTCTTGAATGCAGGAGCACCATCAACTCCTTTATCTCTATTCCTCTTGAAATATCCTTTCTTTCCATCTTTCCTTTTCTTCTTCGAGGATTGAGCGGAAAGAACATGAATGTCTTCATCTGTAGGGCTTCGACCAATACCTCTTGCAACTAACCTAGACTCTTCTTGAATGCAATCCACCCTCAAACAATCAAACTTGGGAAGTTTAGATCTTGCGCTGATTCCTTAAATGAAAGACTCCCAAGATGAAGGAAGACCATTGAGGGCAAGCATGGTCAGATCCTTATCATCAACAAAATGACCAATGGTAGAGAGCTGATCTCTCAATTTGGAAATCTTCATGAAGTAAGCGATGGTAGATTCTCCTTCCGCCATCTTCACATGATGGAGTTGTTGCTTCAGTGCAAGTGTACGGCTTGTGTTGTTGATTTCGTACGTCTCCTCCAAAGTTTTAAACATCTCCCTTGCCGTCTTCAACTTGGAGACAATAGGAACAATATGATCCTTCACGGAATCAACTAACATCTTCTTCGCCTTAGTATCTTTCTTCTTCCATTTAACTTTCTCTTCCTTATCCGTAGGCTCAGGGACTTTGCTCTCCACGAACTTTGCCAATTCGTTTTCCTCCAAGGTGAGCATAATTTTGAATCTATAAGATGTGAAGTTTGTTGCTCCCTCAAGTCTGTCCTCGATCTTGAGACTATTCACCATCTTGATGAAGAGATAGAAGTAATCAACGATGAGAAAGAGAATAAGGAGTATCGCTGTAATACAGAATCTGATCGAGATCTTCTTCAAACCCGCTCTAATACCATGTTAAATTTAAGATCAGATTGACATGCACAGAAATTAATTCAAAAATTAACACAAGACACGGTAGATACCCTGGGAAAACCCTCCTCTTGAGGGAGGAAAACCCAGCCAATAATATCTCTCTTATTATTGATTCACAAATGAGAAACTCCTTTACAAATGGAGGCCAATAAGTAGCATCACAAATTGATGTAAGTACAGGACTGAGTGATATAAACTGTCAGGATGTCTCTACCTTATACTCAGATCTCAATCTGCACTTTACTCAAACCCGCACTGCTCTTGGATGAACTCGCATGTACAGAAAAGATATCGAACTTGACTTGATGATCTTCAGACTTTTTATAACAGATTTACTAATCTGCTCTGCTCCTTTCTTATTCGCACCTTAGACTAGTGGAAGAACGATGTGTATTGGATGATAAACAATGAACAAATGAATGAGTATATATACAAGAGACAAGAAGGAGGACGTGACTTTTCACCACCAAGTCGGCCAGCAAGAAAGAACCTCTTCATAAAATAATGTGCCAAGATAAAAGGTCGGCCACCAAAGAAATAATATCTTTTGCACCTTGTAAACAAATGAGAGTGAGGTTGGCCTCAACAACTCTTTAAATGATGACTCTTCAATCATAAGCTCGTGCCTCTAGATACTTATAAATTAAGTGGCCTCATAGCTAATATTTAAGTTATCAAATGATGTAAAGGAGAAGCTGGAAGAAATATGACTGAAGCTGCATTTAAACATCAACAGACATGAACACTTGCTTTAGGAAATTCCTTTTACCATGGTTTCTTGTTCGATACTAATGACATAGAAGTTATGCATTTTCCTAATTGGTCAACTAGTCATAAGGAAAGTGAGCCCACTTGTTGTAGTTCCTGAATTGGGTGATTCATTGCTCACTTTTGTCATATTGTTTTATGTTGTTATTTTCACGTTGGCATTTGTTTATTTCTGGTTTTCTTAGCACCACCATTGTTGGCCCCTTTTGAATTTGGTTGTCAACATAGTTCCAAGAAGTTTTAGGACGGGTATAAGGGAACCAAGGCCCTAGATTCTGGGATGATGGGGGGATGACAATGCATTAACATATAAGGAATAACAAATGAAACATTGAAATACTAAACACATTGCTTGAACAATTAAAATGCCAAATATCAATATATTTATATTATATTCAAAATCATGATTGCATTCAAAATACAAATACAATTGGCCAATGGCACAATGTCTCTAATCATCCCCAAAGTTTATGCTAAACTCCTCATCATTGAACTATTAGGCTTCTTGAGGACAAGCTCCTCCAAACCAATCCCAACCAACCTTGTTTGTGGAACATCATGGTTGACCTATGTTGGCTCTTTTGGATCTACATTTCATTGGGTTTTTGGGCCCTCCTTGTATGTAAGTGTGTTGTGGTCAGTGAGACACAAGGTGCTATTTATAGCTAGAAGCTTCACTGCCCTCCTAGAGGTAAGCATGTTTCTCTTAATAGATTGGATGAAACTATAAATTAACTAGTCCTCTTAGTAGTAGAAGAACTAGAAACCTGTGATAGTAGATAAATGGCTAGTGTGATTGTCAAAGAAGTAGGCTTATGGGTAGTCCACCACAAAATTGGCTCCCCTTGTGTCATAGCCTTCCTGTCTAGCTTGGTCTCTTCTAGATATCCCCTAAGAGTGGCAAATTTTGATCACTCAATACAAATGATGTTGGCTTCATGAACCTAGCCTTCCCCTCAATGTCATGTCATGGCTAAATCTGAGATATTGAAATACAAATAATCGAACCGAATAGATATCAAAATATAAATTTAAGTAATTTAAACATCATTATTATAATTATAATTATCAGGATAATATTATAATTATGAATACAAATAATCACCATTTAAATATTAAAATCCTAAATACTATTTGTAAATACTGACAACCTAGATATCGTTTAATAATATATAAATATATTACAAATTATTGATAAATAATAATTATATTATCGATCAATATAATATATTACTTGATAATTTTATAATTATTAATATCAACAATACAAAATGGATATTAACAAATTATAATAATTATTGTGATATAATGATTTAATTATATATTAACACATTAATGTATAAACATCAAATAATATCAAAAGTAGCAACTATTAGAGGAAACAATTCCTACAGGAGCAGTGATTGATGCTATCATTAAGACTGCAGTTGACAAAGGGCAGTAAGGAATATTCAGAGACCAGCGATTATATGAATAAAAGGAGGGTAGCAATCGATTGGAAATGTTTAGAGAGGCTGTTGAAGATAACAAAGGATTTATGAGGCAGCGATTCATATTACTAAGGAACAGCAATCATAATAAACTATTTAAGAATTAATTAATGAAAAGGCATTTCCCCCCATACATTGAAGAAATACCTCTTTCATGAAAAGGCATATCAAATGGTATAAAGGGAATAAAAGAACTGGAAAATAGGGAGAGGGGAATTATATAGAAGATATAATAAAATAAGAAATCTGGGAAATATATTTTTGACTACTGCTGCAGATATAGTCATCGAATGATGGAGAAATAATTCTGCACTCAGAAAAGCAGATAGGTATAAAAGAATATATTCCGAGTTGAAGGCAGATATAAAAAGGGAAAACAATCAGAAATCTGGGAAAGAAGTAGCGGACAGGAAGCATAGAGAATTCAATTAGAAACTTGAATAAAAACAATAGAATGAAGGACAGGAAAATAAGAGCAGAAATAGAATAAATAATCTCTGAGTATATAAAGAGGTCAGATTAAACCCAAAGATTGCAGACACACAGATTTGCATAGCATCGCATGGTAAAAAGGAGAATAGACACAGCAGCATCGAAGGAAGAGGGGAATCTCCAGCAGCAACCAAGGTAAGTCTGTAATAGTATTTTGTGAATACTTTGCAGGCTGTAAGCAACAGTTTAGTATTTAAGAATTGTATATATATATATATACTGTAAATGCAAATAATAATAGTAGGCTATGCATTATCATTTATTGTAGAAGATAAATAACAGATCTGTGCATTATCATTTATTGTAGAAGATAAATAATAGATCTGTGCATTATCATTTATTGCAGAAGATAAATAATAGAAAAATAATAGCATTATAATAATGCTAGACTGTACATGGCATATATCTGCATCTAAGGAATCTGTATTTTGATTTAATGTAGATAGAATATGTGTCTACACTTATATTATGTCATTGATTCAATAATTGGGATCATAATCTGTGCATGTATATTATGGAATAATGTTCATTGATTTGTGCTTCCATTAGGAATTGATGTTCATAATATCTGATTGCAAACACTAGCCATAATAGGGGAGCTGAGGACCTACAAGGAGGGGAAACAGCATGTGGGTCACCCTCTAAGTACCCCACCCATATGGATGGCAAGGGCCACATGGGCCAAGAGGGGTGTACTGCTCTTGTGCCTAGGGTAGAGGGTTTCTTGGGCATCCTATCAGGCCATTATGTCCAAGGAAGAATGAACTAGAACATCTAAAGAAATTCAATATATTTTATTATGATATTGTCTCTATTCATAAATGTCTACTAACATATTTGCAGGTCTAAACAGGTAGTTGTATCCCTACCCACGTTCTCTTTGATTTCCTTATATGCATCCCAATTAATATTATCTTGTAAATATTCTCTAACTCTATTTTGCAAGGGCCTACACGCTCTATAAACATCCCCAAAACCAAGGTGATCACTTGAAATTGACAAATTAGGGCAGATTTAGGGTTATCCCAAAAAGGGGACATTACACTCAACATCTTGTATAGTGGTAACTTTGCTAGGCCTTTTCATGTAACTATGTGCAAGGGAGTTTTGAGCATCACCCATCCTTGATAGATGATTTACTAAATATGTTCATCACAAAACTGCAACGTGGGGTCTTTCACTTGTTCAACAACCTTCATTTGGTTAAGCATACTCTTAATGCAATTATACACCTATATCTAATGCAATTATACACCTATATCATACTCTCAAGGCTAGGTGCATCAGAGTCCCTATATCTAATGACTTTAGAGATTGGAGTAGGGATGGAGGCATGTACATTAAGTGATTTTATTAAACATGTGCCAAAAAGGTCAAGGAGGGGCAAGGATTTGAGCTTGTTGAAGGGTTATCTATTTGCAAACAAAATTTCAGAATTTTCTATTGCATATTCTTTAGAGATGTCGTGTTTTTTCCACTATCCCTATTTAGGGATATTACATATATTTCTATCATTTTAATAACTTTTAGCATAATATATTATATTAGAATATTGATATTTTTAAAGGCATATTTATCTATAACAATTAAGATTTTCATAACATTATAACATTAATATAAATAGTTTTTTATAATATATATAATAATTCCTAACATTGCGATTCCTTTTAATATCCTCTCTAATTATTATCTTAATTTGAAATTTATTAAAATTAAACTATTTAGAATTATCTTCTACATACTTCTTTAGCATATGTATTTTTACAATAATGTTGAACCATCCCTTGTTTCCTTTGGAAATTAATATATTGTATCCATAAGTATCATTTCTTATTAGAAATTTTTTTATGTTTCCATTAATTATAAAAATCAATTTTACAATTATAAGAATAATTAAATTTCGTTTTTATTTTATATGTTTGTATTTATTTAAATATCTTCATTAATTCATTCCATTTTACTTTTTCCTTAGTTTTATCCATATTAGTAATATTTTACAACTTAACATTCTTAATTTTTACTATATTATAATTTTACAATAAAGTAATTTTAATGCTTTGTTAATATTCTTTTTTAATACCAAAGCATATCATTCTGCTTCCTCTCTTTTTAGTTTTTTCTATTTGGTGTTTGCTAGTGTTGCTACATCCTTCCCATTTGCTCTTGGTTTCCGTGTAACATCTTCCCTATCCCTCTTTCTATGGGCTTAAGTCTGCAATTTTTCTGATCATGTTTTCCTCTTCTTGATGATGGATCATAGAGTGTGATCCAAAACATTGTTTCAAAAAATTATAGGGTTTTCTGCCAGAAGCATCATAATACATTTTTATGGAGTATAGAAATATCATCTCTTAAAATCGGTACAGCCCAAAAGGTAAAGAATGGAGAGGGTCAGCTCATCCGACAGCTTTCTGAGTTGTTTGAAGAGCCCAAGGGGCTGCCTCGTCACATGGCAATAGAGCATGAGATCCAACTACTACCTGATTGTGCTTTTTCAAACACAGGTCTATATTGACAAAGCGTAATTGAAGTGAGTGAAGTCAAGATGTAGCTGCAAGCTGTCATTGAACAAGGAGTGATCATATCAGGTACTTCATCTTGTGATTCTTTGCTTGCGGTGGTGCCAGAAAAGGATGGAACTTGGCAGATTTGTGTGGAATATAGAGCCTTGAACAAGATTACTGTCAAGAATAGGTTTCCACTACTAAGAATAAATGATCTCTTGAATCAGCTGCATAATGCCAATCACTTTTCCAAGCTTGATCTCAAATCCAGATATCACCAAGTAAGCATCAATGAAGAATACATATGGAAATCAATGTTCAAGATAGGGCAATGACTCTACAAGTGGTTTGTGCTTCCATTCGGTTTGTGTGATGCTCCAGTGGCCTTCATGTCGTACTTAGAGCACTCATGGATTTATGTGTCATAGTGTATTTGGATGAGATACTTGTTTATTAGGACATATGAGGTGCACTTAAGTCATCTCATCCAAGCCTTAAATTTTTTGAAGGAGAACGAAATGTTGTTGAATGGAAGGAAACACTAGTTTTCAAAACAATCACTTTCCTATTGTGGGTATGTGATTGGTAGTGGGGAATCAAGATTGACATAGCACAGATTGAGGCAATTGTCAATTGGCAAAGACCTTTCAATATCACCAAAACTAGGAGTTTCATTGGGTCTGTGCAATATAGGAAGAAGTTTGTTGAGGCATTCTCAGCTATAGTCATATCTTGACATGCCATAACAAGGAGTGTATAGTGCTTGAAATGGGGTAGAAAACAGCAAAGCACGTTTGAGGAACTGAAGCATAAAATCAGTTATGCAACCTTTCTTGATTTGTGTAATTTGCAACATTCATTTGAAGTGGAAGTGGATGCAAGTAACTATGCAAGGGTGAATACCAATATGTTGCCCTTGAGAGCTCTTCTATAGTTCAGTCCTAAATAATAGCACATATGACAAATAAGTGTTTTCTCTAGGCCAGGTGGGGAAAAAGTGGAAGCAATACTTGATGAGCAAGGGAACCATTGTCGATAGGGATCATCAACCTCTCTAGTATTTGTAAGCACAAACCAAACTACAAGAAGCAAGGCATTATGAGTGGATGGAGTTTTTTGCAACAATTCCACTTAGTAATCAAATACAAATCGGGTGTGACAGACAAGATGACAGATATGTTATATAGGCCACATCTACATTCAGCTGTTGGCACTCTTTCTCAGTTGGAACCCTTTGCCAAAGAGGTATATTGAAATGATAATGAGCATGATGAATACTTTAGTGAGGTATGCAGGCAAGCAAAAAGAGGTTATTTTCTCAATGAGAGGTTGCCATACAACTTGGGAAGTTGTGTATACCAAAGGAGAGGAGGTTGCTGATCTTGTGTGAGGCTTATGCCTCAAAAGTTGCAGGTCATTGTGGTGTTGCAAAGTAGTTGGTCAAATTTCAAATGTATCTGTTTTGGCCACATATGCAAGTAGATGTCTCAAGGTTCATTCAGAGTTGCAAACTATGTTGTATAAGCAAGCCAAATAATCAAAAGTTGGGGCTGTGTCGACCACTTCCAGCACTTTCCAGGCCATGGGAAAGCATCTTCATGGAATTTGTATGTCTTCCCATGTCCAAGAGAGGGCATGATTACTTGTTTGTGGTGGTGGGTAGATTTAGTAAGATTTGTGTGCTTATTCCTTGCAAAAAGATCTTTAAGGTCCGTGAGGTGGTGGAACTGCTTTTTTCTCATGTGTGGGTTTTCTTTGGGTTATTGGAAAGCATAATGTCAGATCATGATGCTAAGTTCTTGGAGAAATTTTTGGTGTACACCATGGGAGAAGATGGACATTCAATTGAAGTGTTCCTCCGCTTTTCATCCTCAGTTCTTGATAGGGTATAATTAGAAGAGTGTGAAGTCATGGATTGAGAAATTGGCATATAGTCAGCACTCTTACGACATGGCAGTTCATACATTAACTAGTTTGTCACTGTTCGAGGCATGTTTTGGTCTGAAACTGCCTAGTCCCTTTGATGTTGCTACTGGACAGACATACCAAGAATCAGAGAATGTGGATTCTAAGGTTAACAAAACTGAAAGTTCATTGAAAAAATTCAGCAAATACATCTCCAAGTTTGTGATGAATTGAGGGAATCATAAGCAAGGTACAAAAAGTGTGTGATTAACATCTGGTAGATCACAAAGTCGAGGTTGGTAATTGTGCTTGGCTGTACTTGGGGAAGGATAGACTCCAAGAGAAAACAAGAAACCTCTAGCCCTTAAGTTATGGATCAAGTGGAAAAAATGCTTGATGAAGAAGAAGACCTATTGTTGCCTCCGATAGATGAATTAGCTCCAAGTAGCCAAGAGGGAGTTGGAAGGACATGGTTCTTGACAGGAAAGAGAGAAGGATGAAGATGGAAGTACAAGAGATCTATTTGATTGGGTTGAAAAGGCAGCTACTAAGTAAAGCAAAATGGTGTCCGAAGGAGGATGTGGGGAAGAAATTTCCTCACCTGGGAAGTCCCTAAAGCTTGAAGGTACCAAATGCCTCTGCAATTGGGAGGTGGGATTTGAAAATAGATTTGAGAAACATGACCAAGGGGTCAATTGTCACCACACTTAGTCAAAGAGTAGTTGTTAGACATCAAATTCTTGTAAAAACATGCAATGACAATTTTGAAGCCGATGACTTGATACTTGGTGCAGAAGACAACTTTGTGATGGTCTGAAACATCTCAGAGAAAGGAATAGGGGAAGAAATGCTGGATATTTCAGTTGATGAAACTTCCTGTTTTGATCAAGAAGTGGTTTCATAACTGCTGAGGTATTTTTGTAATTGATTTGATGTCTTTGTAACTGTCCCAGAGGTTTTGTAACTGCCTGCTACTTTTTTCAATGGTTTCATTCTGTGAGGAAGTTGAAGAGTTTTTTGTGTTAGTCTCTTCCAAATCTGAGTGTTTCAACCAGATTGTATTGCCCAATGAGGACTCCAAAGACTCATAAAAGGACAATGAACATCTGGGCCAAGGGTTACTCTCATTCTAGTCTTCCATATGTTCATTTTTGATTGGTGCAAGTGAAGAACAAAGATTTTTTCCTTAGAGTTGCAACCATCTACAAGAGTAGGAGCATGTTGTAAATGATTTATGAGTTCCAGTACATGCTTGACGTACGGAATACACTTTAAGTCAACTGGAAATTAGTGGCATAAGGATTTTTTGATCACTCTTCTAGAGGTTTTGATGTTTGCTACTGCTCTTTGGATATGTTTAGCTTGTTCTCTTTTTCTTTCATAGATGAATAACTTACTGAACTTTCTAAGCAATTTTTGCTGGATTACAGTATTATGAAGTGATTGTGGAGTTGATATAAATGTAAATCAATAGTTGAGAATTGTTAGGAGAATTACTTCAACTTTTTATGGATTACTAGATACATATATAAAGCTCAGAATGCCAAGGAGGCTGGGTTGGTCAGGGAAATGCAAGAGGAGGCTCCAAGAGAAGTGAATAAATAAAGTTAAAAATACAGAAAAAGGTTTGATATCTTAAATTTGATATTCTTATTACTGACCAAAGTTTAGTGTTTACCCATTTCAATCTTGGAAAAGGCTACCTGAACATACATACATACAAACTTAACTTTTGTGAGACATCATCTCAAGTCATAGGAAAACTGGTATGAGAGATATTGTATGTGACAGTGAGGGCAATGTGTGTTTAATGCTATTAGTACAGTGACAGCTACAAGCAAAATTCTGAAGCTGTTTTTACTGACATGGAGCTTTTTATTCGATATTGTTCTCATAGTCAATGTGTGTTTAATGCTATTAATACAGTGACAGCTACAAGCAAAATTCTGAATCTGTTTTTACTGACAGGAGCTTTTTATTCAATATTGTTCTATTCATCTATTTTTTGAGTGAAATTTGCATTTTTGTAATGCAGCTAAATTGTGTGAAACTGCTACACTAGATGCATTTTATGTTGCAGCAATTACTACATGATACGATCTCCCTAGTACCCTTTTGCTTTCATTGACATTCACTGCAGTGCTATATCAGACCCTGTACTGTATCCAATCCTGCATGTCATACACAAAGATCACTCTCAATATTAAATTAATAATTAATAGATGCTCAGAAAATGTTTGTTCCTAATTTAGTATGGATTTTCTTGTCTTAATTTATCTGCTAAATGTTCTGATTTCTATGTCATGCTCTTCCCTAGAACACCAAAGGTTTCTGGCTTTCATGCTTCTTCTAACTGACTTCAGCAGTATGTAATGGAGTTTACAAATTCATATAGCTGAGAAGTAAAAAGGATGTTGTAGAAGGGATTTATTCAGAAAGATAAAGGCCTAAAAGCCCTTCTGCTTGCATGTGCAAACTTCTAATGTTCTCATCCTGAGGTTTACTATTTGGTATTCTTTTAATTGATTTCTTTCCTAACCTGAACAGTATTATTGGAGACAGGAACATCTACAACATGGCTTATTGTCTATTTTTGGGTGTACATGAAGCAGTTGCAGTGTTTGCACAGCATGTGGATGGAAAAATTTCTATATTAACCAAAAGTAATCAACAGGCCATAATGACACCCTACTGGCTGGTGGAGTAGATGAGTTACTGTTTAACAGCCTCGAGGATTATCTAATTACAATGGTTACATCACTTGAATGATATCTCTTTAGTGTGGATTTTCAGCCGATATTGTCCTCTTCTCTTCATTGAAATGATTGTCCAACCACAATCATCTCTGATAATCTGCCTAATTTCCTGTGACAACTTTTGACTTCCAAATGTTCATTTGGTCCCAGCTTTGAACAGCTTTAACAGAACCCTGGCGTCATCAGACATGGCAACTATGATATCTGCGTTCTCTTGCTAGAGTGATGACACTAAAGAAAAAAATTGAGTGGTAAAACAGAGGTTTCAAATTTTTGTAATAATAAAATTTTATAATTTGTGGATAGTGGTTTCTGTAGAATAAAATGGTTACAAAACATCAAGGGCAAAATAGAGCAGATATTTTAATCCCTGGTACAAAATCCTTGCTATTGGAATGGACAATAATAATGTTCTCATGGTGTGGAAATTCCCTTTTGCTGCTTTACACTTGTATTGAAAATAATTGACATTTATACACTTTTATTACATGCAGATCATATTCTGAAGGAAATCTTACCCCCTGGAATGGAAATTCCTTCATCATTTGAAACTATAGGTGCCAAATCTAATTTTTCTCTTAGTAATGGTTTTTTCTATTCCAGAATGGCCAAAAAGTTTTGCTGAGTATTTCTTTACATTTTTATATCGCATTTGCACTAATTTCATTTCTTTACTTATTTTCATCTGATGATGGGCACTGTATACTTCTATATTGAAGTTATATTTGAATGCCATTTCTAAATGATAAATGCGAATATTCAGAGCATCCTTATTTTTATGAATAGATATTTTTCCTCTTTAAGTTGATAGAAGCAGGCCATATACTGAAGCAGGCATTTTTATGCTCTGTGCAGGACATATTGCTCATTTGAATATATGCGAGAACCTGCTTCCATATAAAGATGCTATTGCAAAAGTAATTTTTGATGTACGTGTTGCCCATGTACTCTAATTATTTTCAATCTTCTTCTTTGTTTCTTTTCAGAACACAAAGCACTCAACAATGAGACTTTGCAGGGTTGGCCTGTTTTTCAACCTGAAGCTAGTGGCCATAAAAATATATGATTGCCAAATGGCAAATCCTATTAACGATAGTATGAAGGGGCTTTAGGGAAGGGAAAATAGTTAGTGCTTGGAGTTTAGTCCTTGTTCCAACATTTTAAATGCATACACGAAACGATTGCCAAATGGCAAATCCTATTAACGATAGTATGAAGGGGCTTTAGGGAAGGGAAAATAGTTAGTGCTTGGAGTTTAGTCCTTGTTCCAACATTTTAAATGCATACACGAAACACTCTTTCACTAACATTTAGTTGCTCAACTCCTTTTCTCATTCCATCTTTGATGATGTATTTAATGATTTAGTCACATTTAGTCTTACCAACAAGATTCCTATTACTGCTATGGAAAGTCACCCACATAGTGGAATCTTGATGAATAACATTCGACCTATGGAATTTCTTAATTTTCTTTGCTTGATAATAGATATTACTGCAAATCATAATGTTCACTGTTCAGTGATAAAACTTTATTTCTGGAGCTTAAGTGTGCCACCCCCCTTTGCTTAAATAATAAAAAGTATCCAAAGTGGTATCATATGCTAGTTTTCAAAGAGCTAATACATCTGTGCCAAAACACTCTAAATTAATCTGCAGAGGATCTTACTAAAACTTTATCCTGGACATCTGTGACAGTAGTGGAGGCTTATGCAAGAATTTTGAACATTTCATACTCTCAATAAGGCTTCCTTTTTTAGTTTCTTTACGGTTGATTTCAAATATATTTGGTGAGGGGTTATAGTCTCTTTTGGAAATGTGTTTGAAATTTGAATAGTTTCTTATATATGTGTGAATTAAATGGCTCACTTGTATCACTTTTGATTGTTGATTCACAATATAATAATGATTTTAATCTCTCTGTGACTGTAGAAAAACCAGCCAAGGATCAAAACCGTTGTAAACAAGATTGGCACTATTTGTAATGAGTTTCGCGTGCCTACCTTTGAAATTCTGGCAGGTGAAGGAAATTTGATCACAGAGGTTAAGCAATACGGAGCCACATTTCAGATGGATTATGGCCTGGTATACTGGAACTCAAGATTAGAACATGAACACAAACGGATGGTAACACAATTCCAGCCCGGACAGATCATCTGTGACATGTTTGCCGGTATAGGGCCCTTTGCTGTCCCTGCAGCACAAAGAGGTTGCATTGTATATGCAAATGATTTGAATCCAAATAGCACGAATTATTTGCACATCAATGCAGAACAAAACAAGGTGAAGGAAAGAATTTCTGTATTCAATAAGGATGCAAGGGATTTTATACGACATTTGACAGTGAAGACAGATAGTGAGCCTGATGCAGGAGGGCATAGTGAAGATTGCAAAACTGTAAATGCACAGTGTTTGGAAGACAGTACCTTAGTAGAATTACTTGATAATACCGATACCAGACAAGAAATTTCAGCAGGTGATGTTTCTCTAATTTTCATGTAAAACTTGTGTTGTATCTGAAATTTAGTAGTAATATTTAGGGTCAACAGAGGCAATCTAAAAGGCTTGGATTGTTGGGGCAGTGGAGTTGAAGAGTGGGAATGGGGGCCTCCATACTGAGAACAATCCTCAGAACATTGGAACTTTAGTTAGAGATATGAGTGTAGAACCTAGTAGAGTTTCAAAAGGAACTACAGAAGGTATATGATTGATAGCTTGGAGGATGCAAAAGCATAGACCCTATTAAAATATTAAATGTAATATTAATAGTCATCTTAGCTTCTATTAGTTGTTAGTTTACTTCAGTTAACTAACTTAGCTTTTAGTAACTTCTGTTTATGCTTTAGTCTGTTTTAGCTTCTTTCCACTTTTTAGCTATAGTTTTCACTTTTCTATAGTTAATGATTGTTTCTTTTTAGAAACATCGTCTTGTAATTTCCTTTATAAGGAGTATTCCTCTCCTTTGTAATTACACACAATCATGAATATCAATTATCATTTCAATTTCAGACCCTTCACTAGTCAGCATTTTATCGCTTCATTCAAAAGCCAGAACTCTGATATTTCTAAGGAAAATGTTGAAAAATTGTGTGTTCTATTATGCAGGTCAGGGAATTGAAGAGTTGAGTCATAAAAACTCATTAAGCTGTGAACAAAAGAAAAGTTCAGGTGCGAGATCGTAATTTTGGAGCACCCAACATGCATAGAGTAATATTTTCATGATACTAATACACATACAGTTTAGAATTTTATGGATTAGGTTCTGCACCTTCTTTTTTAATGAGATTTTAACTATTTCTCACTTTCCTGCATCTGTTAAAGTATTGGATGAAGTATTCTGTAATGCACTGTTACAGTTTGTTGATTGTACTAAAATAGTGTTGTACAGACAGTGTGAAAAATCAATCTACTAAAAGAAACAAAAGAAAGGAGAAGGAGCAGATGGCAACCACTGGCTTTGAGATCTCAGAAGGCAAGCCTTGGGAGCATATTGATCATGTAATCATGAACTTACCTGCTTCTGCACTGGAATTTCTTGGTAAGATTTATAACTATGATGAATCTAGTACCAGATTTTGTACTTTCTTTTGACATCTTATTTATATTACACATGCATATTTTTTTCTCTAATTTTGCTTTTTCTTGTTCATAATACATATGGTTTTAGTGCTTTAATAAGGAAATCTCAAATTATTCTTATATTGATTTGATTTCTATGCTTGGGATTTTTTTGTTAACACATATTATAGTACTCTACCATTGATTACATCATATATTTGATTCAGAAACCCTTAGGTGATACCTCCAGATGCTCCAACACAAAATTAAGAGTACATAGGTTATGAATATATATGATATAATTCTGAACTTCAAATGGCAAGCAGGTTCTGTCCTGTTTTTTTTTTACATCTTAATGTGTTGGTCTATACATTTTGAAAACGAGAAAGTGCCTTTATTTGAAAAAATCATGTTTTCCTTTGAACTACAAAGTATTTTTCTAATTGGCAATAAATGAGTACACTATATTTTATCACAATACCTAATGAATGTTACTATTTTTATGCGCACATATGACAGTGAAAGTTACAAAAGACATATAAATGTCAAATAAAAGAGTCTCATCTAGGAGGTTTTTTTATTTGTTTATAAATATGTTGCTGAAAGACTGAAAGTTAAAAAAATTGAATAATATATGAGCTCAAAGGGAAGTTTACCAAGCAGAACATTACATCAAAAATTAGTCTGGCCCAGGCCTTCTAACAGAGAGTCGAACTTAACAGATCAGGGCTCGAAACAGGCAGCCAAAGTACAATTCAATACAACAAATCAGACCAGCTAACCAGCCTTCAGACAGAACCAAAAACAGATCAGAACCTTTCCTGTTACTACTTATCCTTGACATATTACTTCAAAACAGTTTTTGATATCCTTGGCAGGACTGTTGAGCAACTTGTCAAGCCCAGAGTAATCTACCAAAATCTCACTCTCAGCAGGCATAGTCTCAGTCCCATGATCACCAAAGGCCTCAATCACACTATCTTCCCAAGTTTTAAGAGCTGCATCAGCATCAGCAGTCTGATCCAAATTGGAGTCCAAAGCAACAGAAGGCAGCAGCTTACTTTCCCCATCGGTATTATCATCAGTTTGATCCCCAAAATTCTTTGAAAGAAGATGCTTACCCACAATGAGCCACATGGCATCAGATTGATCAACAAGAGGTCCAGCCCTAAGGATGTCTGAGTGCCATGATCGCCAAAGGCCTTAATCAGTCTATATTCGTGAGTTTTAAAAGCTGCATCAGCATCAGCAGTTTGATCCAAGGAAGCATCCAAGGTGGAGTCCAAAGAAAGAGAAGGCAGCAGGTTACTTTCCCCGTCAGTGTCATCATCAGTTTTATCCCCAAAATTCTTTGTAAGAAGATGTTCACCCACAACAAGCCGGATGGTATTAGATTGATCAGCAAGAGGCTCAGCCATAAGAAAGGAATCAAAATGTCCTGGGCAGTTTTTGTGAATGGTATTGGAGCCCTGAGCAAGAAACTTAGTGAAGTGCTCCTTGGGCATTTTCAGCATCATATTGACTTGCAAGGCAACAGAAGAAAGAGCGACCTCTTGACAGAATTCCATAACTGACCCCCTTTGTCCCTGAAAAATTCTATTGTTTCTTTCAATTAAAACGACAAGGCCTGAAGAGCACTCAGTTATACTGACAGGGGGAGGGGGGTGAATCAATATAACCAACAATTACTTTTCAAACTTTTAAACAAGCACAGCATTAATACTTCACAATTTAATCATTCACAGCGATAACACACATGCAAGATCTAGCAATACCCTTGTGGGAGAAAACCACAGCAAAATATTGCTTATATAGATCATCTTGTAGGCACCAACCTACTTCATTTACAAAGTTTCTTTCGTAGGCACCAACCCACTGGAGACACCAATCCCTACAACTGAGCACAACTCAGCAAGAGACACCAATCTCCTCTAATGAGAGGCACCAACCTCTTGATCTCCTTGGTTAGGAGGCACCAACCTAGAAATGAACACTATAGTAATTTATTTGAAACTTCTTAGATCTGCCCTAATTCACCTTTAGAAATCTGCTCGCTACTCCATCAAAATCTGCCTTTAGGATCTTCAAAACTGTTGATGTTCTAGCAGCGACGGGCTGCTTCTTCCACATACGCATATGAAGATAATTTGAAATATAGCCTAACGGCTATTTAAATTATATTTATATTCCTTCTCTTGGGCCGACTTAAGACACCTTGAAGGGTTACGTCTTTTATTAAGAGAGATTTAATATTGTTTATTGGAAAGTCGTCACTTTATCAAAGGCCAACATCTCTTCAAGATAAGGCACGAATTCAAGAGGCACGTCATTCCAAAAGGAGGCCGACATGTTCACTTGAGGAGATGTGTTGCTCTTCACTTTGTATATATACACATCCACTCTTTGTATTGTATTCATTCAGTTCAGTTCGATATTAACCTTTGAAGTGAAGTGCGAATCATCTAGAAGAGGCAGCGATTTCTGTAGAAGTGTATCTTGCTAGTGGCTGATATTATTCAGCAAATTGCTTCATTTTATTGCTGTGTTTGCATCAGCTTGTGGCGCTTCTTATTGGCCTTCATATCGGCCTTTGTAAAGGAGATTTTTTGTGTTTACATATCAATATATAAGTGATATATTGTTGCTGGGTTTTTATCCCTCAAGAGGAGGGTTTTCCCAGGGTATCTGTTGTGTTCTTATTGTCTGTTTTTGAAATTAAATTCTGTGCATTAATCTGATCACTAAATTAACAAAAACTTCCTCATAAATTCTGCCATGAGACACTAATAAATCTGCTCAAATATCTCTCATAACTCTGCTCATATGTATTCAAAATTCTGCACTTATATGCCTTTTAAGGCTGCTCTTTATAGGAATGATATTCAATGAATTGCTTGCTTTCAAATGATCTTCACAGTCTCTTTAAATATTCTCAGCAAGGGAGGTGACTTTTCAAAGCAACACACACATTCAAAATGGATGCAACCCCTCATATTATATGCATCATTTCTCCTTGAATTTGGGCACTCCAATAGGGGTTGCCCCATATATATATATTTCAAAAATGGGGCACACCACTTAAGAGGGTCGACCCTTTTCATAAAAAATAATAATTTGCAATTTTTAATTTATTTCTTTTACTTCCCCAAGAGGGGTGCCAACAAAGGGGGGACACAAATATTTATTTCATTTTAAATTTTACTCGAAAGCATGGCCACCAACAGTCAATCATGAACTCCTTCCTCGACCTTTGACATCAATGACAACAATTTTCCAACAAGGCCTTGGCAAACAGAACAAACCACAATTTCCTGTAATAATTATGCAATCTCTTAACATAATGGATACAACTAAACAAAATATCAAACCAATAAATACATAAGGTCCGTCCACCAAGAAACAAATTCCAAACAGTTTTAGCAAATTGACAACCAAAGAAAACATGAAAACAATTCTCATCCACTTTACACAGAAAGAAAGAAAGAAATTATATTAATGTCTATGGATGACCAAAAGTAGGCCAGTGGGATTCAAGAGAACAACAATGTACAATTAGAAAGTTCTAGGAAGAGAAACGTAGAAAGTTCTTGTCAAGGGGAAGAACAATGCAGTATAGAGACATCAACATCACCATGAGAGGCAAATCATGGTGGCATAAAGTGGAGCATTGAAAGAGCAAATTAAGCAATATTCCCCGGGCTTGACTTTGTGGAATTCCATGCAAATTAATATTGGTTACTTGCTAATCTCATCCTATACAAAACAATAGGGGACAACAAAAGCAGGTGGTTAGGAAATAGGTATGAATAGCCAAGAAAGGGAAACAAGAACCCTGAAGAGCAAAGAGCAGCCATAGAGGAAAACTCGAGACCATGAAGTATCACTATCTTGATTAGAAATGGTGAATTCGCTAGTGTGGTCATCAATCAGTGTGAAGGGACTAATACAAGATTTGATAATGCTCACCAGGGAGTGCTAAGGGCTTGGAGGGGTACTCCCACCAAGATCACATCTAACATCCAAGGCTGAAGTAACCCTTGAAGTATTGAAAAAGCTTGTAATATGTATTTACACTCGTGATTGGGAAGATGGTTGGAGAGGAGTAGACCCATGCTAACAAGAAGAAACAAAACCATGATGTTGAGGGGGAAAATGTTGAGGCAAAGGTTGTGAAAAATGTCGTCTCATAGGTCCATTTGCATTTATAAGAGGCATAGTGGTATCCAAAGACTGTTTAGGGCTTCTATTCTCCTAGATGTGTTGAAAAAGGAGGTGATCAACTTGGGTGTTCAACAAAGAATGTGGTTACATAATGAAGCCCAAATGAAGAAAAAGTGGTGCCCATAGGAAGTTTTTGATTCAACAACAACCATTGAAAGCAAGATTTGTTTTGGTTCAATATAGCAAACCGAATACAATTTAATCTAGTTTTTGACTGTTTAGTTGAATCATCAAGACGAAGAGTCAAATACCTCCTACGAAGGAAAAATCTTATCATATAGAGTGCAGTTAGAAATTTCAAGTAAAGGAGGATCCTCATCCCACGTTACATTCTTCCAAATCTCTATATTGAACGAAAGTGACAAGGGGAGAAATTGTTTGGATGGAGTTAGATAAGAAGCTATAAGTCCCTCTAGGAGAATTAGGAAGCAAGAAATTTCTCTATAACTCCTAGGAAAATACCCATGACTAAAAACATTTGCCAAAGATTGGATACATTTAGAGAACCATCATCTGACAAAACATCCTAAGAAGATGAAAAGGTATATTGTTACAAGATAAATTTATTAAAGAGATCTAAACCCTTAATGATTTTTGCCATCAAAGAAACCGATTAATGTTTCCAGAGATTTATAGGATCCAAGCTCTCGCTTCGAAAATTAATCAACTTCAAAAATTTTCGAAAAATTTCCCAGGAAGATTTTAAAATTTTTAATTCAAAATTCAGAAAAAAACCTTTGAAAAGATTTTTATGAATTAAAAATTCAATATTGAGCAACCTGGCTCTGATACCATATTACACAGGTAATTGGTAAATAATCGATGTATTAACAATGAGCAAGACGCTCAATAAATAGTTTACAAGATTTACAACAAACTGGAAGGATAAGATCGGAGACGATCTTATCTTCAGGAAAAGCAGGAAGTTTCGAAAAGAAACTTCAGATAAGATCTCGGACAACAAGGACGATCTTAAGGATATTTTACAATATTTTACAATATTGAGCATTAATAAATAATAAACATTATTTTAATAATAACATACTAACAAACCTAACACCCACAATAATTACATGAGTTGTTACTACTACAACTCATTCACACATTAATACATGTGAGCACTAACATTAATTCCTAACAAGATCATATTGGCTTAATTAGAAAGGACCCAAAGAGCAAACAAAAGGAGGTAACCCTTTCCAATCTCTCTTCGTCTTAGGGAGTTGAGACTTGATATTGTTTCTAACCAACATCTTGCATGGCTCTCTACTGGCAATGGCTCTAAGAATGCACCTGGCAATAAAAACAATGCCTTGAAACTTTAGGTTCTTAAGCCCCAAAACACCAAATTTGTGAGGAACACAACAATCCTAGTCTACGACATGGTATGACAAATATTGACTTTTTACTCTCAAAACTCAAATAACATCCTCTTAATGAATTAATTACTATTTGCTGCATATTGGTCCAATACACATACTTTTTCAAATGAGCCATGATCTTGCCAACACCAAAATTGTCTGGAATTTTGGAAATATTTGCTTCCTTTATCAATAAAAGTCATAAGACTAGGAGATGGGGATTGGTATAGGTACAAGAGGCTGGTATGGGTATTGGTACATATTTTTAGAAAAAGTTGGAGACAAAATATTAAAAAAATATTTTTATATAATTAAACTTTAGAGAAAAAATTCATACAATGGATATGCAACTTTAAAATATGTAAAATGCTAAAATTCTTAACTTAAACATAAAAAAAAACATTTTCAAGTATTGAAATATATTTAAATGAAAAGTTTTTATAAACCATTATTATTTGAAGATGTTACATAAAGGCTAGGAGGGGAATGCCATTATTGTTAAATACCTCGAAGATAACCATATTTTTAATCAATTGGTAAAACTTCAATACATGCACACATCATAAGCTTTATTATTGTTTCTCTTCATACTATTAACTCTTCAGAATTTGATAAGAAAATATTTCTACTACCAAAAAAGAAAACTTGTAAATTTTAATGTGAAAAATTGAAAATTACTAATCTATCTGTGTATTTCTTTAGTATTTTAGCTTTTGCCAACCACATATGATATATCTAAGAAATTATGTATGAATTTTTCCAATTTTTAAGGGATGCTTCTAGGTGACATATACAGATGGAAATAAACTTCATTTGAAGTCTCCTAATGTTTGGAGATTGTTAGTTAAATTTGTCTTTTGCAAGGCAACATAAAATGGAATAATGAGTGAGGTCAACCTCTTTTCCAATTAGGAGGGGAAGCTCCCTAAGATATAAATTAAATCTAAACCTAAGTTAAATTTACTGTAGACTAAAACTATAGACAAGATATACAAATATGCACACTATACAAGATCTGTTGAGGGGTTTTGTATAAATGAAAATAATTTAAGTGCATGTGTTTTTCATTTAGATACAATCATTAGAATGTTCACACTTATGCCTTGCAAACAAGGTTTTAGATATTGAAGGAAAGAAATTACTAATATAAACACACAAGTACAACTTTCTAGTTGGCTAAAATAGGGACCGACTATACAATGCAAACAAGATTTGAAGGAATATCAACACAAAGGTGACACTTGATTCTGTTAGAATATTGCCATTGATGTCAAAATGAAGGAACAAGATTTATTGTCGTTGATATCAAAGGATAAAGAATAATGAAGCGAATCTGTTATGAAGAGTAGCAATAAATGTTATGAGGAGGAGATGTATTTAAAGGACAACAATTCCTTATTAAAAAGGAAAAGCAGTGGATCATTAAATATATCAAGGCAAAGTTCATATTTAAGAAGGAAGCACTTAAAATTACAATCTAAAAAACAGTGCTAAAGACAAATAAAGCTGACTCCTTCACTTTACATTCAGAGATAATTATGTATATACATCTGTTTAAATACCCAATTTACATAGTATGAAATCATGAAGAACAACGAATATTGTTAGAGGAACATTGATTAAGTTTATGGAGCAGCAATTGTATTGACAGAGTTCATATTTAAAGGCAATGTCTATGATAAATACAACAGCAACTAAATATAAAAGAAGAGGCAACGAATATAGCATATAAAACAAAAAAGTAAAAAAATATAGCATATAAGACAAAATTAAATAGGACAAAAAGGAATATCAAAGGCAGTGATTCCTTTTGTTAGAAAAAAGACGCAGCGATTAATTATGAACAAGACAAAGTTTATGATAGAAGCGATTAAAAAGAGATATGCAGCGATTCATTGTAGGCAATATTTTAATTTGTGAAGGCAGCGATTAAGGTTAAGTGAAAAGGTGCCAAGGCAATAACTATCTTTGAGATAGCATTTAAATAAGAGTATAAAGGATTAAAATATAATCTCAGGTGTAAAAATAAAATGACTAATATTATTAGTTTGAAATTAAATAAAGATTAATTTGGAGAGGGCATGTCCAGTGCGAAAGGGTGCCTCTCTTGAAAATATGAAGGTATAAAATGAAAAGAAAATGTGGCAAGAATAAAACAAGTTAAATGAATATTTTCTGAGCATAAGGAAGAGGGAGAGCAGAAGTATGAAGAGTAAATTTGATTTATATTGAAGATATGTCTGTGTAGAGAAAAAGAAAGAAAAATACATCATATACACCAGGTTTATGAAGATTATTTGCTGACTTATGAAGAGCAAGTTGTGAAGATTAATTACAGATTTATGAGGAGATTGTGAGAAGATTGTGTAGATTTATAAGGAGATAGTGATCAGATTTTTGTGGCAAATTTATGATCAGCTTACAGCATATTCAAGAAGAGAATTGTAGCAGATTGGGAAAAGAGTTATAGCAGAATTTTTAAAGAGAAACCCAGTGGGTTGGTGCTCACAAATCAAATAGAGGTTGGTGCCTCAAATTGGTCAAGGTTGGTGCCTTGCTAAAGAATAGTTTGGTGACTCTCATTGAGTTAGTGCTCAGTCTAGGGGGTTGGTGTCTCCTAGAGGTTGGTGCCTACAAAAGTTGTAATCAGTAATTATTATATTAGTACATCATTGTACCATGGTTTTCTCTTGTAAGGGTTTCCACCAGTGAACCCCAGGGACGCGTCCCCCCTCTAGGCCCTAGCGTCTCGGGAACGGGGACGTCCCGGAGACGTGGGGACGGCGTTCCCACGTCTCTGGCGGTGCCACCGTTCCTTGGCTTGCCGCCGGAGACGCCTGGGCGTCCCTCGAGTGTCGTCTCTGGCGGCGCCACCGTTCCTTGGCTCGCCGCCGGAGACGCCTGGGCGTCCCTCGAGTGTCTCGGGGACGCCCAGGCATCTCCCGCGGTGGATAGCCAAAAGGAAGATTAAAACTCAATTTTAAAACATTTTTTTAATAGTTTATTTCTTATATTCGAACCCTAAGGGCATGTGGGGCCCATCTAAACTCTAACATGCCTTCAAAAGGCCCTCTAATCTTCATTTTTATGCACATTTGCATTTCTACTTGTTTGCTACAGCAAGAAGAAGAAGAGTGAAGGCTGAGGAAAGAGTGATTGGAGGAGTGAAAGGAGTGATTGCAAGTGAAAAAGGAGTGTCAAGGAGCAAGAAGAAGAAGAGGAGGAAGATTCTTCACCTTGTTGAAGAGATTTTTCAAGCAAAAGGTAGGGTTTTTAAGTTTTTAACTTATTTTTTTATTTTATTTTCTGATTTTCAATGTTCTTTCATTTCTTGTTGTTTCATTTTTTAATTTTTCTTATTTCATTTCTAAATTCTTGTTGTTCCATTTTCTAATTTCTAAATTAATTTAGAATCTTAGATTTTGTTTTGCAATATAAAATTTGTTGAAAAATTTAAAATATAGAGTTTTATTTTTTAATTTTAAAGTAGGGCATAGGCTGAAACTATGTGTTTATTGAATTTTTTTTCATTTTGTGAAATGCAGTGTCAAAATGAGCTCCCATAGTCATGAAATGAGTGAGCATGAGATGGAAACTGATTCTCATAGTGCAAGCCAATCAGAATATGAACCTGAGCATGAGGATGAGCACAATGAGGGGGGTGAGCAAGGGTCAAATCCAGAAGGGCATACTAGTTCCATAGCTAGTGCACCAGTTTCTACTGATTGCCCTTCCCAGCTTTTGGCAAAGTGGGCTAGGGGTCCTTATGATCCCAAATCTCCTCTCAAACAGTTTGCAACAAGAATAACAGCCCCAACGTCATCAACTGGTGGTACGAGGAAATGGCAATGCAACATTTGTGGTGATGATTGGTTTGGGAGCATCACCAGAGTTAATGCACACTTCCTCTTTTGGCCAGGAAAGGGTGTGGGAGCATGCGATTTTTGAAGGACCCTAAAAATTTGAAATACAGAATTGAATTCAACAAGCTTTGGGGTGTTCCAGATGACCTGGCAATTCCAATGCCTACTACCTTGTCTGGTAGGCAACATATTCAGACTATTCAGCAGATTCAGGAGCAGCAAATGCAGACGCAGCCACGTATTTCTACTCCTACATTGCATCAGAGAGCAGGAACATTGTCAGGGTCAGCCTCAGGACCGTCATCCACTTATAGCACTATGGCTGAATCACAACAGGGCAAGGGGAAACGCAAGATGCAAAGTCAGCCTAACCCCATAGCTGATTTATTTAATGTGCACCTGAGGGATCAGATAGATGATTCCATTGGCAGGTTCTTTTTTGCCAATGGAATCCCATTCCATGTAGCTCGATCTCCTTATTATAAGGAGATGATGTCGATGGTGGCGAAGGGAGGACCATCATATGTGCCACCAGGTGAGCACAAATTGAGGACCACGATCTTGGATAACAACTATGCCAAGATCAATTCATTGATGGAGACGATGAGGGCATGTTGGGAGGAGTCTGGATGTAGCATAGTTATGGATGGGTGGACGGACATTAGGCATCGTCCACTCATCAATGTTATAGTTACATGTTTAGAGGGGCCATTCTTTCTCAGGGCGGTTGATTGTTCAGGGCATCGAAAAGATGCTGATTTTCAGTTTGAGATCCTTCGGGCAGCTATTGAGGAGATTGGGCCACAAAATGTGGTCCAAGTAGTGACAGATGCAACACATGTGTGCAGAGCTACAGGGAGGCTTATAGAGGCATCATACAGACACATTTGATGGACTCCATGTTGTGTGCATGCCATGAACAATGCACTCAAGGACATGGGGAAGATTGAGTGGATTAGAGGAGTGGTCAGCAATGCTAGAGATGTGCAGATGTATATCTGCAACCACCACACTTCACATGCCATCTTCAGGAGCTTCGCGAAGGAGTTCTTGAAACTAGTTGAGACCAGATATGCATCCTATTTCATTCTTTTGGAGAGAATGCTTGAGTTGCAAGAGCCACTGCAAGTCAT
The DNA here is from genome assembly GCA_007258455.2 of Sequoia sempervirens. Taxonomy (NCBI): domain Eukaryota; kingdom Viridiplantae; phylum Streptophyta; class Pinopsida; order Cupressales; family Cupressaceae; genus Sequoia; species Sequoia sempervirens. The sequence continues at coordinate 155,077,199 of VDFB02271358.1, forward strand.
GGTTATGACACAAGAATGGAATCGTGGGATGGGTCTAGGATAGAGCAGGGGAAGAGGGTGAAGGAGATAGTGAAGAATGATGCATTTTGGCATGATGCAAAATAAATTGTCACCATCATTACACCAGTTGTACAGGTCATCAGATATGGGGATGGGGATGCACCTAACCTTGGGGAGGTGTATGAGTGCATTGATTCTATGCTTGGTCAGATGAGGGCAATTGTGCGAGAGAAGGACCCCACTTTAGCGTTCTACAATGTTTACATTCAGCCTATTATTCAGCGTAGATGGGACAGCCTAAACACTCCCTTGCACATGGCTGCTTATGCATTGAATCCGAAGTGGTACATGCCTAGGCCTGGGAGAGTTACACCGATTCAGGATGATGAGGTGAAGGAAGGGTTCTTCAGATGCATTGATAGGATGTATGATGTTGAAGCTGCTGGCAACATTCGCACTGAGTGGACGAAATTTTCTACTCTTAGGGGTTATAAGGCTGCAGCAAAGGCGGACATAAGAACTATGGCACAGGAGGATCTGATTTTGTGGTGGACTTGTCATGGACCGAAATCACTGACTACCACACTAGCCATTCGTTTGCTGTCCCAGGTTTCTAGTTCTTCAGCTTCTGAGAGGAACTGGTCTACTTATAGCTTCATCCACTCTCTTAAGAGGAATAGACTTACCTCTAAGAGAGCAGAGAAGCTAGTGGCTGTACATAGTGCCTTGCGTATCACTGACCGCAGGACACGTGTGTACAAGGAGAGCCCAGCAGCACGATGGGATGTAGAGCCAGAGGAGCCATCACAGATTGATGAGGATGAGGATGCTTCAGATATAGGGTTGGTTGGTGTTCCTTTGGCAGATCTTGACCTTGAGGAGTCCAGTGGTTCTAGTGATGAGGAGTTTGCCGACCTCCCGAGGGATGATTAGAGGCCTCTGCCTCCTTCACTACATTTTGTCATTTTGACATTTTGATTTTGTACTTGTTTTGATATCATATAATCATGCGACTCATTGTAATCATCTTTATAATAAGATATTTTTGATATAATATAATAGAAATCTTCCATTTGCCGATTCAACAATTGTTACATTGTAGTATTGAGTATTACTATCCTAATTTCTAATTAGTAATTCATCATTCGATACTGAAAACTTCAATATTCAATGTTCAATGTTCAAGTACTAATTTAGTATTTCAATTTTGCTATTTTACTTCTTAATAGTCTTATACATCTTTTCATAACTAGCATTTTAAGTACCATATGTATAGTATATAGTATATACACCCCGTCCCCCCTCCCGCCGCCCCCCCGCCGTCCCCCCGCCGTCCCGAAATTGAGGCCCCTTTGTCCCCCCGTCCCAGAAACCCGTCCCCCCGTCCTGACGTCCCCCCTTCCCCGACACCGGTGGAACATAGGTTTCCACGTAAATCTTGGTGTTCTTGTGTTCTTAATTGTTAGATCTTGTATGGTTGTAGTTGTAGTGGTTAATTAAGTTTGAAAAAGTTAAAATTATATTATACTAATTGACAACTAAGAGGGGGGGGGGAGGGGTGTGTGAATCAGCTGTACCTTAAAACTTCAAAACCCTTAGAAACATTCAGATCCACATTAATTCAATTAACCCTTAATCTGTTAGAATGATTTATCATGAAAGTAGATAACAAAAACATAACCAAATCAACACCATACACAAAAACACCAGATTTACGTGGAAAACCCAAGAAGGGAAAAACCACGGTGAGGATTAGCTCACAATATAAAGTAATATGAACATCGATTACAAAGGGCTCACTGCCTAGAAGAAAGAAAGGCTCAATGCTAGAATAGAAAAGAAGATAGAGAAGAGTGTTATAGTGAGAAATCCATCTCAATGCAACAAAAAAATCCACCACAACATCACCAACACCTTTGCAGTCTTACTAAAGATTGTAGACACCTTATGCTCACTACATCCAGTAATAACACATAAAAGCTCGCACTGCACTTCACAAATTCACACCTTACAACTCTGTAATTTACATCTTTTGCATCACACACATCTATCTTATCATCCCTCAACAACTCATTACATATTTATACCATCTTCAACATTAAAAACATTCTCCAAGGTCGGCTATGCACCTGAACTGTGCAAATTCAAATTAGGTCGGCACCAAAACATTCATGCGGTGGAAAGGAATGAAGGCGGACCACAACACACCTTAACTCGGGCCTAAATCCACTTATACACGCCTCGCCACACTTCCACAAACACCGAAGCAACTCCACAATTAGGGTAAACACCCAAGGCCGACCGAACCCATGTAAACACCATTAAACAATTAAGTACACGCTTCCTTTGATCCAAAAACAACTCATGGACAACAAATGTCACTTGAACATAATCTAGAATATTCCACAAACATCTTGAAATCCAACAAATTCCTTCACAACAACTTTCATGTGAAGAATGTACACACCCAGTACACTTAGACATTCCTTCCATACACTGTAACTCAAGAAATCGACTTCCAGAGCACCAAACCTCAAACAACTTCAACTGAAGAAAGATACAAACACTATCAACTCCCTTCTAGATCCGTCAGACTTGAAACCATTTTGTGGAGAAATGTGGAGCATAACCATTTCTCCCAGACACCTCTGCAATACACAGTTCACTGGTGAACACAACTTCATTTGCACAACAATCCAACACACCAAATTTTGGATGCAACACCTGTGAACACCTTTGATCAACATATTTAAACCACAAGAAGATCTTCAACATAGAAGAAATGCGGAGCGAAACTAGAATACTACTCTGCAACACAAAACACTTGGAAACCAAGCACCAGAGACATATCCTCAACATCTTCAACATTCCTAATCACCATCAAGCCAACCGCAACATAGCAACTCAACCAAGACAAAAGCTTATCAAAGCAACACTAGAGTTTGACACTAGTAGTTTACTAATGACAACATAATGCAACTAATCAAAGCATCATCAGAGACAACATCAATCAATTCAATGCCAACTGCTCACACTCTTGCAACAATCTCTTGCTCATACAGTTGACACCAATACAACACCAAAGCTTGTTGACATCAATGACAACACCAACTATACATACTTGCGACACCCCGCCCCTCCCCCCCCTCTCAGTATAATTGTGTGCTCATCAGATTCAATGAATTAAACAATTAGGTCTTATACAAAATCACAAACTAAGTAGACAAATAACCTCAATATAAAGCTTGATGGTAAAAATTGACTTTGAATTCAATTAATGGAATTGTAAACACACATTCAATTATAACTTAAGCTTGAACAACATTTTTTGTAGCATAAGCGTAGCAATGACTCTCATTAAAGATGTCTTGTGTGCAAGGTGTTTATTTATATGTTACAATGAATAGACTCCTAGGCATGGGCCAATTTGTGATAGCCTCCATTTTTGTATAACTATTGTGTAATACTAAAAAATCCTTACATCTCCTCCTTATAACATCAGTTCTATGACTTGAATAGAATTCATAGATGTGTGTCAGTCAGAACACACATAGTTCTACATACTTAAATTCATAATGCATTAAATAGATCACATATTACAACCCATACACACACTTGAGTAAACAAAGAAAACACTATTTTTTCTTGTAGAACATGAAAGGTACAAATAGGACATACTCAACTATTTGCACTAAGCAACAGCGGGAATGGCCTCACACTATGCTTTTTTGGTGGAATGGTCTCAGTAGATTCATATGAATAGGGACACACACAACTATTCATAAAACTAAGTAGTTTGACTGAGCCTGTCTACATCTTCATGCATGATAATGCTCAGTTGGCAATGAAAATGGTATTCATTCAGTTTGGGCCTAATAACCTTCTTCTTAACCAAATTTGTACTAAAAAAATACTCCAATCTCTTAGTTGGCAGCAAAATCAAGATTATAAGTTTTCCTCTATCCTCCTCTGCACCTCCATCCTCTCGTGGTCTTCACATCACTTTGGCAGGTCCATCCACACAACTTTTACTTTAGATATTCATGCTTTATACCTCACACACCCATTATTAAAACACACACTGCATGCTCATCTCTCTTCGCTTTCTGCTTTAACTTAAACATATCTGCAGCTGGCCTCAACATTCATTTGGAATTGAACATCCAAATACCTTTTTGCAATAAGCCTACCAATCTATTATGAAGAATGATCTAAATGATCTCAAGCAGCTATCCTCTTTGCAGTGACAGAATTGCATATTCTGGCAAATTGTGGTTCCTTCATAGAAGTGCCACCAACAAGGAAACCGGCCACATCCTCTTACTTCACATGATCTACACAATTGCTTCCATCTTCTGAATCTCCATGAATAGTTCTAGTTTGAGATGCAACTTCTGGTGCATTAACCATTCATGGACTGGCACATGCATTTCCTAAGCTTGTTTGGGAGTAGCCACAGTGACAGCACCAATGGCCCAAACAAGTTCATATGCAGTGACCACATAAGATCAGCTAGGCACATTATCAACAAAAGCCTTTAGTTGTGTTAGAAGTATTGTCATTGATGTCTGGAAAAATCTGGATGTCAAGAATCAGTGTTGGAATAAAATGCCTTTGATGATATCATAGACAGTGTCAAGACAGAGTATAAAGTTACAAAGACACATTGTGAGGGTCGGCTTAAATTCTGAGCAAGAATCTTCAAAATAATCGATATACTGGCCCAAAACAGAGATATAGACACATTCAGACCTGATCGACATGCTGGCTCAAAACCAGAGATTGTGGATGAAAAAATCTTATAAGTTATTGAAAAAGGCATGTGGGAGTTATGCAAACTATTGGCCATGCATCACATAAGAGTACAAAACACAAACTTGAGATACTACAAATCTATATCTTCCTCTAAAGCTTGATAATCAGATTATCATCATTCAGATTTTTAAGAAATCAAAGTTTTGGATTCTCAGATGTTCAGATTTGAAGATATTTCAGTGACGTTCAGATTTGCAGATAATCTTGTTCAGATCGAAGATCTTTCAGACTTAGTGTCTTTCAAATTTGAAGATCTTTTTTTACAATCGAGCTTGTTCAGATTGGTTAAATCAGATTGATATAGTTGATATATTATCAAGCTTGAATGTATTTAACATGCTTTATGTTAAAGAAAAGAACGAACTGATTATAATATTATTCTCACATAAATAATATGTATATGTTAAGATTAAAAGCGCGGATGAATCTAAAAGACATGTTTGGAGGTTAACTCGACTTGTCTATTGATCAAAAGATGCGAATAAGTCAAAGACGTGTTTCATACAAGGATGCGAATGCAAGGGATGTGAATGAAGTTTTTTTTTTGAAGGGAAAAGACGTCTTTTTCTGAAGAGACGTGTGTAACAAATTCTCAAAAATTACGCCTATGCTTAAAGCGATTTAGAATACATTTCCTTTGTGAATAGTCGGGTCTGTTAGCAAGACGTGTTTCTGAAAGGATGCACTCTTTGACACTTAAAAGGACATGCCTGCTACAAACTGCTTCTGAAAGGTGCGACTGTTGATAATACAAGACAGATTATGAAAGGTGTTTTAAGAAAAATCTGGAGAAGATCCTTGTGTTCATAAACAAAAATCAAATTAAAGAAGATCAATTAAGGTAAACATAAAATGGAGAGGTATGAATGAAGATTTGAAAAGGCAGAGTCATGTTGCTTCATCAAAAGTGTTGCAATCTTTGAACAAGTTATATATTCACTTTCAAATCAAGTTGATGAAGTGTGGTTGTCAAGTTCAAGAAGTCTAATTCAGAAGCCTATCTTCTTGTGTGGGCTGAGTGTGAGAATTTACATCACAAAGGCAGATTGGAGGATTGGCTGAGTGCAGATCTGATTGGCTTCATTTGATTCATCCATCAAGTCAAGGTGTGGTGCCTTGCATTAGGGGTTGGTGCTCCTTGTAGGTAGGTGCCTACTAAAATTGTAAAGGGTTAGGGTGTTCCTTGTAGATTGTATTCTACTAAATCATTCCTCTTGTAAATTGATAAGGTTGGTGCCTACTCCCTAAAAATTTATTTCAAGAAAGCTGGATCAACTTGTGTAAATTGGGTCATATGAAAAAGTTGATTGTAATAAGTTTTCAAAAGATTAAGAATTGAAAGTTTGTGTTGATTTACTGATTCACCTCCCCCTCTCAGTAAATCTTTTGTGCTCTTCAAGTTGTTCATAGTAGATATCAAAGGTTTCTTTTTCAGCTTCATGTTCTAATTTTTCTCCTATGAATGCAATCACCCTGAGATTCTTGCTCAATGCATATGCAGTTTTTTCCAGTAAACAGGCCTTTACCAATAGCATCTTTCCATTCAGAATGCCCAAAGATAACCCATTCACAACTCATAGGGTCAGATATTGCTTGCTATGCTCTAATACCAAATGATCAAACAATTTTATGCATATATATGAGGATATTTTATTCAAACATTGCAGGGATATTTATACAATAGTCATAGGCTGTTTAGGGTCCTATAATTTAGGATTCAACCCTCTTTTCACTCCAATAATTCCTCAACCTATTCTATCGATATGATTTTTAATTTTTTATAACAATCATACAACAACCCAACAGTAGTATATAACTTTAAGTTGGATTAGCTTTAAATAGTAAACCTATTAAATATTAACCTCCTAACAAAATGTATTTAATCAAAGTATTTTACTTCACGTATATAAATATACTATGGTCTAATACTAAGTTAAAGGTACATATCTGGGTATGGGGGTTTGGTATGTGGATTTGGCTTAAAAGGGGAATTTGGTGTTGGGCTTGTTTTAGGTTTGTCAGTACAAATACATATAAAAATCATAAATATATACACATTTATAGCTTAAAAACAGGAAATAAATTTTTTATATTTTTTTTATTAGAGATAAAACAGGAATTAATTTTAAATATAATTGTATTATTTTTTTTCATTTTTAACAGAGGAATCGATAGTGATACCTTGAGGGGCTTGTGAAGTGGAATCCTGACACACATAATTATATTAAATCTAAAATAGTAAAGTTCAAATATTATATTAAATCTAAAAATATTAAAATTTAGTTTAATATATTTAATTTAAAATATTGACCTAAGTAAGATGACAGGTGTGAGTGTTAAGTTTTAACCACTTGGAGAAAATAATAAGAAAATAATGTCAATACATAAAAGAACAAAAAAATGGATTTGTGCTTGTTTGTAGTTTTAAAATGGTACCCAATATAGTATTGATAAATTCTATTTCCTTTCTTCTCTTTTATGTTCCTTGATAGCTGCATTGATAGCGGTGCAACCTGATTTCTGATTTACATTGGAATTGCCATTGATCCCCATCTTTGATTGGTCTCTCAAAGATGCCATTAAATTTTTGGAGGCCTCCTTGGAATGATTCATCGAATGCAAATTCCAATACCTTGCATTAATATGCCCATCTATAATACAATGACTACAATATGATTCTTTGGATCCTTAAAAATATTCAACGTGGTGGCTTTTTTCTTATCCTTTAATAATTTGGATGGCTGCTTTTGCTCCTTTTTGGGCTGATTTTGCTTTGAGGTTGCTCTTTCTCCTCTCTTATTTTTGTCCTCATTGTTGTATTCCTACACATATACTTTAACGATGACCTTTGGCTTATTTAAGATGATTCATCTCCTTGTGGTGGAATGGAATTTTTCATATATTTGGTCAAATTGTCTTCATCCTTAAAGTCCAAGCCTATTAACCTTACCTGTCTGTGGTATTCCATGGTATATACCAGCACACTTTGAGTGCTTTCTTGCTCAAAATACTGCCAATTAATCTTTTGATTAATTTTATGACGAACAGGATAAAAAATCTTATTCAATCTTTTTGAATTCACCTCAGCTAGTTACATTTGGCTTCTTTTTCTTTTCAGAAATATGCTAGATAACTTTCCCACCAAAATAGAGAATGCCCTTTTATTGGTAGATGTACAAAATAATTCTTTTGTGCCTCACTAACAATATTCATGCTAAAATAAACCTCAATTTGCTTTATTTATTTATCTAGCAATTCAACTTCTATTTGTCCTTCAAAAGCTTTACTTGCACTTTTGTTTCAATTTTGAATGGAGTATGCTCAGATTTTACCTTAGATATTGGACAATACTCCTCTTCACCCACAAATCCATCTTTCATACCTTACTGACTCTCTTCTTCTATGCCAAATTTCTTGGATAGAGCATGAACTACCATATCCATGAATGATTTGATCGTAGCTGTGATCTCTTGTCATGCAGTAATGATATCATGAGTTTTCATCAGTTTTTTCATGCTGGTTTCCAGTGCAGGTACAATCTTGGCAAGATTGTCTTCATTTTCATTCATTATCTCTCTCCACTTCTTTGTGTAGAAATATTTGGATCACAAGGTGGCAACTCTTCTTCCTTATTTGATCTTTTTGCTGTCATACAAATAAATCCCCTTTGAGATGAGTGTATAGTGATACATTGAGTAACTGGTATATACTGCTTAAAACACTTTTGACACTGGCTATTATTACACAAAGGCGATAGTGTTTGTTTTATTTAAAAAAGTTTATGTACAACAAGAAAGAAATGCTTCCAGTTTTTCCTGCTTGCAAACAAGCCAAGATCCTTAGGATTTGACGAGGTCATCAAATTCATCTTAAGGTGTTGTGTTTTAATGGCAACTAAGTATGTAAACAAAGAGATTTGAATTCTGTTCCCCTAGGGTAGCTTGTTGTGTAATGCGTCTGGGAACTGGGTATTCATTTCTGACCCAATGGATGTTGGACCTGCTAGAAAATGCTCATTTACCAAACAAAAAAATGTTACATGAACATGTTACAACTAGGGTCAACTAAGCAGTATCAAGGGGCATTACTATTGGCTCCAAGAGATGTTCCAACTTGAGGACTCTTGCCACGCATATTTCAAAAAGGCATTACTGCTGAGCAGTGAGCTGCATGATATGCTGAGGGTCTATTTACTTATTTATTATTACTTGGATATTCAACATGCCTTTTAATTTAAAAGTTTTTGTGTTCATCTCTAAAGTTAAAATTCATAATGTCCATTAACTTTAAAAAAAAACAGAAAAAAAAAAAGCAAAAAGAAAATAAAAATTTCACTGCAGTGTTGTTTGGAATTTTGTCTCAGATGTCTTTAAGGGGCTTCTTTCAAGGAAGTATTGGAAAGGGCCAATGCCTTGGATTCATTGTTATTGTTTCATGCGTTCAAATGAGACAGAAGCAACAATCATTCAGGTTTGTCCCTATATCTCTCATTCATTATTTGTATGTGATCCTTTATTGCATGTTCAACAACAAGAAGTTTTCCATCCTGTAATTTCTTGTTTTTGGTTTGATAGTCAGCTTTGGTTGTAAAGCAGTGAAGTGCAATTTCTTTGTTTGTGTGTGCAAAATATTTCTTTGTACGTATGAAATAAAATTTGGATAGAGTGCCAAGGTTTGAAGTTTGTCACGTATTGATTTTTATGTTTAATTTAGTTTCTGCTTTGAAGGACCTCTGGGATTTAGAATTGTAACTGAAATGAGCATTGACTTTAAGTGATTGCTTATATCAACAAGTTTCTAGAACTACAAGGTTCAAATTGAAGAAAGCAAAAGAAACTAGTGCTAAAACTGCTAGGGAATATTAATGGCTTTAAATTTAATTGTAAGTTTATATAAACATGTTGGTACTGCATTCCTATACACATTCTTGTTATAAGTTTATGTTATAACTGATTTGTAAACCCCACTTTGATATGATAAATAAATCTCTCACATCTTCATTATTGATCCTACTTGTAGGGATTTGGTGAGCTAAGTGTTTTTACTTGGACATAATTCCATATTTGTCGAGTAGACTAAACCATAGTTGGAAAACTTGCCAAGTCATTGAGTACTCGTAGGTTTTTTCCTGAAATGAGTCATAGTGAACTCATGGGTCAGAGATGCCAAGTTTTTGGTGAGTCATTGTAGTGGAAAATGGTGAGTACTCATAGAGTTTCGACAAGTCTGTCAATAAATATTGTGGGGATGCTGTTTGGATGCAGAAAAGGTTGTTTTCTGGCATTTGGGTTTTATTGTGCAAATTCAAGTGAAAATATACATTTTTCTGCCTTTTTAAAAATTATGAAAATGGTGTGCGCCATGAATGTCTATTTGGTTTCAAAGGTCTTCATTTGGGCTTGGCACCTCTAGACCCCCATAAGGGGTGCTGTCCCTTGACTTTGTTGGGGGTGATGCCTCTAGAACCCTACCAAACTTGATACATCTTATAGTTGTATTTTCCACTAAGTTACTGGTTCGGGTTCGGGGACGGGTGCGGGTATGAGAACCCGGTACGTGGGTACGTGAAATTTTTGTTTAGGGGTTTGGGTACGTGTGTGTGTATATATATACACAAAAAAATAAGAGAAATATACAGAATTGTAAAACTAAATCATTTCATAGTATGATACTTGATCATTGATCAATGCCAAATGCCAAAGATAAATATTCACGATCATTGATCATTGATCAAGCAAGATTCATCATACATTTACTCTGGCAAACACATTCCCAGGTCTGAGATATTTATAAACTCATTGTATTACTTGTAACTGCTGTTCATTCTATTATCTGGTGTTATAAATCAATGTATTTGCTGCTACAAACAGACTGTGAGAAGTTGTAAAAGATTATAACCTTGTCTCAGATTGAGTACAGACTTTCTTCTATCTGCTGTTAATTTTCTGAGGATTAACTTCATACATCAGCTCTAAACAGAACACAGGAAGTTCTTGCAATAAGTCTGAATATGTATTTCTGAATATGCTTGGTAAACTCAGTCCAATATTGAGTGGTATGTTTCAGATTTGGGTTATCAGATTTACTGTTAGTATCTATGGAGTGCATAGTAATGTTGTAATGTTGATTATCTGTCGTACTGTTATCTACTGCAATTTTTTGAGGTTGCTGTCAATTCTGGTCGTTGTATGTAATGTATCTGCTGCAAATATAAACTCAGTTTGTATCGCTGTGGTCTGGCATAGTTTTGGAATACTGTGATCTGCTCTTTGTTGGTTATTCTGAGTATGTACAGGTCTGATATTAATTTCTGAGCAGTTATCTATTGTGTATCAATCATATTTGAAAGTTGGAATGGCTTAGTATTGATTCCCAGATTTGCATCTGCATTACACATTGAATTATCACAATGGAAATCATCACTATGAAATGATCAATGAAAGTATCATACTATGAAATGATCAATGCTGTTTTAGGGTTAGGAGGAAAAAAAAAAAGAAAAGCTTTTTAATCAAGTTTGGGCCCTTTTTTTTAAACTTGGCCCATGGGTTCGCGTGGATGTGAACATGTGGTTCGCCAGGGTTCACGCACCCGCGAACCCTGGCGAACCCACAGTGCTGGGCGTGCACCCTGTGCGTACCCAGAACGTACCCGCAGACGAACCCGAACCGGGTTCGGGGCTTGCGGGTACGAACCCTGCATCATAGATTTTCCATAATTTTATGTGTTTTTTCAGAAATTTAAGTATTTTTTTAAACTTTTACGTAGCCAAGTTTTTGTTGAGTAGGATTTTTTTTGTTTGCTAAGTCTGAGTTTGCAATAATGGTTGAGGGCATATATTTTTTTGTAATTTTTTGTTGCATATTCTATTATATTAGTCTTTAAAATGAGAACTATTAATTTAGACAGATTTTCCTATAATGCATAACTTTTCTTGTATATTACCCAAATTATTGTTATTATTATTATTTTGTTGAAAGGACATCAACATGAAAGACTGATTTTTCAGTTTTTTTTTTTTGTTTACTATTTTTTAAGGTGTTGAATAACGGCCTTTGATTTTTATAATAATCCTATTCTAATTAGAATATACAAATTAAATATATATTAAAGTCTATGTTTTTTGGAAAGGTAACTTTGAGAGCTACATTCTTGCAAATTTTCTTGTCATGGCGATTTCTTTTGATCATGAAAAGATAATTTGAATATGTAAATTGTGTTTAATGAAATCCTTTTGTGGCTTGGAGGGATAAGGGTACCAAATAAAATGTTTTAAGTGATGCACACATACATATTGAGAATGTCATCTACAATAAACTTAATCTAATTTTTCTTGTGTCTCAAGATTGGAGCACACTATTTTGCATAAATTCAATTGTTAAATTAGCATGTGGCTAATAGCTGGGAGAATGCTTCAAGTTTATTTGTTATATTCATGTAAGGGAATGGTTAGTCATCAGTGGGACCTATGATGATGTCATCATAACATAAACGTGTTTAGTGGTTGGTAGGATCCATAGTGACATCACATGCCACATGGACCAATGATCAATGATCATAATAATGTTAGAGAAATACTCTAACATTATGATTTATCAAGTGTTGTGTCATAATCTAACAACCCTTGATCCATTCCATAGTGTTAGAGCTTTAAGCTATATAAAAGCTTGAGAACCATTTGATCATGTTTAGATCTAATGACCCTTGATACTTTGAGAAGTGACAATCAACATTACATTGTAAAACCAAGGATTTCCCAATGAGAATATAATCAACGGTCCATATGGGCTCACTTTTGTTTAGTAAATATCAAGTATGTGTAGTGGGTCTTGACGACTAGGGACTCATATTGAACATAGGAATGATACATATAGATGATGTAATGGCAGGGAGTTCTATATGTTCGATGGTTGAGTTTTGAAGATGATTTGAGTTTTGTTAGCTCCCAGTTGCAATTGTAATGACATGAAAGGAGATGTATTAGTAATATGTTAAATTGAGATTAGTGATGCAGAGAAATATAATATTAGATGGCTGCAGATTGTAAATGGTAAGATACATGTGCAAGAAATGCAAAGTGTGATTGTGAGATGAATTGTATATCAGCAACTTGTGAAGATTACAATAATACATTGTTGGCTCTCTTTTGGTGCTAGGTTTTTGCCGCAAGGATAATTCCCTCTGCCAAACAACCACTCTCAAACACAAAACTGAATTCACAAGTAAATTCAACAATTCAACAAAATAGCGATTGCAAGCAAACTTGAGTTTATTGATTCCATTTCACAATTACAAACAGTTGGCCTTCATGGCCTTTCACAAGCAACAACACATCATTCTCCATGTGCTGTACTCTCCTCTTCATTTCTACCTGCTCATTTCACACTTGTCTAGCAATTCCTCCTCTTTAATTCTTGTACTCTGCAGTCATCAATTCTTGACTTCTATTCACTTTCTCATGGCCTGCGCAACCTTCTCTCTTTTGATTAACTCTGCCATCTGTCACTCTAAATTTTAGCCTCCTTTATACGCTATGCTTCATTATCTTTTATTTGGTGCAGCCTATTCAAAGCTGAAACCTTCTAAGAAATATATGTGGACAGTTTTACTTTCCTCAATCCAGATCTTTGCATTATCTTCCCTTTGCAAATGTGGCACCTCTCACCATTTCTCACCTACGCAGCATCATGAGCCTCTCATTCTTTGCATCCAGTTCTACTGATGCGCAGCCTCTGGTATTTCCACGCCTCTGCCAAAACCAATGCAGCCCTAGATTTCTTTTTCCCCAAAAAATTTCTCTTCAAATTCATGTGCAGCCTTTTAACTATGCTTTGTTTGTGCCCTCTGTTCAGAGCTGCACACACCCAATCTTCGCTTGGTGCCTCCTTGACAAGCTGGATCGATCCCTTGTTTTCACCCATAGAGGCCTTATCTCATTGGCCTTTTCACATACTATTCGCTTGATATTCCTTCGGCCTCTCTTTTTCTTTGTGCTGCCCAAAAAGTCTTGCCTTACGTGTTTTTCTTCCTCTGTCTATTTGCCTTCTGTCAGCTCGCCCTTTGTTTCATTGATTTATTGCCTTGAAGCTTGCTGACTTTTGATCTCTTAACCACGAGCCTTGCGTTTGAAGGTAAAAGGCAGCATACCAAAAGAAGAGTTTTAAATTAAATCCAACCATTGCCAGTCAATGAACAGATCGACCCAAACAAGAATTTCATTTTTCCTTCAAATGAATTGTCAAATCTACCAACACAAGAGTATCGGTGTTTGCTTCCTGATTTCGCATACGTGTCAAACAAGACTAATACAACATTTGATAAAATTCCATCAAAACACCCATATTTGGTGAAAGCATCAAATTTAAGGGGTTTAGGCATATGAAACCAAACAAAACCAAAATTGAAGAAAACCAAACCAATGATATTTTTTTGTGTTATGCTGATCGCCCATTCGCCCGTGTGCTCCTGCACCAGTTTTTCTCTGAATGGGTTTCTTAGGTAAAAGATTGGGTTTCATGCTTTGTGGACATTGTTTGAATCTTTTTTAATGTACAATTTTATTACTAAGTGAATCTATATAGTAAAATAAATCACTAATTGGATCTCATAATTTAAGATCCAATTGCAATCATTGGCCAAAAATTTCTTCATTTGGTATTAGAGCCCATTGGTTGAGGCTTGTTTAGAAGAAGCAAGGCACCTTTTCTTCTTGGTGTAGTTTTGGTTGTGATCAGCACACGCTTAGTAATCATTTACTTTTTCAAATTAATAATAATATCAATCACACACCATCAACAATTAAGAACACAAGATTTACGTGGAAACCCTTTCGGGAGAAATCCATGGAGAAAAGGACTACTTAGATCTATTGTCCAAATCCAGCCACAAATAAAATTCTTACTTTGTAGGCACCAACCCACTGGAGATGCCAATCCCCACCATTAAGCATCAACTTAGCAAGAGACACCAATCTTTTCTATTGAGAGGCACTAACCTTTGAATGGACAAACTCTTTGACTTCTTGAAATTAATTCTTCAGTAGATGACAATTTAAATAGATCTCCTTCACAAAAAATCTGGCTTGAATAATATTCTCTATTTCTCCCCTTCAAAAATCTGCTTGTGCTTGAATGATATATCCTTTTATTTCACACTTGCTTTCCATCCAGCCTTCTTATTTCATTTTTATACCTTAATTCCACTTGAGAGGGGTGCGATTTTATCAAGAGAGGCAACACTTCCAACTTCATGTCTTTTCCAAGAGAGGCGACCTTATATGCATCTATTTGTGGGCACTAAAATAGGGTCGGCCCATTATTATTTAAATTTAAATTTATTTTTCATTTTTCAAAGGAGGCGACAATGTAGAGGAGGGTCAACCACCATGAATGAGGAATTAATAAGGTTTGTGGGCGCCAAGATGAGGGCCACCTTATGATCTTAGTGGAGTATATTTGATTAGTGGCCTTTGGCCATTTCATCCTCATGTGATTTCCTTCTTGGACCAACAATTTCCTTCCTGACATCAATGACAACAATGTGACACTCCTTCTTGACATCAATGACAAAAATATTTTCCAAGGAAACATGGGGACGTGTCCCCTACCCTTTTGCCCCCCGTACCCATATCGGGGACATCTTGGGGACGGGGGACGCCCAGGCGTCCCCTAACAGTCCTGGGGACAGCCAACCGTCCCCTTTTTTCCAGCAAGTTTTTACCAAAAAAAAAAACTATGAAATTCAAAATGCTTATTTTTTTATTGTTTCTAAGTGGACCCTGCACCCTTCCAAGCCTAAAATGAAACATAAAACTTGCTTTCAAAGCCATTTGAGTTAATTTTTAAATTCCAAAAAAAAATTGCAGCTAAGAGGCAAGTGAGCAAGAGAAAAATTGGCAGTGACTCAGACTTTGAGTCTGATTTTGATGCAATGCTGGCAAATGTCAAGTAGAGGCAGCCATCATACTTTCTATTACTATGGTTTGGGCATTTGTGACTTTGTCATTTTGACATTTGTAGTGAAAACTTGTAGCCTTTGGGCATTTTAATTATGGAAGCAATTAAGTAGTTGTAGTATTAATTTGTGTTAAATTTAAGATCAGATTAAATGCACAGAAAATTAATTCAAAATCAGACACAATAACACAGCAGATACCCTGGGAAAACCCTCCTCTTGAGGGAGAAAAACCCAGCAACAATATATCACTTATATATTGAAACAATAATGAAGTCTCTTTTACAATAGAGGTCGATATGAAGGCCTAACACATGCACTCCAATCTGATGCAGTAGAATATCAAATTGACGATAATCTCAGCCAACAATATATATATCGATATCCTCTCAATGATAACTCGAACTGCCTTAGAGAGAATTCGCACTTCAAAGAATGATATCAAACTTCTTAACTTGAATGCTAAACAATGAGAATGCCAATGAATATATATACAATTGAGAGAGGAGGATGTGACTCTTCACAAACAGGTCAGCGTACATAGAAGAATGCATCTCTTCATTTAATCACATCGCAAGGAGAATAGTGTCGGCCTTAATAAAAATACGTCTCTTCATTTAATACATGCTTCTTGCCAATAACAAGTGTAAACTGATGTTTAACAAAAAGACGTGGCCAATAATAATTAATCATTATTAATGAAAAGGCGTGTATCTTCATTTGTCTTCAAGTTGGCCATGATATTGAATATCATAAATACAATACAAATAGCCGTTGGCTATATTTGAATTGCCTCAATCGAATCTGGAAGAAGCAGCCCATCACTGCTAAAACATCAACACTCCCTCTGAGCTAGGGATGTGTTGTGACCTTTTCACACATCGCCCCATTCAAGATGGGGACCCCTAATTTTTGCTCCATTCTGGTCTTTTGGCTTCGGTTTTGTCTCTCCCTCTCTCTCTCTGTCTCTTTTTTGTTTGCCTTTCTGGGGATTTCTTTGCCGTTGAGCTTAAAACGTGAAATTTTGGCCAAGTCTGAAAATTAGGGTTCCATCTTTCCTGGTCAGTCCGAGGTCGGATAAAGTGAGGAAATTGAAAACAGAGCTTAACATTGTTGTCAGTGTGCTTCCAGCAGGCTCTCAGCAAATTTTCATCTGATTCTGGCTACTTACGGCATTTTTGAGATTTCGACAATCACACTGCATTCAGAGCACATCGGGCTGCTCGTGCGCAAAATTTGAGCTGAAACAGGAACTTTCTATTTTTAGCAGTCCAGCTTCCGGAGCAAATTTCAGGGCTTAGATGCAGAGTTTTTCTTCGCATGACTGCATATTCCTTCTGGGTTTTCAGAGACCTTCGCGATGGTGTAACATGCAAAGCGAGACGACGACTTTCAGAATTTAGTCTTTCGGGGCTATTTTTAGGGTTTGCATGTCAGCGTTTTCTTTGCATGTTTGCATATTCCTTGTGGGTTTTTTGAGAGCTTCGCGATGGTGTGACATGCAAAACAGGATAATCACTCAGTAAAGAACTTACTATTTTTAGCAGGTGTGTCCTGACAGCCGCTTCCCAGCACTTCAGAATCACGAGCTGATCGCAACGCAGCAAAAACGAGAACAAATGGATACCATTTGATATGCATGCAGAGCAAATTAGGGCTTCCAGCTTTGGGGCCTGAAAAGAGGGGTAAAAAGGCAGAATTTTCGAAAACCAGTGTAAACCACCGCGATCAGCATCCTTCAAGCTATCTGCTGGTAAAATTTGAGATCAAACGGAGCACTTACTATTTATAGTAAGTCAGTTTGGAAACAGGCTAAAAATAGCAAATCAGTTGCATGCGCTGATGTCAGCAGTAAGGTCACGTGGTGAGGAGCGCGTCATTCAAATTTCAAGTCAGTCGGAGCAGTGGAGCTATCGGAATCAGGCAGTTACTATTTATAGTAAATCACCTCCAAAAATATGCTATTTTTAGCAAGTCAGCTTAGAGTAGCAGTGTGAACGGGTTGATGGAGTCATGAGGATCCAGTGTTCAAAATTTCAAATCGACCTGAGCTTCTGAAGTGTGAAAATTGAGAGACTTACTATTTATAGTAAGGCATGGGAAGCTGGCAGAGGAAGGTTAGAAAAATGTCTAAGTCTGAGTTTCATCCTCCACCCTAGGCCAAATGCGCCTACATCAGCTGGAGAGCAAGCCAAGCATGGAAATATTCCAAGTGTTCATCCACCTCTAGGGGTAAAATGCGCCCTCAAGGGATGAAGAAGTTTGAAAAAGTTTCTAAGTCATTGTCAAATCCACCTGCCACCTCCAAATGCGCCATCCTTGAGGAGTTGCTAAAAATTTGTCTAAGTGTTAATTTTCTATCACATGTGAAATGCGCCCAGCTACAAGGGACATCAAGAAAAAAAAAATTCTAAGGCAAGAAAGTTCATCCTGCTCCTATGCCAAAATGCGCCCACATGCAAGTAGCATTCAAAAAAATTTCTTAGTATAAAAATTCACCTCCTAGGCCAAAATGCGCCCATGCAACAAGAAGGATAGCAAGTCAAAGAAAGTCAAAGTTTTTCATCCACCTCACCTATCAAAATGCGCCCAAGTTGAGAGAATTGATAGCAAAAATTTCTAAGGCATGGAAATATCCTCCACCACCCCCTAAATGCGCCCATCCTTCATGCATGTTCAAATGCGCCCAAAAGCAAGTGAGTCAAAGGAGTCAAAGGCGTTCATCCTTCAAGCATGCCAAAATGCGCCCAAAAGCAGCCATGTGAGGACAAAAGAAAAGAAGGTGAAGAGTCACATGCCAAGGCGTTGGAGATTTAAAATTCTTCTCTCTCTCACAAATGCGCCCATGCAAAGTCAACAAGTCAACAATTTTCATCCTTCTTAAAATGTGATATGCCCCAAGGTGGTGAATAAGAAGTGAAATACTCCTAGGCGTGGTTATTATTCCTCTTCAAGTGTCAAATGCGCCCCAAGGTGGTGATGAATATTGCTAAGGCGTTGGAGAATAAAATGCCTAGGTGTTAGAAAATAGTGCCAAGTGAAATGAAATGCTAGGTGTATCCTCTTGCATATGCTATTTGCGCCTAAGGTGAAATACAAGGTGGTAAGTGAGATAAAGATGTTGATGATAATTGCTAAGGCGTTGGAAATTTTATGGAGAATAAAATGCAAAGTGATGAATAAAATAAAGCATGTTGGGCGTGATGTGAAAGAAAATTCTCTGAGATGGATGAAGTTGGATAAATTTTTTCTCATAGGCAAAGTGATCAAAGCTAAAAAATTTCCAAGGCAAAATTTTTCTAAGGCAAAGTATTTTCTTCCTTAGAAAATACGCCTAGAACTCAAGGTGGTGAATTTTCCTAAAGCGTGAGCAGAATTGCCAGAGGTGAAGCCGGAAAATGTTGGCATTGCGGGTTGATAAAAAATTTATCAAGTCAGAGCAACAGGATTTTCAGAGATATGAAGAACGAAATCAAATTTGTTAAAAAAGTTATTTTTCCAAGGTGCAAAATACAAGAAAATTAAATGAACCCGTTCGTTGTGCACCCATGAGTTCGACGTGTTCTGAAGGAAATTTTCTTCTGGGTATTGAAGATTATTGATGAGGAGTTGATTTTAAAGTCTTCCATGCTTCGCTGCGGCCTTCAGGATGGAGATTTTGGATGGGCACCAGGTTGATGAATTTTCCTAAGGGAAAATTTAAAATTTTCTAAGGCAAGGGATAAAATGCGTTAAAAATGCCTTGGTAGATGAATTTGAAAATGATCGCCTAGATGATTTTTGATCGAGTTCCTGATGAAAGCTTTTCTTTCTCGAGTCTGAGTTGGATGAAATATCAGAGTGAAGAGCACCGAGCATAATGCAAGATGGGTTAGAAATTTGGCTAAGGCATGAGGAATTTGAAGACAAAAATTGGCTAGTGAGGGCAATGAACGCTTAGAAGTTGGAGCGTGAAAATCCTGGTAAGTTGAATTTATATTATGAGGTGTTCTGATACTCTTCTGCTTGCTTGTTTTGCAGGAGGAACGTCGAGACCAAACGGCGATGACTTAGGAAGATGAAGCAAGCACTCCTCGATTACATTTCAACCTCGAAGGAGGAAAAGTTGCGAAAAATGGCTAAGTGTTGGGACTTAGTATAACTCAAAATGGAGAAAAGAATGGAAGCTCGAGCAAAGTTGAAGAACAACGTCAAGAAGAAGATCGAGAACAGTGTGAACGCGTCTACAAACGGGAATCTTCTAGAAGGATGGTGGCCATTAATTGCTCATTTATTACCCCACTCCTCTTGGTGGCGGTTTTTAGGGCAAATCTTGTTTAGGGCTGAGGTGGCACAATCTAGGCCATTCGGCCGATTGTAATCTGAGCCGTCCGTTGGACTTGGCCAACTATAAAAGGGGGAGTCCCCCTCATTTGTATCTCATTAGAAATTAGAATTAGATCAGAGTTAGGATAACAGAGGAGTAGAGAGCAATTAGATAGTTGATAGTATAGTTTAGATTGAAGAGGAAGGAAGGTCTTCCCATTGAATACTTTGTAAGAAGTTGTCATGAATGCTTTCATAATAAAAGAATTTTCATTGATGGTGATTTCTTCTTTGTTATGAGTAGTTGTTGAGGCTTCTTCGTCCTTCCAATTCACGTAACATCTTGAAGTAGCTTAAAGTAAAGTAGATTTCATTTCATGCTAGTACTTAGTAATTGTGGAATGTGGTGCTCGATTTGAACAAGACTTCGCTTGTCCATACCACTAGTGGGCTCGCTGACGGTGGGTTCGCCTTGCGTGGTCAAATGGAACTTTGTGAAACTTAACTTCGATTATGGTTTATATGTTGGCATGCGTCGTTGTGATGGTGTCTTCATGCTAGATCGTGATCTGAACATCTTGAGTCACTCCTCTGAAGATTGCACTAGTTCCGCGGAAGCTGTCTGAAGTGAGGCAAAACGGAGCTTGGTTGAAGTCTATAAGAATTGATCGCCATGTCCTACGCCTTAGAGTAGAACATAAACTTCTTAGGCCCTACACCCATTTAATTTCAGTTTATTTCCGGTTAGAATTAGGAAACTTGTGCTCACTTGCCAAATCATTTGAATTACACGAAAGCCCTTAGTCCACTGTCTGTTGTCAACTGTCGAACAATTGTGTAAGCCCCCTTGAAATACCAACAAAATCACATCGAGCCAACTGAGTCTATTCGCATTATCGGAACCTTGGAGTTGAAAGCATGAACTCACTCGCAATCTTAGCATGCTGAATACTTTGTTCAAGAGAGGATAGAGTATCCGTTGGGAAACTTTATTCTGTGTTGGTGCAGTCTCAAAAATCACATCAACAGGATGATACTTCCAACTGCACAAGACATATCACCTCAATGTGGTGTCTACCACTATGACTACATTCATAAGTGAAAAAGTAGAATATCACCTCATCGTGATATCTGATATCACCTCAACATGATATCAACCATAATGGCTACAACCATATATGGTATGTACAAGTGTTCATCACTTATGTGATGTTGTCACCTCAACATGACTTTCACCATGGCTCTCTTAGAGGGTGAAAACACAAGTACAAGAAAATCATCACGAACTCTCTCACGTGATGCTGCCATGGAGTCACACACATGACATCCACCATGACTCTCTTAGAGGGTGGAATCAAGGGATTTCACCTCAAACTTCTCTTACCGAGAAGAACTCATTGATCAAGGGATTTCACCTCGAACTTCTCTCATAGAGAAGAACTCGTTAGTCAAGGGATTTCACCTCGAACTTCTCCCATAGAGAACTCGTTAATCAAGGGATTTCACCTCAAACTTCTCTCACTGAGAAGAACTCATTACAGAGGATCACCGATACTGAGACTCTTTCTCAGTTAAGGATGGATTCTCGACCATACCAAGCTTATCTCGAAAGGACACAAACTTTATTTTGGAGAGAGGCTTGGTGAGAATGTTTGCCGTCTGCTCATCAGTGCTAATATACTTCAACTGTATAGCCTTCCTCAATACCATATCTCTAATATAGTGGTATTTAATCTCAACATGCTTGGTTCTGTCATGGAACACAGGATTGACAGAAAGCTTCACACAACTCTGATTATCACAATGAATGATAGTAGGCTCCATTGATTGTCCAAACAATCCAGCAAGGAGCTTATGAAGCCACAATGCTTCCCGAGCTGCCATACAAGCTGCAATATACTCTGCCTCTGCTGTACTCAATGCTACAGATGACTGCTTCCTGCTGCACCAGGAAATCATAGTAGATCCCAAACTGAAACAACATCTAGAGGTGCTCTTCCGATCTGTGACACACCCTGCGCAATCAGAATTAGTATAACCATGCAGCTCCAAGTCAGCATCTGAAGAATATCTCAACCCATATCCAACTGTGCCACACAAGTATCTCATGATATGTTTAACTGCAACAAGATGTATCTGTCTTGGTTCACACATGAACTGACTAAGTGCACTCACATCATAGCAAATATCTAGTCTAGTGTTAACTAGATACATCAAGGACCCAATCAACTACCTATACATTGTAGGATCCACCAAGTCTAAACTAGCTGTAGCCTCCTTCAATTTATGTAGGTTTGTCTCCATAGGTGTAGACATGGATTTGCAATCCATCATACCAAACCTCTTAAGTATATCAATGGTGTACTTCCCTTGACTTAGAATCTTCTCATCTGGTTTATGCCAGACTTCTAAACCAAGGAAGTAATGCATAAGCCCAAGGTCTTTCATCTCAAACTCAGAGGCTTACTCTTTCTTACATTTGATGATTAAGTGCTCTTCTCCAGTAAGAATCAAATCATCAACATACAAAACCAAAATCAATGCTTCACCATCAATTACCTTAAAGTACAGATTAGAGTCAGCATCATTCTTCAAGAAGCCCAAACTTGATAGGTAACGATCAATTCTTTCGTACCATTCACGAGGAGCCTGCTTAAGACCATACAGAGCCTTCTTTAGCCTGCAAACATGAGACTCCTTCCCATGTACCTCGAACCCATCAGGTTGCTCGATATAAACTTCTTCCTCGATCACACCATTTAGAAAAGTTGTCTTCACATCCATTTGATGAATCTTCCATCCTCTAGATGCAACAATGGCAATGATGGTTTTGACAGAAGTATAGCGAGCAACAGGAGCAAATGTTTCTTCATAATCAATTCCCTCTTTCTGTGACAACCCATGAGAAACGAATCTTGCCTTGTACTTCTCAATGCTCCCATCAGCTGCATGCTTGATCTTGAAGAGCCATTTTGAAGATACCACAGATTTGCCTTCGGGTCTAGGAACAATGTCCCAAACATCATTCTTGAGAATTGATTGGTACTCCTCGGACATAGCATCTTTCCAAACCTGTTGATTGGAAGCTTCCTCCACACTAGAAGGCTCAGACTCAATAATCTGACTCATCAAGGCAACATAACTGGAGAACTTATGTGGCCTTTTACTTTCTCTGAATGTACCTCTAGGAGTTGCAAACGTTTCAGCCTCTTGCATAGTTTGCCTAGCCCAAAGAGGTCTCTTTCTTCTAATCACTATATCGGTAGGCCCATCAGTAGGTTCCAAGGGCTCAATTGGATCAACATCTTCCTTTGGTTCTGAAGTCTCCCTCTGAATCTCAGGAGTATGGTCAACTTCCATATCTTGAGGAGACTCATCATTGTCAATCTCCACATGAGTTCCCTTGGATTTTCTAAATGCAACATCTTCCTCGAATGTGACATCTCTATTGATCTCAATCAATTTCTGACCTGGAATGTAAATCCTGTAGGCTTTTGATGTCTCACTGTAGCCCACAAATATTCCCTTCTTGCCAGAAGGCTCCAACTTAGTTCTCTTTTCCTTTGGAATATGAACATAGACAAGACATCCAAAGATCCTTAAATGACTAACTTCAGGCTTCTTTCCTATAAAGGCTTCTTCTGGAGTCATATTCTCCAAGACTTTGTGAGGACTTTGATTCTGATCATATACTGCAGTCCTAGAAGCTTCTGCCCATAAGAAGGTTTGCAGATCCTGGTCATGAATCATGGCTTTTGCTGCTTCCACGATTGTCTTGTTCTTTCTCTTTGCAACACCATTTTGTTGAGGATTATAGGGGACACAAAACTCCCTCTTAATCCCAGCATCAACACAAAAATTTCGAAAGCTGCCAGAGGTGTATTCTCCTCCATTATTAGATCCGAGGACCTTGATTCTTTTACCGGAAAGATTCTCTACTAGAGTTTTGAACTCCTTGAACCTTTCTAACACTTCCTCAGACTCTTTTGTTTTCAAAAAATAAATCCAAGTCTTTCTAGAGTGGTCATCAATAAAAAGAACATAATACAAGAAACCACTCGAAGAAGGAACAAACATAGGTCCACATAAATCAGAATGAATAAGGTCTAAAATACACTTAGATCTACTTTCTCTACTATGGAATGGAGCTTTTGAATTCTTACCCATAGCACATCCTTTGCAGATTCCTTCATGCTCCTGATTGAACTTAGGAAGTCTCGTGACCATCTTCTCCATGATAGGTAAGGCTAGGAAGTGTAGGTGAGCCAATCTTCAATGCCAAAGATCACATAAGCTTGAAGAATCATGAACTAATGCCTATAGTGGACGCGTGCATAGCCTATAGAGGCTTTCATGTCTAACACCAATTACTTGAGCATCCTTGAAACCGGAATTCTCCATCCACACAAGAACTTTGCCTTTGGAGAAGGCAACTTGATATCCTTTATCTTCTAGAGCTGAAATGGAGATGAGATTGCGCTTGATTCCTGGAACATAAAGAACATCGCTCAACTGAAGTGTAATGCCAGAATCGAAATGGAGAGTAGAGGTCCCAATCCCTTTCACGGAGTAGCTAGCATCATCTTCGATAATGACTTGTTCGGAAGAATCTCTCTCCACCAAGCTTGATAAGTGCTCCTTAAATCTAGTGATGTGTTGAGAAGCACCACTGTCGATCAGCCAAGTGTTGGTATTTGCAGGTACATTGCTTGATAATGCCGAATAGAACAAATATTC
Organism: Sequoia sempervirens; assembly: GCA_007258455.2. Lineage (NCBI taxonomy): Eukaryota > Viridiplantae > Streptophyta > Pinopsida > Cupressales > Cupressaceae > Sequoia > Sequoia sempervirens. The sequence continues at coordinate 155,102,009 of VDFB02271358.1, forward strand.
ACATGAATCCTTCTACGGAGAAGTATCATCAACATCTGCAACTGTGGCTTGTTGCTTAGGTCTAGATGGACAATGCTTAGCAAAGTGACCATACTTGTCACATCTAAAGCATTGGATCTTGGACATGTCTCTCTTCTTCTTGGAAGCGGGAGCATCATCATTTCCCTTATCTCGATTCCTCTTGAAGAAAGCTTTCTTTCCATCTTTTCCTTTCTTCTTCGAAGCATGGGAGGCGAGAACATGAATATCTTCATTCTTTGAACTTTGACCAACGCCTCTAGCCACCAACCTTGATTCTTCTTGAATGCAGTCTGCCCTTAGACGATCAAACTTAGGCATTTTTGATCTTGCACTGATTCCTTGAATGTAGGATTCCCAAGACAAAGGAAGACCATTGAGAGCAAGCATGGTCAAGTCTTTGTCGTCAACCATATGGCCAATTGTCGAGAGCTGATCTCTCAAATCTGAAATCCTCATGAAGTATGCAATCACTGATTCTCCTTTTGCCATCTTCACATGGTGTAGTTGTTGCTTCAGTGCAAGTGCCCAGCTGGTATTGTTGATTTCGTACATTTCTTCCAATGTTTTAAACATGTCTCTTGCCGTCTTCAACTTAGAGACAATAGGAACGATATGATCCTTAACGGAATCAACCAACATTTTCATTGCCTTGATATCTTTCTTCTTCCACTGCAACTTCTTTTCTTCCTCCTCAGGTTTAGGAACACTGAACTCCACAAACTCACCCAAGTCATTCTCTTGCAAGGTAAGCATGATCCTAAATCTCCATGATATGAAGTTGGATGCGCCCTCGAGTCTATTCTCAATCTTGAGCCCATTCACCATCTTGACTAAAGTATAGATAGACAAAGAAATATAAATAAGAGAATAGAGTATCATTGTAAGGACAAATCTGATCACGATCTCCTCAAACCCGCTCTGATACCATGTTAAATTTAAGATCAGATTAAATGCACAGAAAATTAATTCAAAATCAGACACAATAACACAACAGATACCCTGGGAAAACCCTCCTCTTGAGGGAGAAAAACCCAGCAACAATATATCACTTATATATTGAAACAATAATGAAGTCTCTTTTACAGTAGAGGTCGATATGAAGGCCTAACACATGCACTCCAATCTGATGCAGTAGAATATCAGATTGATGATAATCTCAGCCAACAATATATATATTGATCTCCTCTCAATGATAACTTGAACTGCCTTAGAGAGAATTTGCACTTCAAAGAATGATATCGAACTTCTTAACTTGAATGCTAAACAATGAGAATGCCAATGAATATATATACAGTTGAGAGAGGAGGATGTGACTCTTCACAAACAGGTCGGCGTACATAAAAGAATGCACCTCTTCATTTAATTGCGTCCCAAGGAGAATAGGGTCGGCCTTAATAAAAATACATCTCTTCATTTAATACGTGCTTCTTGCCAATAACAAGTGTAAACTGATGTTTAACAAAAAGACGTGGCCAATAATAATTAATCATTATTAATGAAAAGGCGTGTATCTTCATTTGTCTTCAAGTTGGCCATGATATTGAATATCATAAATACAATTCAAATAGCCATTGGCTATATTTGAATTGCCTCAATCGGATCTGGAAGAAGCAGCCCGTCGCTGCTAAAACATCAACAATTTGTTTGACTCTAAAATGTATATGTCAATATGATTGGTGATTACATTTGCACCTTTATCAATGTTCATTATTATGATTATCATTACTCATATGAACATCTGAAATTTCCCTATATATATATATATATATATATAGTCGTCCCCCCATCTCAAAAAATGCCGTCCCCGAAACACGTACCGCCGTCCCCCCGTACCGAAAACTTGGTGGAACATAGATATTTTCAACAGGCTGCAGTGGGAGATTTTTGTTGTTTTTTGTGAAAACCCAAGGATTTATGTTGTAGAAGTCATGGCTAGCACCTCAAGATCTGATATTGAGACATTCAATGGTTTGAATTTTGCATCGTGGAATTTGAAGGTTGAAAACATCTTAGTGGAAAGAGATCAATTGACTTAAATAACTTTTTCAACAAAACTTTCTAGTTTGTAAGATGAAGTTTGAATCAAATCGGATAAGGAAGCTAGGAATATGCATGCTATTCATTTGTCTTCCAGATATTGTTTTTGATGAATGTATCAAAAGAGCAAACTGCACATTTGTTATGGAAAAAGACCAGAACATTATAACAGTTTGAGAGTTTTGGGAATAAATTTCTTATGAAAAGAAAGTATTCATTGAAAATGAAAGAAGAGGCCTTTGTAAACAATCATTTCAATGCATTTAATCTAATTCTGAGTCAACTAGTTTTAATAGGTGTAAAACTAGAAGAGGAGAAGTGCATCATTTTACCTTGTTCTTTATTTAATTCATGGGAAAATCTAATTATAACAATTAGTGGAAACACTTATTCACCTAAGCTGGAAGATAGTGTAGGAGTTTTACTTAGAGAAGAGATTAGAAGAAAATCCATGGATGATTTTCTAAAGATGCCTTGTTTCCAAGGGATTGGTCAAATGATAGAGGGAGTAAACAGAAGACAGCAGATTAAGGTAAGCCCAAGTCAAAGGGCAGGTCCAAAACTCTTCGAAAATCTAAAGTTAAATGCTGGATTTGTGGCAAGAAAGGTCACACAAAGAAGTGTAAATCTAGAAAGAAAGAAAAATTTAATGATTCTTCTAACAAATCCTTGGACAACAGTGAAGTTAGTTGTGATGTTTTTACTTTTGCTAATATCATTAATGATAATTATTGTCTAACTAACTTAGGTGCTTTGTTTCATATGACTCCTCATCAAGAATGGTATTTGGAGTACAAAAAGTGTGATAGAGGACGAGTTTTCCTTGGTGATAACAACTCACTCTAAAATAGCTGGTTGGAGAAACGTAAAATTGACTTTCAATGATGGAGTGGAATCCTTCTCACATGGGTTGTGCATTCCAAGTTTGGTAAGGAATTTAATTTCTATTTCTAAAATGAATTGACTTTGGTGTGCATGTCACCTTTTGTGAGAAGGGTTGCAAGTTGGCAGGAGGGTATTTGGCGATGGCTAAGAAGGATTTAGCATGGAATTCTTTTTAAGCTAGAAGCTTTTGCTTTGTTTAATTTAGCCAATGTAATTGAACATACTAAATCATGTACGTTGTGGCACCATAGATTGGGTCACATTGGTGAGAATAGTTTAAAAACTTTGATTAATAAAGTTATGGTGATTTATCTTTTTAAATTTTTTTTAGATTTTGGGTTTTATGAAGATTTGGTAAACAAGATAGTGTTTTCTTTTGGTAGTAATAGAGCACATGAGATTTTAGAATTGATTCACAACAATGTGTTTGGCCCTATGGATGTGCCTTCTATTGGTAAATCTCGATAGTATGTCTCGTTTATTGAGGATTTTCCTAGACAAACATGTAATTATTTTCTTAAGCACAAGTTTTAGGTTCTTTGCAAATTTAAGGAATTTAAGGCATTTATGAAAAAATAGACATGAGTAAGTTTTTAGGCTGGATAATGGAATAGAGTATTGCTTAAAGGATTCTGAAGAATTTTGTAAGTATGGTAGAATTGTAAAACATCAAATTACACCTTATATATTGCGACAAATGGGGTAGCTAAAAGAATGAACAAATGTTTAATGGATAGCCAAAAGTATGCTAAGAAGTGAATATTTAGAACAAAAATATTGAGCTGAAGTTGTTAGTATTGCTCACTACTTAATAAATAGGTCTCCTACTTTTGCTCTTGAGGATAAAACACCATTTACCTTGGATTTGTCCCTTGTATTCTTTGATTCCATCCTCCATTATAAATATTTTGAGGACATAGGGATGGGTAGCAAACCCTTGCCATCCCCTACTAGAAAAAGTTGAAAATGTCTCTAGTACAACAATTTTTTTGGAATAGGTGGGGGATGGCTAGGGGACATCTAGATGTCCCCCAATCATCCTAGGGATGGCTAGGGGGCACCTAGATGTCCCCCATTCATCCCATTGATGAAATTTTGTATAACTTTAATGTTTTTCCCTTTAATAAATAAATGTGTAGCTTTAAATGACATGACAAACTTAAACAAAACACAATAAGCCCTAATTATGTTGAATGACCACATGAAGGTGTGTATGCTTTATTTTTGTCATTCAGTCAACCTAATAATGGCACACAATAGTATATGTTAATGCAATTTTTAAACATAAAAATTGTTTTGCAAACCCTAGGTGTGTGCTAATGAACATGTCTACAAACTTTAAAATATAGTATTTGTTTTCCTTTTCAAAAGTGTGCACCTAGGGTTTTGATGCATTTTTTGACTTAAAAAATCTATCATGCATTGACTGTCTCATGTCTAGGGGTTTTGATTTTGAACTTCACTATATTTTATATGTTTCCTTTTTTCTAATTGTTGTGCCTTGCAATTTGCTAAAAATGGCCTTTGTCCTAGAAATGTGTCTCTCCATTGTAGCCTTAGAAACTTCTTGGAATATAGATAGAACACCCTATAAAATGTGGACAGGTAAAAACTCTACTGTGTTACATCTTAAGGTATTTTGATGTGAGACATTTGTTCATGTGCTTAAGGAAAAATAATTTAAGTTGGATTTCAAAGCTAAGTAATGCATTTTCATAGGGAATGGTGAAACTATAAAAGGTGTTAAGAGTAAAATAGTAAAGTCACCTAATTAATTAATTAGGCCCCCTTTTTACTTTATTACACTTAAGCTAAACTTAGGAAGCATTTTTCTATTTTTAGGTCATTTGCTTTTTTGTCTCACAGCATAGGATGATGACACTTATCATGATCTAATTTAATCCTACCTAGGGTTTCATCTAGGGTTGCTTTTTGCTTTTTCTTTTTATAAGGATTCATTATTCGTTGTTGTGATTATTCATTAATCCATTATTGAAAAGCCTTTAGTTGTTTTTTTGGATCGATTCAACTATCAAGGTTGCATAACACAACTAATGGTTTTTAATCTCTTCATGTGATAGGCGTTTTGGTTGTAGGTGATTTTTGGGAGCTATGGGGTTCAACAATCAACTCCAACAAAAGGTGATAAGATTTGGGATCCTTTAATATTGAAAATTGTGTATTCAATGGATGTTGTTTTAGGGTATTGAGAGTTTTCTCTAAGGAAGAATTGTTAAAGGGAACATAGAGTAACAAGATGTATCTTGAGAACAGAAAAGAGGAAGTAGATGCATTTGCACATGAATAGAACTATGGATATGGACAAAAGAAGGATGGAGATGAAGAATGTTTTGAAGGACATAATATCAAAGAGGCACATACTCCATTGCTTGTGAGGCCCACAAGACAACAAAAATAACCATATATGTATGGTCCGCCAAATTTTTGTTTTATTTTGTATAGATAAATTGAGATCCATGAAAGAAGATCTATCTTTTAAGGAAAGCAAGTCTTGGAAGAAGGCCACGAAGGAGATGTTGGCCTTGTATAAATGTGAGGCTTGGAGTCTAGTTGTTCTTCTTGAAGGAAGAAAATGTATTGGTTGCAAATGGGTGTACAAAAAGAAGTTTACGGTGAATGGTACATTGGAGAGGTACAAGTCATGATTGGTGGCAAAGGGATATTTGTTAATTGAGGGAATACTTTTTGTAAGATTTTATCTTTTAGAGCTGTATTGAACTCCATTAGATTTATGTTGTATATTGTTACTGCTTTTGATCTTGAAGTAGAACAAATGGGCAAAGACAATCTAGTTTGTAAGTTAAAATAGTCTTTGTATGTTTTGAATTAATCACTATGAATGTGTTATCAAAATTTTGAGTCAAATGTCTTGGAGGTCAGGTTTGCAAGGAGAAAAAATGATCATTGTGTCTACCGCAAACTTATAAGTTATCACATTTGAATTATTTTTTTATATTTTGTTGATACACTACTCATTGAAAAGAAGACAATAATTAAGAATCTTAAAGCTCAACTTCCAAAGAAATTTGACATGAAAGATTTAGGGGTTGCAAAATACATTATGGTTACAAAAATCAATAGAAATAGAACTAACAAAAGGTTGTGGTTGAATTGGAGGATATGCACTAAAACTATTTTCTAGAGGTTTAATATGCAAGATAGTAAACCTGGAAAGACCCCTTTACTTTTAGGAACTAAGTTGTATTTGGAACAATCTCCTAATTTTGAAGAGGACCTTGAGGACATGTAAATTGTTCTTTATGCAAGTGTTGTAGGAAGCTTGATGTATGCCATGGTCAATACTAGTTAAGACATTACCCAAATAGTGGGAGTTCTTAGTAAGTTTATGTCAAATCCAGGCAGAGAACATTGGACCTATATGAAAAGGCTCTTTAAAAACTTGACAGCAACTTCTGATTACTATATTTGTTATCATGAGATTGATGATGTTGGCAGGGTGTTGAATATTTAGGTCTTTGTGGATTTGAATTGGGTTGGAGATCTTTATAGTAAAAGAGCTACAAGTGGCTATGTTTTTACTTAGTGTGGAGTAGTAACCCGAGTGAGTAAAAGGTAACCTATAATTGCTTTGTCCACTATTGAAGCTGAATATATGGTTGCAACACATGTTTGCAAAGAAATTGTGTGGTTATAAAGATTGAGTGCTTGTATTGGTTTTAAGAGCAAGACAATGACAATCAATTGTGATAGTTAGAGTGCAATTGTTTTAGCAAAGAACTTGATATACCATGCTTGTGTCAAGCATATTGACGTCCAATACCGTTTTGTTTGGAGGACGGTAGAGGCTAAGAAGGTTCAAATGGAGAAAGTTGATACTTTGGCAATGTCTCAAATTCTTTTACAAAAGTTGTGAACACTCGTAAATTCTAGTGGTGATATGGGTTTAGCACTTACCTACCCTTAGTCTTATTCTCATTTCTTTGTAATTCTCCTAAAGTGAACATCAAGTGGGAGAATGTTGGAATTCATTGAGTTGAGTGTTGTTCACCTTTGGAGAATTCCATGTTTGCAAAGTAGACCAATAGTTCACAACTGTCAACATGAGTTGAGAAGAGTCAAATTTATTGTGTGACTTATAGGTTTTAAACCAATGTTTAACATTGTTGAAGACTCATGAGAACCATTGATCATTACAGGACATGGTATATTGGAGAGCTCTTGAGGTTTTTGGTTGTTGTTAGTGTGTTCCTTGAGCCAAAGTCCTAAGAACCATTTTATGGGATAAAGTGATCATCATCCGCTAATCTTCACATAAGGGAGCACTTAGTGATTAGTGGGCCCTATGGTAAGGTTATTATAACATCAATGTCCTTAGTGGTTGGTAGGACCATGGTAATGTCACCATGTTGATTTATCAAGTAATTTGTCATGATCTAACAACCCTTGAGCCTTTTGATGAGTCAGAGCTTTGAGCTATATAAAAGCTCAAGAACTATCCAATCATGTTTAGGTTTGATGACCCTTGAGAATTTGAAAGGGGGGAGTGAACATTGCATTGTAAAACCTTGAAGATTGTCCAATGAGAATATCATGGATGATCCATATGGGCTCACATTTGTTTATTTAAATATCAAGTGTACATGGTGGGTCTTGATGAGTGGTGACTCATACTTAGTATAGGAATGACACGTGGAAATGATGTCCTGCTAGGGAGTTTTGTATGCTTGACAGCATAGTTTCAAGGATGGTTGAATTCATTTAGCTCTTAGTCACAATTGTAGTGACATGAAAGGAGATGGATGATGAATATGCTGAAATGAGATGGGTGACGTAGATAAATATAACATTTGATGTTTGTAGATTGTAATTGGTAAGAGACACATGCAGGATATGTAGTTCTGTGACTATAAGATGAATTGTATATCAATAATTTGTGAAGAGAGCTAAAGAAGATTACAATTGTATTTGGATTTTGTTCTTTTGCATATTAGTACATTGTTGGCTTGCAGGATATGTAGTGTGTGTGACTATAAGATGAATTGTATATCAATAGTTTGTGAAGATGAGATAAGAAGATTAAAATTGTATTTGGATTTTGTTTTTATTGCATATTAATACATTGTTGGCTCTAGTTTGGTGCTAGGTTTTTTTCTAAAAGGGGTTTTCTTGTTAAACATTGTGTCTCAATTGCTGTTTGGATGTTGTTTGAATCTTTTTCTTCCTTAGTTTTATTGCTGAGTGAGTTTATACAGTAGAATAAATCTCTAATTTGATTGCATAATTAAATTTTTATTGCAATCATTGACTAGAAATTTCTAGAGTACCAATATTGGTTTTAGAGTAGGTTGACGTGTTGGGGAAGCCTCAAAAGGGTACAATACCAGTTTGAGAACTTGAAGGCGGCAGGGAGAGAGTCGTTGAATGTGAAGGCATGAATGCAAAAGTGTGATGCAATCTAGACAAAACTTGTAGACCAAAAAATATGACTGCTGTTGTGAAAGGTGAAATACTCTATGTCTATGGAAGCTGCATGCGAGCCTGTGCATTTTAGAAATGAGATGTATGATGCTTGTGTGAAGGAGGAAAAGTCATAAAGGAAATGTGTGAAAAAAACACAAGTTGTAGAAGCCATGCGAAAGAAATGGAAAAAAAGCTATGTTGAAGTTAGGTAACTACAGAAACTTCCATTGTGTGAAAGAAATGCATACCATTGTGTGAAGATTAGCGAATATCTGTTTGCTGCTGTGTGAAGGAGTATTACTCTAGAACTATGTCACAACACTCGGCGAATTTCAAGCAAGAAATTTGATTTTTCTGAATTTCAACATTTACATAAAATTTGTTAAAACTCAGCAAAAAATACCTACGAAAAAAAAGCACGTGTTTTTTCATTATAATATATTGTGAAAAAGTGTTATTTAAGGTTTTCAAAAACAATTTTTAGGGTTTTTGCAGATCATTCTAAGCACACAATTTGTTTATGGTTTATATTTTATAAATGTGTCAATCTTTTTATGATGACTTCAAATCTATTTAGCAATGTTAAACTATTTTTGATAATTTTGTGGATATATTACTTATATTTAAAAAAAAAAAATCTATATAAGACTAATTTAATGCTGAATTTTTTTCCCAATTTTTTACCCTTGCCGAATTTTATCTGAATTTTATTGTTGCTGAATTCAAACTCGATTTCAAACCTTGTGACTTAGCTCTAGAATGTGCCTAAGTCATGTTGAAATACTAATGGAAGTGCACATGTTTTTAAATACAGAAGGGTTTGTGATTTGCTACCAGTCACATGAATGCAGAAGTGTAATGCAATCTACACAAAACTTGAAGATCAGAATATATGAATGTTGCTATGAAAGACATTGTGTATATGAAAATTGAGTGCAAGCCCATGTATTTTGGAAACCAAATGTATAATGCCCATGTGAAGGACAAAAAGATGTAAAGGAAATGTGTGAATAAAATGCAATTTGTGGCAGCCGTGTGAAGGAAAGGCAGATGTGAACATCAAAATTAGACCAAAAGCAGTGGAGTTAGATGCAAATAACACAAAACAAAATCACAACCTAAATGAGACATACACCTTTAGTTTGAGCAAGAATGGAAAGCTTAAATAACAATGGAGTAGGATAGTACTTAACTTTTGTATCCTTGATCTTCCCCTTGAGTAGCTTTGCTTGTTTTAAAGTTACTTTCAATCTTGTTCTTCGCCAACTATTGTTATAAGTGTTGTGTTGGTTATTCAATTCAATCCATATGTTGATGTGTATCCATTGATCTTTTCTTTAATCATTGGATAGCATTGGTGTTCACATTCATGTGATAGTTTAGCCACAAAAATAGAAAATAAGTGTGGATGATTAAGTACTTTTAGTCTTGTGCTCCTACCTCCAAGATCAAAAGATAGGTCTAGGTTGTTTCTTTCAAGCATTTTGTTTACATTCAAAACCCTAGAAGATTGTTTTTGCTGTGAGCATAACCTACAATATAGTTTATTTGTTTTAGATTTTGGGAATAGATTAAATCAGAAAGGTTCCCTTGCTAATTTGAAAAGAGGATTTCCTCACACATTGTTCCATTTTGTGTTGTCAAGAAAGTGACAAATTAAAACACTCACAACATTGAGATTCATCATCACTATATTGGGAAGCTGGTTGTTCTCGAAGACATCTCTCTTCATTACTGCACATCTCAAGAATAGTTTGCTAATTTAATGACCAAACCTCTTGGTCCTGATTTCTTTGTCTAATTTTGGGACAAACTTGGAGTTGTTTGTAGTTAAGAATTTAAGATTGTTATTACCCCATTATAACTTCGATTTTCAACCATTGTGTAACTCTCCATTGGTATAATAAATAATTCATTGGGCTACCACACGTCATGTAGTGCCTCTTCTCTCAATCTCATTTCCTCATTCAATTCTATCAACACACAAAGGGACACATGACTCTTAAGAGTTGGAAGGGGGTGATGAAATTGTGTAAGCCAATATTTTCCCATCTTTGGTCACTATATTATACTTTCCTAATATTTGACATGGTCAATTGTTAATTGGTTGAAATGCTTATTGGATGTAGATTCTCCAGGGTAGATCAAATACATTCTAGGTTAATGAAAATTTGGGTAGTTATATTTGACCGATTCTATTTTCATTTTGCTATATTCCATTAATTTGTTTGTTTTAGCAACTGATAAATTGGTGAGATGAGAATGAATATGATTGTGTGCTTACTTGGTTATGACAGAAACGAAAGATGAAATAAGTTTTTTGTTGCGCATGCCAGGTGTGTGGATAAAGCCAAAGAAAGTAATCATGTTAATGTCCACAGATTATAGTTTTAAGCATTATAGTTTTAGACTACCACAATTATCTGAATGCAATTCTCAATGCAACCTCTTAAAAAGGTCATTGATTAACACCCCTAAAAACATCCTCTATCAGCAGTGTTGTAAATTTATAGCTTTTGACTAGCACAATCCTTTATCAACTTCGAATTTCTTAAAAGCATTCATGACATTGTAGATTCTTGCCATAATTTTTTTTCATTTTTGACTTCTCACTTTTGATCAGATGTTAATATTGCTTTGATGACTCTATTGTTACTCTATCTCTGACTTAATGTTTGATGTATGTGCTTAGCGTGCAGAAGTGGCCTTGATGAGCAAAACAGAGGATCCAATTGTCCATAAAGTTCGGGATGTGGCTCCAAATAAGGTAAGCATCAATAGTAAAGTTGAAAGATTCAACAATTCTTTTCTCCATAAGAAAGGATAAATTATTTGAGAACACATTTGGAATGGAAGTATTTTAGTTCGTCTTTCATTTCAACTTTTAAGTATTTTAGAGGTCAAATATAGATTATTTTCATTTGTAATTGGAATGAACTTAATCTGTTTTCCCAAGTGAGCTTTGTTGGCACAAATCAATATTAAAGTGATTATTGATGCTTTGTTTATTAAAATAATGCATCAGTAAATGGATGCCTTAAGTTTTCATATCAGGGTTCACATTGCTGCAGGCACATAGGCCTCATTGCAAACAATTTAAATGAATGTGATTAGTATGTTATACATTCTTTTCTGGATTATCTCTTTTGATTTGTATGCACACATCAAGACAACAAACTGTTCTTGTATTGGCAGAATGTAATACATTATTTAGAGACACTATGGATATTTAACAGGGCAGCAACTACTTTCAATTATGTCCTGGCTGAGCCCCTTCGAAAGGAATTCAAGTAGTGGCCAACTTCAACTTTATTACTGTGATTAAACATTAACTAAGACTGCGGTCCAGTTCCCGGGGGGCTACCTAAACTTTCTCAGGGGTGCTGTTGAGAAAAATTAGGAGCCTTCTACAATGACGTAGGTCCCATGGATTTTATACCAGAAGGTAGTCTTAAAAATTTCAGTTGAGGATTTTTAGGAAGATGGTGGTCTCATGGATATTATAGTGCCAGCTAATGCTAAAATAAATTAATTAAGAATCCAAAATATTTGAGATGCCTTCTAATGACATCACATGGAACATTTGAACCCTATAGGGGAAATTTCCAGTCCCACATCACAGGCAACTGCTGAAATTTTGAGAGCAAAAGAGTAGGGGCTCCTATTTTTTCAAGACAAGTTTCAAATTTATCCAGTAGCAGTTTTATCCTCATCTCATTGGCCCTTTCATTCCATAATTATAGATCCTGAAGCCTGCAGCATGAGACCACTTCCTAAGTATTCTGATGACATATTGTTGTTAGTGTGGTATCCTTTGGGTGGTTTGAGTCAATATAGCATATCTCCTTAGGTCAGCTATGTTGGTGAAAGCCACCAGAGTTCAAAAGGTTTGCCGTATTTAAAGGGATAAGCAAATATCCCAAATATGTTATTGCAAGGTGATCAATTTATTTGAGAGTGAATACCTAGGGTGCTTGGAACCCCATTAAATGATGTACACATTTTTTGTGAATTAAACATGAATTTCAATGGTATCAAAGTAGGTGTACCCTGCCTTATGACCTAAGAAGATTACTAAATAAAATGTTGAAGGAATGGGAGTGGATGAAGAGGAAAGGAACCTCAGGAAAGATTTGTAAGTTTAGTTTTATAGTGCAAAGCAAATTGATCTTGTGAAATTGCATATGGTAGGTATAGAAAATGTCTAATTTCTACAAGTATAACCATACATGCCATCAATTCTTTTTATTGCTTCTATAGGCCATGTACATGGTTGGATCAATTAGTGATAGGCTGATAGCAATATAGTAGCAATATGAAATTTAAAGTAAAACAAAAATTGATTATTGGTATATAGGAGACCAAATATGTCTATCATCTTTGTGGGAGAAAAAGATAGGTCATTTGGCCAATCTAGATATTCATTGTTATCTTTGTTGTTGATTCCCAACTTCAACCTAGACAATCATTTAAGTATCCCTATATACCTTGTTCTATCCATAGGCAATTACATGGCAATTTATTTATTTTTGTTTGTTCTCTTTCATGTGTTGTTGCATATTCTAGAGGAGGAGGAGAGTGGTAAATGTGGGAAAAAAGTTCCATGTGTCCTAAAATCTCATACTCTTTTCATCACCAATTTTGCCATCTTGGCTTTGTTTAACAAGTCTGATTCTATTTTAGTGTATACAACATGGAGTCTTGTTGTCCCCACACCCCTCTTAAAACGGTTTTTTGTATACATGTCAATTAATTTTAAAAAATGAAAATAGGGACATCTGAAATGTCCTTGATTGTTCTGGGAACAACAGTAAAGGGAGTTATGTAGCAGTTTATGTTCGGGGTATGGAGATTCAATCCAATAAAGTTGTGGAAGTGAAGGTGGCCTCTTGGGGCATTCTAGTTGCTAAGGACCTCAAGGTTTCACATCTTATTGTCGAAGATTCTCTTAATATAATCCACTCTTTAAATGCTATATCTTGTCATCCCCTTGGAATATTAGCAATATAATTGAAGATTCTGGTTGCTAAGCTGGATAATTATGTTAATGTTAATCCTAGTAGCATTGTGGAAGTTCGGAGAGATGAAGGTAAGTGGCCATTGGATGAGGGTCTTGTACAAGGTTTTCTATTTGCTAGCACTGCTCAAACAATGAGAAAATTGAATCTAGGTTCAAAGCCTTGAAGGCCTATTTCAATTTGTAACATAGTATCTAGAAATGGTTCAATGTTGAAAATGAAAGACTAAAGGAAAGGATTACTAAACATTATATTTAGGTCAATGCTGATTCAATGGAGCCAGAGTTGATGGTTAAATTCTCAAAGAAAGAGTGGAACCAAGACCAATAGTGTTTTGTATGCTAAAACAGATGATCTTAAGATGAGAGTGGTGAAGGTGGAGAACAAATAGGATTTGTTGATGTCGTCCTTGAAGAGGGTTCCAGTTATTCTTTTATGCAAAACCACAATTAAGAATTATGTTGCAAGTGTTACAATGCTTCTTGATAGTTTTCTCAAGAGGAAGAAGCTAGTGGAAAGTGAGGAGTTATCGAACTTGATAATGAGGTCTTGGAAGACCATCTAAGTTTTCTTTGTGAAGGGTGTGAGGTGGTGAATGATCTGAATTATTTGTTTGCTATGCAATTTGTTTTGTTTTCCCTTGTGCTTTGTGCTTTGCTGTTAGTTTGCTTTTGGTCAATTGTTACTTGTTGTCTTTGTTGTTGTTTTTGGTGCTTGTGGTTTCCACTTGTAGAGTCACTTCTCTTGTTCTTCTATCTTTTGCGGTTCTCTCTTTTGATTTGTAGCCTATTTTAAAAGGGTTTGGGCCCTTTGAAAATCTCAAATTGCCCCTTAATAACAAAATAAGTTAATAGATTGTTGTACCCAAACCAAATTTTTTGCTTCACTAAGGCATTTTGCTTAAAAAAGTCTAAACCTTGTTAAAATGATGTCAAAACACTATTTTTGGGCAAATCAAGTATGGACTTTGAGTTAGTTTGATATCATGAAGATACTGGAGAATTTTGGAAAAATTCAAAATCAGAATGAAAATCATCAAATTTTTCTTAGGAGCAAAGAGCACTTTTTGAAAAAGGCGCCCTAGCTTTTGGAGGCTCAGATTCTGTTTTTAAGGTTTGTCACTTCCAAGAACATTTGTTCGGGATCCTGTTAGCTTTGCACTGAGATATCCAGCCAGTCAGTAGGACTTGTCTAGCACCTGTTACTGGAGAATCAACAAGTAACGAGAGGAACAAAAAAATGGCTTAACACTAGAAGGAAAAGCCACCTCTAAGCCAGGGGCGCCCATCTTTTTGAGGGTCCAGATGAAGGAATCAAATCAAACGACACCTTTGAGGTTTGTTTCATGCCTAGTCCAGCTTCGCGTTGCATCTGTCAGCACGTCAATCGGAGTTGTTGAGAAGCTTGGACCACGAGACAAACTCAGGGTTAAATCTTGGTCGGAAGGTCTGAGGAAAAAGCAAAAGAGCACATTTTTCAAAAGGCGCCTAAGCTTTTGGGACCTTAAATGTCTTCTATTTGGTGATCTCAGATGATCATCTTGTTCGTGTTATGTCTAGTTCTCCATTGCTTGTCTTTGTCAGATCAGAAGATGACTTAGCAGCCTGCAGCCAGAGGTTTAGTGTTATTTTGGCCTTTGAGAAAATGGCTATCTTTGGAGTAAAAGGAGCACATTTTGAAAAGGCACCCTTGATTTTCAACCTCCAGATGATGATTTCTGAAGAAGTGCTTTCTTGGAGTTGTTTCATGAAACGGAGCCAGCTCTGCAGTGAACCAGTTTGCCAGTCTTGAAACTTTGCTGAGCAAGGGTCAGTTTACCTTCTAGTGATAAAAAATGATGAAATTTTGGCTAATTCTAAGCTCAAAAGCGCCATTTTTGTTAGGGGTGCTTGGATTTTCGAGGCCTTAGAACTTAGTTTTGTGGATTGCAGTCTCCAACAGTGTTTTTGTCAGCTTTGATCCTGCTCTTCAACGCAATTGTCAGCTAGTGGATTGGTGATGTCAGTCGAACAGAGTTAGTGATTGAACAGGGGCTCTGACGAGAGTTAAAATCCAAATTTTCATCAAAAAATGACTTGAGTTTGGAAAAATGCCTAAAGTCAAAGTTTGACTTTTTGAACTAAAGATGATTGGTGCGCTTTTATGAGATTAGTTTAAATATTATTTTAATATTTAAAATTCGACTTTGAGTTAATGCATTCAAATGAGATGATTTCTGGGTTGCATGTATAGTTTTATGAAGTGCATGTTCAGTTGACTGTTTTGCATGTCAAGATAACTATAGTGCATGTTCAATTTTTGAGTTGCATGTCAAGTTTACTGCTTTGCATGTTGAGTTAGATATTTTGCATGGTGAGTTCAACTGAAGATATCAAAGGTGGCACCCTTTTTAGGGTGAAATTAACATTCAGTTATTGATTAAGAAGTCCAGAGCACAACTCAAGTCGAATATTTTTAGTAAAGTGTGCTTTTGCAAGATGATGGTACGATTTTAGACTTGAATTATTTTTATTTAAGTCATATTTCGCCATTATTTCTTCATACCAAGTTCAAGTGAAGGTGAATTTTCATGAGTACAAAAGATTTGAGGACGATTTTAGTTCAATTTTTCAGCATTAGATTCATTGTGTTCAGAAGATCATTTTTCCAAAGTTAGAATTTTCATTGCATGTAGGTGTCAACGAATTTCAGTCAAGCATAGGTGATTTTCTTCAGAAGCAGAATTCAAACTTCTATCTTCTGTCTAATTTCTTCTATTCTCATCTTAGATTTCTTCACATGTCAAGGAAAACAACAGAATATTGAGAATCTGAGCTTTTGGGTTCACATATTTCAACATTTATAGCAGAACCCACATCTTAGCCTTTTTCGAGAAAATTGCTCCATAGCCTTCATTCTGAAGCTATGTGGTTTTTTCCGAAGATTTCTTTGCATGTGGGCCAAGAATGCATCTTTTTCAAAATCGAGTCATATGAGTTTGTTCAAAATTCCGTTGTGCACAAAACCCACATTCTAGATTTTCACGGAAAAATTGCCCTTCGGGAAGCTCTAAAACCCCTGTAGTTCTAGACTGAAAAGCTCTTGCATGTTAAGCTAAACAACGTTTTTTCACAATTCTGATGTTGTGGGTTGTCTTAGAATAATTTTCCGGACAAAACCCACGTCTCATAATTTTTTGTGAAAATTACCCTCTAACATGGTATTTTTAGCATCATCAAGAGTCTTTTTAGCGTTTCGGAGAAAGTTGTCAGAACATAGTCATGTTTACAGTCAACAGGCGAGTTTTTCAGAATGTTATTCTCTTAGACTGAATTCAAGACCAAATTGGTCTTAATTCATGATTTCATTAGAACAACTGACAATGAAGATCAAGTGCATCCAGGGGTTGATTCAAACAATTTGACAAGCGTAGATGCTCAAAGTCCACATGGTTTCATACCTGGTATCGCTGATAGTTTTCAAAGGCCAGTTTAGAGGGTTGGACACCGTTGGAATTCTGTGTGTGCAGCGTGTTAGTGTGTATTTCTCGCAACCAGGATGTTCGCGGTCAAGCTTCGTGGTTTCATCATGCAACACTCTTTCATTGAGAAGAATCAAGAAAAGCATCAGAAGTGTCAAGCTGCAGAAGGAACATAGGTCATCACTCCATTTACGGAGCCGCCAAAGTCACTCAGATCCTGTGCCATTATCTTCGTGAAAATGATATCCACAATGATCTTGAGGTTGTGCAAACTGGGTTCTAGAAGCTTGTCTCGAGGGAGATCCTAAGGCGTCCAAGCTAGATCACATCTCTGTGATGATAGCTAATTTCAAGAAGGCAACTAAAGATATTAGAGAATGTTAGAGGGCGATCAAGGATGGTGACAGAGTGCCAGAGGCAGGTTATCATCGTGGAGAGTGTCAAAGTCCCAGAGTACAGTGCAATTGAACAGTTCCTAGACAATATGACGGACAGTGATGACCTAGACTGATTAGTCAGTTAGGACTTGCAATTATTTTCGAGGATAGAACCAGGAGCAGCAGTTAGAACTTGATACACATCTTCAGTTCTCATTGCTGAGTTCACGCATGTTATATTTTGTCCTCGAAGATATCTTAGAGGAGTTAGCACTTTTAGTTAGGAGTTAACTGATGGTTGTTATCAGTTATTTTATGCTTTCAATAAGGATGTGCATGCTTGCACATTGTCCATTTAGATTAAATGTACCGGTTAACTGATGGTAGCTTTCCAATTAACTGTATAGTTTGCTTTATTAGGGTTTAGCAATAAAATCTTGCATGCTCGCAAGACTGTAGTTGACTCAAGGTGATTTTAGGGTTCCCTAGACCTTTGATGTCTATAAATAAGAG
The DNA here is from genome assembly GCA_007258455.2 of Sequoia sempervirens. NCBI lineage: Eukaryota > Viridiplantae > Streptophyta > Pinopsida > Cupressales > Cupressaceae > Sequoia > Sequoia sempervirens. The sequence goes on from VDFB02271358.1 coordinate 155,119,762, forward strand.
CTTTTGCTCATTTGTAATTAACTTTTGCACGCAATAGTAATATATGCTGAGCCAGATTTGCCTGTAATATTGCTATTCTGTATCTGTTCACTTTGATTGGGAATAAGATTGGATGATCTTTTTGTATTCATTGTTTATGTCTTTGTGTTTATAAGCTTTGTTTCATATCTACACCTCGGATAGAGTGTTGTCACCTCCTTGGGAATTTAGAAGTGAGGCTTATCGTTTATTGTTATTGTGATTAATAAGCTTTATTTCATGTCTACACCTCGGATAGAGTGTTGTCACCTCCTCGGGAATTTAGAAGTAAGGTTTATCGTTTGATGTTGTGCCCAATAACCTTTCTTTTAGCCTATGCCTCGGATAGAGTGTTGTCACCTCCTTGGAAATCCTGTCTTAGAGGTTATCATATAATCATTCTTGCTTCGTTTCCTCATGCTCTGTGTTCCTGAGGAGATTGAATAGATTTAAAGTAGTTAGCTTAGTTGTAGTTAAGATCTGCAAAACCAGAGAAAAATCCTTAGTTGCAACGTTCGTGGTTTTCTTAACCTTGTGCCTCTTCCAACTGAGTCAAAAGGATAGGAGTTAGATTACTTTACTTTTTAACGCATTTTCAGCACAACGAGGGAGCTTCCCCTCCTAATTTGAAGAGCACTCATTACGTAGTGTGCATAGCTGTCCATACCAACTCGCACTCCAAAGGTGCTAATTGTTACGCCAACATAGATAATATAATAAAATTATATATAAAGTTAATATTAAATATTAAATACTAATATATAATACTATTTTTACTAATATATTATTAACTAAAGTTAATATTAATAAATAGTTATATATTATTAATTTAAACAATTGTTAACTTTAATAAAACATGATTTAACTAGATTATGATCAAATGATGGAGGGCAACAGATCACTTTGTTCGGGAAAGAGTAGGAGCTAATATGGAAAGAAATGTAAGTGTTTAGGCATATTCCTGTTTGGCTGAATTACGATGGGCTACTGGTTCCGAACCAAAGTTCGTCCCAGTCCCCTATGTATATAACTATTTGGGTAGGAGTAGAAGCGAAGATGGAAAGGGATATGGAAGTGGTTTGGCATGTTCCTGCTTGGCTTAATTAGGATAGTTGGTTGGTTCTGAACTGAAGCTAGTCCTGGTCCCCTATGTATATAACTCTAAGGATATAGAAATGAGGCACCATTTCCTACCTCCACCTCACAACAAAGCCGCTTCGGACTGCCCTGTACCTGCCTGCAAATGACTAAACTATGGTAGGGCTGTAGGGTGCAGAAACCCTTGCAAAACACTGGAAATAATTAAAAAAGCAAAAGAAAAATAAAGCAAATTTCAGTCAAGAAAAGTGTGGGTTGCATGCTGGAACTGGTAGATCTGCCCAAGTTCTGTCTGGGACGAACCTAGGTGAGCACACAGTTATATTTCCACACCCTGCCAGGATCATAAAATGTACTGAATCAGAATCCGGATCCAGGGTCAAAATCAGCAGATCTGGTAACTTAGTTACCTGGGGCATAGGATTCTGAAATTGTGGGCTGCATGAATATCTATGGAACTCCATGAAACCTTTACCTTTATCTACAATCTTTGTTTTGCGAATTGTTGCTACATTTTTTATGAGTTTGAAATTGGTGCTGCATAGATCTGTTTGTGTTAAGTTCTGAACAAAGAGATTCCCTCCCTTGTCTTATACTTTTAGATGGTGCAGTTGGTAGTTCATGAGTGAAAATAAGTTACATGAGCAGGGTATTGGTGCAAGTTGTGTCTTTGCTTATGTAGGGCATTCAGTTAGTAAAGTGGCTGGGAAGGAGACTAGAAAACAGTATGGTGAACGATTGGGAGTGAATGTAATATGGAAGAAATGCAAACATGATCACTTTGACAAAATATCTAAGGAAATTTTTTGTTAGTTTTGTTCTATAGTCCACGGTCTATTCAACATGTTCAATGCCAAATGTGATGAAAATGGTAGAGCAAATAGATTTTAGAAAAATTAAATCATTGCTACACAAAATACCAAAACGTAAAAGACTATTTGATTGAATTCTCCAAGATGATTTTCAATACAATGCGTTATGGCTTTATAAAACCTTTTATTTCCCAAAAACTAATAACTAACATTTATTTATTATTAATAACTATTATCTAACTATCCTAACATTTATTTTAAAATTAACATCTACATGTTAATTTATTTATTATCATCTAATCTAATATCTATCTAATGATGTAATAAATCCAAGAAAATGGTAGGGGTAGAAAATGTTAAATTTGTTAATTGAAATCCTCATCTCTACTTTCTATTAACTCTATTGGATGCAATTCCACATTTTGGTTGTTTCTCAAATTAATTATTTGTTGGGCGCAGGGCTATGAAATTTTGAATTGTGAGTCAGGAGATTTTTCATAGCTATATGCAATGAAAATATCTGTAGAATTCCTTGAAATCTACACCCCTGCCTACAAACTTCTGTTTGCAAATTGTGTATACAATTTTTTTTCTGTGCATGGAAATTATGCTGCAAAGCTAGATGTTCATGCAGAAGTCCTGAACAAAGGGACACCCTCCTTGGTCGAATGCTTTTAAATGATCTGAGTGTGATGCACAACAGTAGAAGTTGTTTGAATAGACACCATAGAAAAGTAGGGTTGTCAAAATCCAGTGTATAATTGCTTAGGAAGTTGTTTCAACAGACATGTAGATTCACAATAAAATCTCTAAGCTTGGTTTGGTTGTTTTTATTCAGTGTTTCAAGAGCCATGTTGTAGTTGCAATTATCAGCCTGAATATCATTATGTAGGTGACAAGTAACAAGAAAATGATCATCTTCTATTCCGTTGAATTTGCATAGCTTAGAAATTAATTTTTCACAAGGCATTTTTGGGAGTGTCAACCTACTTGTTTTTCTGTGTAGCTCATATGAGTTATTTCTCGGTTTTTCTATCATAACTTTCTTCTTAAAGCTTGCAACCTTATATGGATAGGGCAGATATCCTAGTTTGGGAATTGATGATCTACTTATAATATAATAATAATATATTTCTTTTTAACTTTTATATATTAATCTTGCCAAGGGTTTTCAGATACTTTATCTTCTGTTGCATCTGAATTTTGCAGGCAATGCTATGCTTGAGTTTTATGCTACCAGAGAATGTTGCATTTAGAGATGAAAATATGTCTACATACTTAGAAGGCCAAGAGGATGAAGTTGAAAGTATCAATTCAGAAGCTTTTCTAAAACGAGCACGGACAGATGTGGATTTGGTTTGACTACCATTCTGATATAACTGGTACTAATTTTGTCTACCCACTCTGGATGTTTAATGTTTTACACTTACAAAGTTTTGTTTATATAGCATGGCAAATGGTGTTTGTTTGACTTTGATCCTTTTTAGGTTTGTTTGTTATTTTTCATTAGAAATTAAGAAAATAGTTTTAGTTTTGCCAATTCTTCTAGCAATGTATTTTTGACGTATGAATCTGAACCTGATTTTGTGCTAGCAAGGTTGCTTATAAGTTGAATTTTCTAATGTCGCTTTCAGTTGCTTCCATCCCTAGGAGAGAAGATCTTAATATGTTTATGATTTATGCTCCTATGAAAATTTCAAAGTCTAATTAAAATTCAGCGAGTAGTGGCCTTCACACTTTTACAAAGATGACTCCTACTTAATCCTCGAAATTGTGAAAAACTTAAGGGTGTATTAGCCAGTCTATAACTTAGTGGATGAAATGTTCCAATATGTGGAAGCAAGACAAAAGGGGGGCATATTAACACTAAGCAACAGTACAAAAAGCATTGCCAAAAGGACCAATTCAAATTAAATGTGCCATAACTTTACAATGGTTTAGCCTAAATGCCTTAAGCACTTGAAAGTTGAAACCATCACTTAGCATTTATTGTTGGACTTAAAAGTTTGTTAATGCAAGTAGGGTTTTTATGATTCTGCTTGTGATAATGCCTCATACATAATGATTTAAAAGGTTACATGAGAAGTATAGCTCAGTATCTTAGTGACTGAAAAGCCATTTTCACCTTTTGATCCTTGATGCTATATTTTAGAGAAGCATATGCAGTCTTACGTGAATTAGAAGACATAAAAGGGTAACCGGATTCGCAAATACATAATCATTAACACATTTGAGATTTGGTCTATGAAAGAGGATTGCTAATAGTTACAATAATCTGTAAGTTAATCCTGTCTGCTTGATTTTTATTTTAATTTGTCTGAAGTCAACCTACAATTTCATTATGGACTAGAAGTTCGGGGTTATCTTCGCATGCCTTTTAACTATATGTTGCTAGTAATATGCTTTTAAAACCAGGTAGATGTAATTTGAAGCAACCAGTCTCATGTTTCCTTGATATTTATTTTAATTTGTTTTAGTCAACCTACAAATTGTTTTTGGACTAGAATTTTGGGGTTATCTTTGCATGCTTTTAAGTATTTGTTGCTAGTAATATGCTTCCAATCGGGTAGATGTAATTTGAAGCAATCAGTCTCATGTTTCTGTATTGGAACTCAATGCTTGTCTCAGGCATTTACTTTTCTAAGAATTAAGATTGCCTTCTATTATTTGCTTGTTTAGATGACATCCATTTGGTGGTAGTTAAGAGGTGTGCTTTTGGGAGTCAATTTGAATATAATTGATTGAAAGAACAAAAATTAAAATCGATTTATTTCTCGGCATGTACATATCTTAGCTTTGTTGCGATGTGCTGACAGGCTGAGAATTGCTAAGCTTGGTGGGTGGAGAGCTTCAAAAAGGTTTATGGGAGTAAATTGATCTCAAAGGTGAGAGGTTCATTGCTCCCATGAAAAAGCCAACTAGAAAGGTAAAAGATAGATGTTCAAAGCATTTTAGGACCTTATTTTTTACACAAGTGGGAAATACGGATATTATTTATAGAACATATATACTATATAAGGCATTCTACATTTTTGAGTTGCATCAAGCATTCAACAAACAATGAATCATGAAATCCATATTTTTCCATAAGTTATGTTTTGCAACTAATTAAATTAGTAATTTAAAATGCAACTTCTTAGCATTTAATCAATGATAGTACTATGGTAAAGTTAAATTTAAAAATAATATACATTTAGCATCCAATATTGTGCAAAGTTTTGTAATAACACAAGCCCTTGTGCATGATTGGTTTGTGACAAAGTATCATTGGTGTGACAATTGCAAACTCAATAAATAAGACAAGTATCTCTAAACGACTTAGTAAGCCCTATTTGGTATAACAATGATCCTCCACTATGTAACTTGTCTTTGTTGTGAAGTGGTTGGTCAATACTTAAAGACCATCTAATATGCCTAGAAGGTTTTTGAATAACTGGCCTGTAGCTGGTTGCTATGATTGTTTCTTTTTGCAAGCTTAACACTTATTTAAAAGACCATCCCCATCCTAACCTAGTTTTTTTCCATCACCTCTCCTTCAAGAACTATAAAACTTTGTATTTAATATTTTAAATAATTATGAAGTATTCATTAATAATGATCAATAAAATTCATAATAATTAATTAAATAAATAATAATTGATTGAAAATAATTATGATAATAATTCAATATTATCTTGATATTCAAGAATAAAATAATTTAAAATAAATATAAAACAAAACAAGATTTAAAATATTTTTTTTATAAAGTTAATAGTAAGTATATATATATATATATATATAGTTTTTCTCTTATTGATATTTATCTCTATAGAAGAGTTTTTAAAAATTATGGTGATCTAAATCTGATATATAAAATATATATTATTAACATTATGTTGATATATATATATAATTTAAAAAAAATAAAAATAAATAAATAAATAAACTAATTAATTGTTTTATGATTTTAAAAATTAAACAAGTGCCACTAGTGGCAAGTACTTGCTTATTTAAGGAAATTGTAATACACATACTTGTTGGTAGTTGATGAATGAGTCATGGCAACAATTTAAGGGTATACTACGTAATAGTTTGATATCAAATTATTGCAAATGGAATGTAACATGATTTTACTAAGTTTATGAATATTGTAGTTGTTAGGGTTGACTTTGACCTCAAGTTTGATTCATACTAGATGCAACTATGATTGACATAGTTGAAGATGAGTTTAGAATAAATATTTGTTAAATATTTATGAGGAAATGATTTTTTTTCAAGAACTTTTGTAATTTGATTGGTTGATTTTGAGTATGATGGTAAATAAAATAAAATAATTCGGCAATAGTTTTAATAAAACAAGTGCCATGTAGTGACGAGTACTTGCTTATCTAGTATTATAATAATTATATTTGTTGGTTAGTCGATAAATTATTTGTGAAATATCAACTTATGGCAAGTCAAATGATATTTTGAAACCATAGATTCTTGCAAGTCATATGTATTGTAGCCACAGTGGCAAGTATCTATTTTTGTAAGATTGTAATACAAGTATTTGTTATGTAGTTGATGGATGAATTATGACAACAATTTAAAGGTTGGCCACATATTAGTTTGAGATCAACAAATTATTGCAAGTTGAATGCATTATTAATTGTTATGGTTGACTTTGACCCTGAGCTTGATTCATACTAAACACAACCATGATTGACATAGTTGAAGTTGAGTTTATAAAATATTGATGAGTAAATGATTTTTTTTCAAAACCTTTGTAATTTGATTGATTGATTATAAAAAATTAAAACATAAATTTGTTGGCTCATAATGAATATAGATATATATTTTAAATTTTAAAAATTCAAGACTAAATACTAAATATAATGTGTTTCATTTTTTAATTTGTGTATTAAAAATATTATTATAAATATAAATTATAATTTTATAATTGTATAGTTTACATAAATAAAATAATATTATCTAAATATATTATAATATTATAAAACATTTTTTTTTTAATAAATATCTTTAAAATAATTTTAATATTTTTTAAAATTTTCAATTAAGAATATAAATCTAGCTCAAAACAAGAAATGCAGTTTATATAAATAAATAACATATTTGTTTGATTTTTTTTTTTGTATTAATATTATTATTACAAACATAAATAGTTTATAATGATATGTTTTATAAATTAAAAAATATTATTAGTAATATTAAAAAATCAACATACAAATTAAAAATTACACATTAAATTGGTCTAACGACGACGACATTTATGACTTCCCGTGTCGTGGCAGATCAGAGAGCTCCCATTTTTTCTCATTATGTAGGTTATTGGTGACATCCCTTTTTGGAGGTTGTGAGGGGTGATAACCCCTTCTATTCACAAGGCAGAATGCCTATTGCAGTGGTGGCGGCAGGATGTTTGGGGAAGCAGAAGTGACCCTTTCTTGGGGATTTTGTGGGGCATGTAATGAAGACAAATGAAGGTGAAAAGGCAACCAAAGGGCAGGAGGTGTGGATGGAGTAGAGGGAAGTGAGGGAGTTCTTAGGTGAAGGTTCAAAAATGCCAAACTCGGTGGAGCAAATACCTTTACACTCTGTTGGGGAAACCCCGACGTTATCTCTTGAGGAAGCCATTGCCAACAAAGTTGTGGAGAATGCAAAGTATTTTGTAGAGTTTGGGTTGATTAGCAAATTTAGGGGTTTTTGGCCGGGCCTCGCCTCACAGACTTGCACAAGTGGATATCCAAAACTTGGCGCCCAGTTTTGGAGGGGGATGTACAGATTTACCCCAATACGAAAGGTTTTTTTGTGGTTGTCTTTGACAATGAGCAGGACATGAACACTGTGTTGTGTGACTATCAATGGGCCTGGGAGGACAGATATATGCTCATGCTCAAACTTTAGCATCCAGATTTTGACCCGAATTTTGAATCTTTTGGACTAGTTTCTATATGGGTAAGACTCTTAAATCTTCCTTTACATTTCTTGTTTGAATTGTGTTTTGAAGTTATTGGCAATTTGTTGGGGAAGTTTTTGGGTGTTGATGAGGGTTCTCTTAACTTTCTGCACATAACTTATGCATGCATCATAGTTGAAATAAACATTACGAAAGATCTCCCTATGGATGCTTTATTAAAATTTTTTTGGCCGAGAGTAGAAGCAATTGATTGATTATAAAGGTGTTCCTTTCTGGTGTAGATGTTGTTTCAAAACGGGTCACATTGTTGAGCATTGCTCCCAACGTAAGGTCTCTCAAGCAACCTAGTGGAAAGAGGTTGCACCACATCACTATTCAGTGGAGAAAGAAGAGCCGGTTGGTGCTATAAAGGAGAAGGAACCGGTATTGGAGAATGAACCATTTTCTGTAGCCTCTAATGGTCCTCCTAAGAAGCAAGAAGGGTTGGGAGGAGGTACCGTTTCTGGGAAGATGGAGGGCATCGTTCCAAAGGAGGGGATGGGCAGTAAGGCAAATTGTTTGAGCATAGTTTCTTCAGAGGGGAATAGTCTTTTAGATGAAGACATGGGTGAACCTTATTGGGATGGAGATCAAGAGGAGTGCTGGCACAAGGTTCAGAGGAAAAAGAAGAAGAAAAGGGTGGTAGATTTTAATATGATTCTTCACTTGCATGACAAAAGGAAGACTAGCAAATAGGTTGCTAGTATTTGCTTTGCTTTGTTCCAGATGTTTGTTTTGGATTGCTATTTTTCTATAGATATTATGGTATTGGGGTGGGTAATTTTGTGAGGTGGCGGTGGAAGTTTTAGTTCTCTGGGCTATTGCTTAAAGTGTCTTTGGTTGTACTTGAAAGATGTATTTTTCTTCTGATGTTTCAATAAAATCATGTAGATTATACTTGCCTTTACCGATAAAAAAAATAAAAATTACACATTAGAAACTTTACATAATCATATATGACATTAATAATATATATAAAAAAAAATGTTGAGAGATATCCTTCTTGAGGCACCTGTTGCACTTTTATGTGAGTAACTAATTAAAAGTAGATGCCTCGAGAAGGATCTCTTGACATTATATATATATATGCTAGTAGCATTTATAGTGTGACATGGAAGACAAAATTATTAGGGTTAGGGTTAGGATTTTGGATACAATTAGGGTTAGACATAAAATTTGGATTACAATTAGTGTTGGGGTTAATGTTTGTATATGGATTACAGTTACCATTAAAAATACAATTAGAATTAACATCGAGGTTAGTTTTAGTATTTGGGTTAGGGTTATGGTTAATATTAGGGATAATGTTAGAGATTGGGGATACAGTTAGGGTTAAGATTATGGTTATGGTTAAGGTTAGAGATAAAAATAAGGTTAGGGTTAAGGTTAGAGATAGGGTTAGGTTTAGGGTTAGAATTAGAGATAAAATTAGGATTGCTTGTTGGGGTTTGTGATAGGATTAGGGTTAGGGTTAGGGTTAGGGTTAGAGATAGGGTTAGAATTAAGGTTATGGTTAGGGTTATAGATAGAATTAGGATTAAGGTTGGAGTTAACATTACAATTAGGGTTTGAGATATTGTTAAGATTATGATTAGGGTTAGGTTTAGGGTTAGAGATAGGGTCTAGATTAGGGTTAGGGTTAGGGTTGGATAGAATTAGGATTAGGGTTAGAGATAGGGTTGAGATTAGGGATAGGTTTAGAGTTTTTCTTAGGGTTAGGGTTAGAGATAGGATTAGGGTCAGAGATAAAATAGTATTAGGATTAAAGTCTTGGGATTAGTGTTAGGATTAGGGTTAGGGCTAGAGATAGAATTAGGATTAGGGTTGGGGTTAACATTAGGATTAGGGGTACAATTAGGTTTAAGATTATAGATAGGGTGAAGATTAGGGTAAGGGTTAAGGATAGGGATATAATTAAGATTAGGGTGCAGGTTTTCGTTACGATTAGGGATAGGGTTTGAGATAGGGTCAAGTTTAGGGTTAGGGTTAAAGTTAAGGTCAAGATTAGGGTTAGGGTTAGAGATAAAATTAGGATTAGGGTTGGGGTTTGTGTTAGGATTAGGGTTATGGTTAGAGATAGGGTTAGGATTAAGGTTAGGGTTAGGGTTAGAAATAATTAGGTTTAGATTTAGCATTAAGGTTGGAGTTAACATTAGGATTAGGATTAGGGTTGGGGTTAGGGTTAGAGATAGGGTTAGGATTAGGGTTGAGGTTTGTGTTAGGATTAACATTATGGCTAATGTTATAGTTATAGGTACAATCAATATTAGGGGTAGGGTTAGGGTTAGAGATAAATTTAGGATTAGGGTTGGGGTTAGTGTCAAATCTGGGTATGTTTTGCTTGATCTATGAGGTTTTCAATTTGAGGGTTTTGGTTACAAGATCTAGAGGTAGTTGAAATTTGGGGGCACTTTGAGCCCAAATTGACCTCACTATTGTGATCAGGAGGCCCAAGAGACAAATTTTGATATAAAATTCGACTATATTCAGAAAATTTGTTTTTGAGCCAAAAAAATTTTGCCCAAGCAGGACGTACGACCCTCCAAGGCGATGCAGATTTCATTTTTTGCAAAAAATAAAATAATTTTTTAATGTGGAATTATTTTATATCGGCCAAATATTTGTAAATTTTTAGGCTTTTATAAAGTTTGGGGCATTTTATTATTCGGGGTTTTATTGGCATATTTTGTGGATTTTATTGGCATATACTATGACTGCATTAGTCAATGTCGTACCCATCATATTGCATGGTACGTGAATCAAATCTGGTACAATTTTTTACTGCCGAAGGTTTCTATAATATATAAAGTTTGATTTATAAATATTGAAAATCTTTCAAAATTTTAAAAAGCTATCAGTTATTTTAAAGGTTGCGGTCATGGGGATTTAAACCCCAAAGGCAGTGCCTAACCGCCAGCGGGTGGCACGCAGGAGGCTCCCACCCCTGAGCCACCAACTTGCTGCCCAAGGTGGTGGCAACATCTTTTTTTTCCCCTGCAAGTGTGTTGGTCATATGAGTGACCAGGAGCTAGCTGGTGAGTGCTAGAAAATTGACCTTGATTAGTCTATTCAATTCCCCAAAACAAGACTTTTTAAAAAAATTTCATAACTTCTACCCCAGGTGGCAAATTTTTTCAAACAAAATATTGCTAGAAAGATGATTCAACAAATTTTCTAGTGGTGCAAGTGATTTTCTAGAATTTTTTTGTTTGGTGGCATTAATTGCTGATTGAAGTTGGATCTTGTTTCTTGGCTTTTGAGTTGATAACTTTTTGTCACAATCTTCGATTTTCGCGATTCTTGCGGCGTTGGAAAGGTATTGAGGAGCTCTATCCAACCATCCATGCACTTTTTCTTGTTTTTGTTCTAGGTACAATGCTATTTCAATTTTTGCCTGATACTTGGATATTTTGGTAATTTGGAGGGTGTTGTTTTCATCATTGTACTTCATTTCAACTCTATTGTATATATTGATATAATATTTTATCAGTTGAGAAGTGTATTATCATTGTAATAATGGGTTATTCAACTCATCCTTTTGTAATAGTTTTGACTAAGGATAATTATGAGTCATGGCAAAAAGGGATCATAACACATTGTAGGTGGCTAAATATTTTGCCTCATCTATATGGACTCATACCTGAGCTAAAAACAACATATAAGAAACATGTTTGGGGCAATAGAAATGATCATTTTATAGGATTGATTGGTTCTACTTTTAGTGCAAGCATCCTTAGAGAGACCTATCACAAATTTTTCTCAGAAATCTCATACCCACACATAGTTCGGACCAAAGTTTTGGGGTTTTTTGGAGATCCACACAAGCCTCCATTCCCAACTGATCCTTCATCAGATTGCCTCATCCCACTTGATGGTGTTGACAACATACTGTTAGAGTAATTGGTTATTTACTTGATTAATTAAACAATAGTTGGTTAATTAATTAAGTTCCCTTTTATCTCTTTTACACTTAAGCTAACTTTAGGTGCATAATAATTAATTATTTTATTAATTATTAATGTGCAAGCCTAGGGTTTTCCTTTTTAGGTTTTTTTGACCTATATGAGGTTGTAAACTTTTCTTTTGTAAATTAATTCTTTTACACATTGGAAATATTCAGCTCCACATCTTTAAGCATTTTTTCTGTGTTGCTTCTCTTTGCTTCTCCCTGTAACAGGTGTTTTTAGCTTGCAGAGATCTTTGAGCTCCTTCATGGTATCAGAGCAAGAGGTCTGCAACTCCCTGTTCTTGTTTTGAGATTTTTGCATTAGAAGCTGGGGTTCAATAAAAAAACTAGGTGAAAACAGGTTCTTGAAAGAGTTTTTTTGAAAAAAAAAAAAATTGGTTTGCACCCACAGTACGCAGGGTACTGCGGGCGCTGCAGGTACTGCAGGTGTTTTTTTCTTGGACTTGCGCCCACGGTACGCAGGGTACTGCGGGCGTTGCAGGTACTATAGGCGATTTTTTCTTGGACTTGCGCCCACAGTACACAGGGTATCGCGGGCCCTGCAGGTACTGCAGGCGGCAGTACACTGCTGGCCTCCGTCCAACTTCGACACCACCCCCGTCGGGATCCAACTCCCCCGTTCACGGCCCCCCCGGGATCGAACTCCGGCGCCACTGTCGCTGCCGCTGCGTTTCTCCAGCGCCCTTTACCACCGGTCCGACCGCTCGGTTTCCCGGCTGCCGCCGTCACCGCCGCTCACTGCCCGCCGCTAGGTTTCCCGGTCGCCGCCATCACCGCCGCTCCCCGCCCGTCGCTGGGTTTCCCGACCGCCACCATCGCCGCCACTCTCAGCTCCCGGCTCACCGAGCTCCCAGCCAGCCCGCGCTCCCAGTGCGCCGGTCACATTAGTGACCAAGGGCTTCGGCCCTCCACCTGCCGCCAACCCCCTGGTCGCTCAACGGACCAGGGGCTTATTTTTTTTAGCCCCCAGGGCTTAAAAGTGGCAGAATTGTGCTTTTTCAGGAGACTTCACGAAATCGAGTCTAAAATCGGCATACGCTCTTCGTTTTTTTCAGACGAGATACCGTTGGAAAGCTACTTCCATGCCGGACATCATGGTACTGGTAATTTTTTCCAGATTTGCTGCTTGACTGTATTTTTTTCCAGTCAAAGTGGGGTCTTTTTTTTGTACTTTTGGGGCCATAGAAGGTGCAAACGGTCTTCGTTTTTCAAAAACGAATAGGCGTTGGAAAGCTCTCAGCATGCTCTATCCAGATCTATGATCTTTTTTCTCAAAATTTTCTTTAGGTACACGAGAATTTGTTTTGAATCTTTTTTTGCTTATGCATTGCTTCCTCTTTCTCAGTTTGTACTAGGGTTTGGGGTTATCTCTTGTGGGGGGGTGTTTTTTTCTCACTTTCTGTCATTTATATCAGAAAACAAGAACACCACAACTCTCAAAACAATCAAACCCTTATGCATCTTCTGTCTATTCTGAAAGATCACATAATAATAAAAAACACAAGTAGGTACAGGTGCAAGGTTTCATGGCAGACTCCTCAGTTGAGTTACTCACATTACACAACTATCACACCTGGAAGTCTCGCATGACGAGGCTTCTTAGGTCACGAGGGTTGTGGTCTTGTCTAGATGAGGTTCAGCCTCAGTTGCAACGTCCTTTTGAGATTCTTCAACACAAGAACAAGATGGATGAAGCTATGGGTTTGCTATCCCTGCATGTTTCAGACAGTCTTCTATTTAACCTTGATATTTTGTTCACTCCTCGATCCATGTGGTTGAAGTTTGAGACACTTTTTGGGACCATTAATGAGTTCCGAGCATTACAGATTGAGGCAGAGCTAATTTCACTATTACCTGAATCATTTCCCACTATTGATGAATTTTTGACCAAGTTCAAAACTATCCGCACTATTTTACAGGGTTGTGGCAAGAATAAGTCAGACACAGAGTGCATTTACTTGATACTTTCGAAGCTTCGCAGTCCATTTCAAATATTTGCTTCTTCATTCTATTCCACCATGGATGGCCTGGGTGCTCGTTTTACCATGCCTACCTTTGATGTGTTTTGTGAGCGTTTGTCTCATGAGCAGTCACACCTTTCTCAGATAGATATGCTCTCAGGATCAAAGAACAAATCATTGGTTGCTCAGTGATCTAAGGAGAAACAAAAGCAGAAATCGAAGCCCAAGAAAGATTCTGCAGGCAGTGAGCATTCCTCCAAACCACCTCCTAAGTCTGATTCCAAACCACTTAATCCGAAACAGGGGAAATCTTCGAAGTCTGGTGAGTCTTCCTCCAAGACTAAGAAGAAATCAGGAGACACTTGCAGTTTCTGTGGCAAGGAAGGACATCTAGTTTCCAGGTGTTGGAAACGATTAGAGGCTTTAGAGGAAGCCATGCAACAACATCATATCTCCTCACCTCAGTCGTTTTCTCCTTCCACAGGGAAAGGCCATGCTCTCATTGCTCGAGCATCGACCTATGGGTCCACTTGGATTTTAGATTCTGGTGCTTCTCACCATATGACTCACACTCAACAGTTGGTCACTTCTCTTGCCTCTTGTGATACTTCACAGATTGCAGTGGATGACTTTACACAACTTTCAGTCTCGGGTTCAGGTTCTGTCTCTTTGGATGGGGGTAGTCTACAGGATGTTCTGGTTGTTCCTGACATCTCGACGAACCTCCTGTCCATTTATCAGATTTGCCATTTTGGCTCTGGTAAGACAGTTGTGTTCTCACCACATGATGTGGTTATTTGGGACCTCCATGACTCCGATTTGGTTGTGGCTACTAGGTATGTTGACACTGCATCTCGTCTTTATAGATTTGATGGATTTGAGCCTTCTGAGGGTACAGGTTCATCTCTTATAGCACACGCAGATTCAGTGAGTAAGCTTTGGCATGAGTGTTTGGGCCATGTCAATTATAGATATCTTCAGTAGATGAGTACACATGCACTTGTTCTTGGTCTTCCAAAAATTTCCTGCATAGATGGTGTTTTTCGTGGTTGTGTGCTTGACAAGCATCACAGGGATCCCTTTCCGAAGGGACGAGCCACTCGTGCTTTGACACTCTTGGAGTTGATTCATAGTGACCTCATGTCATTTCCCACTCCTTTTTCTGGGGCCAAGTATGTACTCACATTCATTGACGACTTCTCTAGACGCACATGGGTGTACTTTCTTAAGTACAAGTCTGATGTCTTTGATTCCTTTCGAATTTTCAAGACATTTGTAGAGAAGCAATCTGGGCTTTCTATTCGGCGGATACGTACAAATAATGGGGGGGAGTATGTGAATCAGGCTTTCAGAGATTTTTGCACTGAGCATGGTTTGTAGCATTAGTTTACTATTCCCTACACCCCTCAGCAGAATGGTGTCACTGAGAGAAAGAACATGACTTTATGGGAGATGGTGAATTGTATGATTCAGTCCAGGTCCATGGATCCATCCTTTTGGGCTGAGGTAGTTAATTGTGCCAATTATATTCAGAATCGGATGCCTCACAAGGCGATTCGACATATGACTCCTGAGAAGGTTTGGTCTCATGACAAGCCTGATGTTTCATCATTTCGAGTATTTGGTAGTGAGGCACGTGCATTTATTCCTGATGCTCAGAGGAGAGCCATGGAGCGGAAGAGTCGACCCCTCATTTTTGTCGGCTATTGTGAGGATGTTAAGGCGTACAGGTTGTTTGATCCTGTTTCGACAGGATGTCCAGTTTGATGAGTGCCTTCCCACAGTGGATACCCTGTCTCCAGTGTCTACTTCACTACCTACTCCTCACATTGCAACTCTTCAGGATTATGTTGAGGATGTTGATGATCCACCATCTCCACCTCCACTTGCTCCACCTCAGATGCCCAAATGGGCTCACTTTACTGTTGAGGCAACAAGATCTATGGCAGGTGATCCTTTAGACACTCGTCACACCCGTTCTCATACTGCAGGTTCTAGTCTTTTGAGTCATGCTCTTTCCGAGGATCCTTAGAAGTTTTCAGAGGCGACAGGTCACCCTGAGTGGGATAGTGCTATGGAGGAGGAGTATTCTTCTTTGATGAGGAATAGTACTTGGGATCTCTATCCTCTTCCTAAGGGCAGAAAGATGGTTTGGTGCAGATGGTTATATTGCACCAAGTATGATGCTGATGGTTCTATTGATAAGTACAAAGCACGTCTTGTTGTAAAGGGTTTCTCGTAGGTTGAGGGTATTGATTACTCCGAGACATTTGCCCCTATCGCCAAGATGAATTCTATTCGCTTTGTACTATCACTTGCAGCTTCTAAGGTCTGGTCCATTTATCAGATGGATGTGAAGAGTGTGTTCTTGCATGGTGACTTACAGGAGGAGATCTATATGTAGCAGCCTTAGGGATTTGTGCAGGATGCTTCTTTGGTTTGCAGACTTCGACATTCATTATATGGTCTCGAACAGGCCCCTCGGGCTTGGTATGAGAAAATGTACTCTTTTTTGCTCTCCACTGGTTTCACACGTCATTCTGATCCCACAGTCTATATTCAGAATCTTGAGGGTGAGATCCTGATTCTTGTGCTATATGTTGATGATCTCCTCATCACAGGTAGCTCATCCTCTATGATTCAGCATACTCAACGAGCTTTGATGGAGCAGTTTGAGATGACAGATCTCGGTCTTCTGTACTATTTTCTTGGTCTTCAGGTGATTCAGTTTTCTGATGGGATCTCCATTTACGAGTAGAAGTATGCTCTTGATATGCTTCAACGCTTTGGCATGCTTGATTGCAAGCCTGCCCCCACACCTTTTCAGTTAGGGGTTGTTTTGACTACTACTTGCCCCACTCCATAGATTCTACACTTTATAGGCAGTTGGTTGGCAGTTTGTTGTACCTGACTCACACTCATCCTGATCTTTCCTTTGCAGTTGGCCTTGTCTCTTGATTCTCCCATGAGAGTCACTGGCAAGTTGCCAAACGTATTTTGAGGTACATTCAGGGCACCATTTCTTATGGCATTCACTACACATTAGGGGATCCTCACAATTTTGGCTACATTGACTCAGATTGGGTTGGTGATGTCAATGATTGAAAGTCTACTTCTGGCTTTGTTTTCTGTCTTGGCTCTGGTCCTATCACATTGTCTTGCAAGAAGCAAACTGCTCATGCATTATCATCTACAGAGGCTGAGTACCGAGCTGTTGTGCTCACTAGTTAGGAGCTTTTATGGCTTCGACAGTTGATGACCGAGTTTGGTTTTCCTCCTGATAGTCCCTCTATTCTTTGGTGTGACAATCAGAGTGCTATACACATTTCTCGCAACCCGGTGGAGCATCAGAGGAAAAAGCACATTGAGCTTCATATGCATTTCATCAGACAGTTGATTTAGGATGGTTCTCTCATCTTAGAGTATATTCCCACTGCCGAGTAGGTTGCAGACATCTTCACGAAGCCTTTTGCATCGCCGCGCTATCTTCAGTTGCGCTCTATGCTTGGGGTGAAGGAAGTTGTCCTTGGGGGGTCTTTATGAGGCCTTCCTTCCTTCATGTTTCTTTATGCATGTTCTTCTATCTCTTTTTGGAGAGGAGTTTTTTCCCACTGGGTTTTCTCTTTTTTCTCCGTTTCATAGAGATTTCCTTGTACTTGGGTACCTGATCTGGCCTTGTTGCCCAGACCCATTGCTTTTTGCTTTCAGTAGCTTCTTCTAGGTTTTAGCTTCTCCCTAAGTCTAGCTTAAGGGGGGGTGTTAGAGTAATTGGTTATTTACTTGATTAATTAAACAATATTTGGTTAATTAATTAAGTTCCCTTTTATCTCTTTTACACTTAAGCTAACTTTAGGTGCATAATAATTAATTATTTTATTAATTATTAATGTGCAAGCCTAGGGTTTTCCTTTTTAGGTTTTTTTGACCTATATGAGGTTGTAAACTTTTCTTTTGTAAATTAATTCTTTTACACATTGGAAATATTTAGCTCCACATCTTTGAGCATTTTTTATGTGTTGCTTCTCTTTGCTTCTCCCTGTAACAGGTGTTTTTAGCTTGCAGAGATCTTTGAGCTCCTTCATACCCTATGATGATGAGACCTTAAAGGAGTTGGATTTTTGGAGATCCACACAAGCCTGCATTCCCAACTGATCTTGCATTAGATTGCCTCATTCCACTTGATGGTGTTGACAACATACCCTATGATGATGAGACCTTAGAGGAGTTTGAATATGATACAAAACTTGAGTGTCTTGATGATCCAAAGACTTCTCCTGCAACTCCTTCTCCTATTGAGATCACATAGTCATCTTTTGTTGCTGATTCATTGAATACTACCGGTGATTCATTTCAATAGGTATCCATTTGTCTTCCCGATTGGGATTCCTACTTATCAGACATTGCATCTTTGTTTGTGGAATCTCAAATTTCAGATTTGGAAGACCAATTTGAGGGTTTATGGTGCAGGAGCACCATTGGTACAAGATGGTCAAATCAAATTGTTAAGGTCTAGGTTATTGAAGAATTTTGTTTAGAATAAGGTCTCTAAGACCATTTGGTGATGTATTAAGTCATTAGTGATGTGGTTTAGGTGTCTAGTTGGTCAAGTTTTCAAAATGTGCAAAATATGTTAAGTTGTCAAAGGGAGTTGATGTAAGGTTTTAAAAATTCATTATAGAGGAAGACCAACGATCACCTCTTTCAAATGTTAGTTTTGGAAGTTGAAGAAGTTTGTTTTGAGAGGGAAACATTATAAAATGTCTTGAGAAAATCGAATGAAGGTTGATCTCTGGATTGGAAAGAAGACTTGATCATTAAAACTTAGATTTTCTCCATTTTTCTGTATTTTCCACACACTGTAAAGCTTGTAACTCGGTGGGATTGATAAGAAATATTAGGTTTTGGTGTGGAGATGGTGATATAGTGAAGGGGAGGTCTGGAAATAAATTGGGTGTGAAGCCCTAAGAGTAAATTTTGAGTTTTCCTTATGGAAATTAGAGGTTTTAGTATGCCAAATTGAGTTTTGTGAAAGGGCAACACTATTTTATGATGTTTTGAGCATGTGCGGGTTAAATAAGCCCTATTGGAGGTGTCGATAAGTTTGCAAGAGTGTGGGAAAGGCATTTTTCAATAAACCCCTAGGGTTTAGGCTAAAATGGAGGGTTTAATAGTTTACCCCTTGTATAGTGGTATCTTTGAGATCTGATTGTGGATTTAGTGTTTTTAGCACATTAGAATTGCTGCCCCAAGAGTTGGTAGAGTTTGGACAAGTGTAGAGAGTGGTCTCTTTGTAAAAGTGGCCTAATTTGAGGCCTAGAAAGTGAGAAATCCTTGTTTTGAGAAAGTTGTCACAAAACAATCATTGGTGAATTGATAATATGTTGTTATGCTTTGTAATGGGTCCTTGATGTGAATGGAATTGTGGATTGAAAGGAGGTGTTGGTGAAAAGATACCCGATTGAGTGGATTCCCTATGCTATAAGGGAAAGAGTTGATTTGGTGAAGTGGTGAAATTTTGAAGAGTTTGTGATTTGAAAATTGTGTTTGCAGATTGGAATTGTGTGTTTGTGTGTTGTAGGCCTCCAAAGGGAAATAATACAACAAAGGAGATGAATGATTTGAAGAATCAGTACATTAAAGAGATTAGAGAACTGAAAGAGAGATTGGTAGCCTTAGAAACCAACAAGAGAAGAGAAGCAGTTGAGAGTAGTGAATTAGAGGAAGAAGATGATGAAGAGTTTGAAGATGTTGAAGAACTTGATCTAGAAGATCAGAGAATGGGCAAGTTGATAAAGGTACTAAAAGGTGACAAATACAAGGTAAAAATTGATGTGCAAAAGTTTGGTGGTAATTTGAATGAAGATGAATTGTTAGATTGGATAGCTTCTTTAGATAACAATTTTGAAAGTGAAGAGATTCTTGAAGAACAAAGAGTAAAGATTGCCAAAACAAAGCTTAAGGGTCATGCACTTGTATGGTGGGATTATCTATAGTCAGAAGGAAGAAAACAAGGCAAGTCCAAGATTGTGGATTGGGACAAGATGGTGGCTAAGTTAAGAGGTAAGTTTCTCCTTTCAAATTATCAAGTTCAATTGTTTAAGAAGTTGCAAAACTTGAGACAAAAAGAAATGGATGTAAAAGCATATACTGAGGAATTTTATAGATTGAGTATGAGGTTAACCATAATGAAAATGAAGATGAGAAAATTGCTAGGTACTTGGGTGGTTTACAAATGAATATTCAGGATGAGTTTGCTTTGACTAATCCTAGAGATGTAAAAGAATGTTACAAAATGGCATTGAAGGCTAAAGAAAAGGTAAAGATAAGACAAGAGAGAATAGTAAGAGGAAGAGGCAACACCATGAGAGGAAGAGGAACTTTTTCTACTCCAAGGAAAGCAACTAAAAATCAACAAGAAGAACCAAGCAAAAGAGATGAACAAGTTGTTGATTCTAGAAATGGATATAGAGGCACAAGGGGTAGATTTGGAGGTGGAAGAAACTCTAAAACTTTTGTAGGTAGATGTTATCATTGTCAAGAATATGGACATCTTGCTTGGAAGTTCCCTGAGAAGGCTAGTTCAACAACAAGTGGAGGAGAAAGAAAACTAGATAGAAGAGCTCAAATAATTCAAGAAGATGAAGCTGAAAGTAGTTCAAGTTCAAACAAATTGATTGCAAGGGCTAAAGTTGGAGAGATGATGATGAAGAAACAAATCTTGAAGACCACAATGGAGGAAGAGTTGCTTCAAAGAAAGGCTTTATTTAGGACAACCTGCAGATGTAGAGATAAGGTATGCAAAATCATTGTTGATTCAAGTTGTACAGATAATATTATGTCTCATGAGATGGTAGAGAAATCACATTTGCAAAGAGTACCTAGGAAGAGGCCATATAGGGTGTCATGGGTTAGTGAAAATCAGTCTTTGATGGTGAGTGAACAAGCAAGGGTTGAGTTTCAGATAGGTCCATATAAAGATGAGGTTCTTTGTGATATACTGCCCATGAGTTGTCATTTATTGTTGGGAAGGCCCTAGCAGTTTGACAGGTTGGCCTTGCATAATGGTAGACAAAACACATACACCATAGAAAAGGATGGGAGAGAGTTTGTTTTAACCCCATTGGTTGAGGGTCTAGAAGATTATGGTGAGGTTGTTATGTTTGGGAGAAAGGAGTGTGTGAATGTAGGTGAAGGAAAGAACATGAATTTAGAAGCCAATGCAATGCTTGACAGGGATAAGACAGTAGATAGAAAAGGTGAGTCTAATTTATAGACAATAGAAAGAAAGAAGAAAGGTGATTTTGTTTGGCAAAGGAAAGGTGATTGTGAAAAGTTTCAGATTGATAAAATATAGAGTGAGTGTGAAAAGCCTTTGGAAAGGCATGGGAAAAGTGAAGGCGTCATGGTTGGGGTAGTTGAATGCCCTATAACACAAAACAAAGAAAAAGAACAAGCAAGGGATGATGAAAGTAAAGGGATAGTGATAAATGGTATTGGTGAAACAACAAAAAGAGACAATGAATGGTGATATGAGGATAGTAGTTGATGGTATCAAAGAGACAGTGGGTGAAAGGACAAAAGCTAGTAGTGTTGATGTGACAGAGATTAACAAGGCTGCTGGTATAGAGGTTAGTAAGGTAAATAGGACAGTTGCAAATTTGGTAAGAACTGGTAAAAGCAAAAGGACAGTGGACAGTGGTGAAAAGGCAAGTGGAGAGGACCTTAGACAGTGGATAAAGTATGAAGGACAGAGCAAGGTAACAACAGTTGAAGAAAAGCAGAATATAGATGAAGAGAAAGGTAAAATGATAGTGTTTGAAGTTGGAAAAGATGACAAACACCCCACATTTCAGAAAGAACAGTTGGAGCAAAGATCAAGTGGAGACAAAGATACCAAAAACACTGAAGAGAAAAAGGAGCTTGACAAAGGGAATCAAAGAGGACAAAGGCATGAAGACTACAAGGGTGGACATGTGACATTCAACTTTCCAAGAGACTCAGAAAAGCTTCAAGCTGGGGTGTATGGTGCAAGAGCACCATTGGTACAAGATGGTCAAATCAAATTGTTAAGGTCTAGGTTGTAGGTTGTTGAAGAATTTTGTATAGAATAAGGTCTCTAAGACCATTTGGTGATGTATTAAGTCATTAGTGACGTGGTTTAGGTGTCTAGTTGGTCGAGTTTTCAAAATGTGCAAAATATGTTAAGTTGTCAAAGGGAGTTGATGTAAGGTTTTAAAAATGCATTATAGAGGAAGACCAACAATCACCTCTTTCAAATGTTAGTTTTGGAAGTTGAAGCAGTTTTTTTGAGAGGGAAACATTATAAAATGTCTTGATAAACTCGAATGAAGGTTGATCTTTGGATTGGAAAGAAGACTTTATCAATAAAATGCAAATTTTCTCCATTTTTTTGTATTTTCCAGTTATAGCAACAGTTTGTACAGTTTGTGCAACATCTTTTTGATTCATTTATTTGTGGATTAGCATAGTATATTGTGTCTTCTCTCATTTGGATCCATTTTGAGGAATTGTCATTGAAGTTTGTGCATTTTATTGAAGTTTTCCTCTAACTGGCCAGAAACATTGTTTTTTTGAAAGTTTTGTGAGTTTCAATATGTGTTAACTCCATCCCACCTACTATGAAGCTTGTAACTCGGTGGGATGGATAGGAAATAGTAGGTTTTGGTGTGGAGATGGTGAAATAGTGAAGGGGAGGTTTGGAAATGAATCGGGTGTGAAGCCCTAAGAGTAAATTTTGAGTTTTCTTATGAAGATTGGAGGTTTTAGTATGTTAAATTGAGTTTTGTGAAAGGGAAACACTATTTTATGATGTTTTGAGCATGTGCGGGTTAAATAAGCCCTGCTGGAGGTGTCAGTAAGTTTGCAAGAGTGTGGGAAAGGCGTTTTTCAATAAACCCCTAGGGTTTAGGCTAAAAAGGAGGGTTTTATGGTTTACCCCATGTACGGTGGTATCTTTGAGATCTGATTGTGGATTCAATGTTTTTAACACATTAGAATTGCTTCCCCAAGAGTTGGTAGAGTTTGGACAAGTGTAGAGAGTGGTTTCTTTGTAAAAGTGGCCTAATTTGAGGCCTAGAAAGTGAGAAATCCCTGTTTTGAGCAAGTTGTCACAAAACAATCATTGGCGAATTGATAATATGTTGTCATGCTCTGTAATGGGTCCCTAATGTGAGTGGAATTGTGGATTGAAAGGAGGTGTTGGTGAAAAGATACCCGATTGAGTGGATTCCCTATGCTATAAGGGAAAGAGTTGATTTGGTGAAGTGAAATTTTGAAGAGTTTGTGATTTGACAATTGTGTTTGTAGATTGGAATTGTGTGTTTGTGTGTTGCAGGCCTCCCCCTACTGCATCTATTTATCTCTCTTATTTGATAATAGTCATGTATCAACTATTATCACTTCATATTTTCTTTGGAGTTGGTTCAAGATCAATTTCCATTTATTCTTGGTTTGTCACAGTTTGTTTTTGATTGGGCATGTGTAATGTCGTAAAATTGTACCCCGTGCCAATTTCACATTTGCGCATTTGACCCTTGCATTTATGGCCCCTAGCCGCATTTATGACAAGAAACTTATGGATTGGAATTTTACGATTTCGACCCCATAAGGACCAATGCTGAAGTGACAATAGTCTGTCACCTTGTTTCTTGTGAAATGATGAGTTTGATGTTTGCACGGCTCACGAACGTCTACGTGACACACTAGTGTCCCTATACTTTTGTGATTTCAAATGAGGATTCTTGGAATCTTTGATCCGTGACACGTGTCTTTGTGGTCGATTTTTGAGAGAAACAACTCCCGCCCATGCAATTGAGCAAAACCTTTTATTTTCACCCTCCTTCATTCATTCTATCACTCTCTGATTCTAGCTCTCTCCTCTTGCTCTTTTATTCTCTCGATCTCGTCTCGACGATGAAGCTCTGCTAGATTGAAGATCCTCCAACAACCAAAGCTCTCTTGCAAGCACTCAACATTGTGTCTATCAAGCCAAGAAGGGGTCGCAGAATGTTGGTAATGCTCTCTTGGTTCTTGTCTATTTGGTATCGTATTCTCTATTATTGGTAACACTCTCTTGGTTCTTATCTCCTAAGCGGGGCTTGCTTTTACCACTTTGTTTCTTATCCTATGATACGGGTTCTCCTCCCAAGTTGGGTTTGCTTTTATCACTTTGAGCGTCTACTTAACTATGTGTCTATTATTCTATTTATCTATTTGTCAATCCGTGGAGGTGGGAACACCAAAATGGGGGTTTGACTGTGGCAAGCCCCAAAACCGCCCCAACATTTTTCTTCATTCGCCTTGTGTGCAAGTTGGTTGTGCGGAGCTTGGAGGAATGTTTCAAAGTGTAGGACCCTTTGTAAGTTGGTCCTCTAGCTTCTTTGTCTTTTATCAACATTTCCTATTTTCTATTAATTGAGTAGGTTAAACAAACCTCAGATCTAAATCAGTTAGCAGATCCTTTGTAATTCTATCCAAGGGTTCAATGCTCTGTCCATACAAGACGCTAACGCATCTTTGGGACTTTGATGCGCCATGTTGGTGTCTCACTCCCGTGTTTCTGCCTTTGGCCGAGAACTTCTCCCTTTGTGATAAGAATCTTAGTGATCTATTCTTTCAGTTCTTGAATGTGTATGTCTGTTACTATTTCTGATATTTTGTCTTCAATTCTTTTTGTGAAATTTCTTCATCCTTCTCTCCAATCCACTAAGTTGAGGTAGTTTAGGGTAGTTCATTCCCTGGGACTCTCTTGGTAAGCAAGAGACTCGTGAGTAGCGAAACCCCTTCTCTACATATTTGGTGAACCTAACGTGAAACATATCAGATCTTTTTTTGTAATGTTTTAATATCTATGATAATGCTTTCTCTTAGGAGGATTTCAATATGCTAGATGATGCCCTAGATGATTTCTTAGGGGCATCGTATCCTATCCATAGATCTAAACAAACTTCCTTTTCACAATCATCTACTTCCTCTCCTCTTTGCTAGTTGATAAGTCAATGAATGTGGTGGTAGTATCTGTGGCCCCTAAAAAGCCTAAGAGACTCGTCGTTTACTTGACTCCGGCTAGCCCTTCTCCCAAAATAATTCATTATATTTGTGGGGTTCAAATCTCTAATGGATCGTCAGACCTCTACATGAGATTCTTAAAAGCTGCAGATTCTTATAATGTCGTAGGGCACACATATAACACTAGAAGAAATCAATAGAATTTGGATCAATTTACTTCTCAATCTACTTCGGTTCCTACTTCTCTACCACTTTCACAACCAAGTCTTCCTTCAACACCTAAATCCATGACTAAAGCACCTGGTGATTATGATCTTGTTGAGCAACTTTATGTTACTCTTGCCAAGATTTCATTATGGGATTTGCTTTAGTCTACTCTAGTTTATCAAGGTATGCTCTATGAAGCCTTGCAAAATATCCTCTTGCCTGCCTCCGCTAAGCCAACAAATGTTAATGCCTTGATGGCTCATATTTGTGCAAATTCTCCAAAGATTACGTTCAATCCACAAGAACTCGTGCCCCTAGATGTGCAGAAACAAGTAAACCCTTTGATGATTATAGTTAACATTAACAACATTGGTATTAGACATGCTCTCGTTGACACCATTTCGACTCTCAACATATGTGGCATAGATTTATTACCTAAGATCAAGAATGATTCCTATTCTTTAGCTACTTCATCTCTATACATTTGTGGATTCGATAATGTTGGTAATCAAGCCTTGGGCACGATAATCTTGCCTTTGAGGCTAGGACCCGTTACCATACCCACTCGGGTATATGTGATGCCTGGTCCCTTACTTTATATTATTCTTTTGGGAAGACCTTGGATTCATGCTTTGGGGGCTATAACCTCTACCTTACATCGTTGCATAAAAATTGTTGCTAGTAATAAATTTATTACAATCAAGGTTGACCCCGAGGCTGTGCACCTCTTTAAGTTGGTAGCTATTGGTTGAGTCTTAGTTGTTTCAACCCTTAAGAATTGTATTTCGTCATTATCTTTTGATGCGTTGGCGTGCTCTTTAGTGGTGCTCACCTTGAAGGCTACCCTTGAAGCATGTGTCCCTAAAGAAGAACAACCTGGAGTAAAGAGTCCTAATTCTTCCCCTTCCACGTCTTCTTCCAAATCAGATGCATGTCTTGGTGACGATTGGGTGTCCTTGGATTTCTTTGATTTCTTCATCAGAGAATATAAAGTCGACCTTATCAGCCTTGACCTTCCGACAGTCTCATACACCTTTGCTAAAAAGGTTGATCGTCTTCCTGCTGAGAAGGACAATTGGGATCCTTTTAAGGAAAGTAATTGTACTCCTGCTAAGGAAGATAATCAAGCTTCTACTGAGGAAATTAATGTTCACAACCCTGTCAAGAAAGATGGTCATGATCCTATGGATATGTTTGACATTCATTGGTGGAATGAATCTCTCTATGTTGATCTGCCTTCTTAGGCTTTGCAAACACGATACAACCCAGTTATGAACTAGTCTCTAAATATGGTTATAATTGTGGGCGTATTGAACAAAGAATTCAAGTCCCTATCTAAAGTTAGACTTTGCAAGCGTAACTTGGGGTTGGGATGTTCTTTTGAACAGTCTATGAATAAACCATGGTGGAGAGTTAACATGATCTCTACTAAGCCTCTTAATCTAGTTCATCCTCAACTAATTGAGAGTAAAGTAGGACCTGATGGAGTTTCCCTAGATGGTTTCTCTTTGAAGGAAGCGCTAGAAGAATTCTTAGGTGTCTACTCCCATCTACTTTCTTTTCACCATAAATGACGATTCTCATATCACTTACACAAATAGGCGTACTTTGGAGAATTCGTTGTGTGGACGAGGAGGCTCCTTTATCTAATATCGAGAATGATGTTCCTATTTCCCATCTTGAAGACCGTAGTTCTCTTCTTAAAGGAGATACTACTGATGTTTCCATGGATCTTAAATCTTTGGAAAAGGTAATTAAGATTGGGAAGTGTCTTTCTCTAAAAGAGTCTAGGCAAAATTTTGAGTTATTACATTTTTATCTTGATATCTTTGCTTGGTCATATGGGGACATGCCCAATATTGATGAATCTGCAGTGGCTCATAATATCATCCTTGGTCTCGATGCTAAGCTTGTTAAGAAAAAGATCTGAAAGATGAATCCCAAGGTCACATTGTTGGTTAAGACTAAGATAGAGAAGCTATTAAAAGTAGGCTTTATCCGTCCTATTGACCATTTGCCTTGGATATTGAATATTGTTGCTATTAGTAAGCTTGATTGTTGTATTCACATTTTTATTGACTTTTGTGATCTCAATAAAGCTTCTCTTAAAGATGATTTCCATTGCGTAATATCAATATGATTGTAGATTTGATTGCAGGCCATGCCTTGTCCTTCATGGATGGCTTCTCGGGTTATAATCAAATTCATATTAATTTGAAGATCAGTATAAGACAACCTTCACTACCGTGTGGGGTACGTTCTGTTATATGGTCATGCCACATTTGTATTAAAGAATATAGGTGCAAATTACCAATATGTGATGGCCCTAATCTTTCATGATTTCATTCACAAAATTCTAGAAGACTATGTTGATGACATCCTGGCTATGTCTATGACTCGTCTGGATCATGTAGAAAACTTTTGTCTTATTTTTGAAATGCTTCAACTCTATAAGATGAGACTAAATCCTCTTAAGTGCATTTTCGATGTTGACGCTAGCAAAATTTTGGGGTTCATAGTTTCCCATTGTGGAATTGAAGTTGACACAAATAAGATTGACGCCATTGTTAACATGCCTCCACCTAAGAACATATCTCAACTACATAGTTTGCAGGGGAAGATTCAAGAAATTCGTAGATTCATATCTAAGTTGGTTGATTGTGCCCTTCCCTTCAAGCATTTGTTGAAGAAAGATGTTTGTTTTCAATGGGATGATGAGTGTGAAAAAGATTTTGAGTCCATAAAAAGTTATTTGGCAAACCCTCCTATCTTAATGCCGACTATGTAGGATAGAACCTTTCTACTTTATCTTGTTGTGTCACCTTATGCCTTAGCCACTTTGTTGGTTAAGTATGATGATGATGGTAAAGAAAGGGTGGTCTACTATATTAGCTGCATTCTTGTTGATTATGAATATCATTACTCTGCCATGGAGAGAGTGTCTTGCTCTCGTCTTTGCAACCCAGAAGTTTAGACATTATCTTCTCCATGCTAAAAATCACATTATTGTAAAAAGTGATCTTCTAAAGCATCTGTTCACTAGAACCCATCTTGCTGAGAGATTGGCGAAATGGGTAATGTTGCTTTTTGAGTTTGACATTAATTTTATAACTCAGAAATCCATTAAGGTTCAAGTTGTTTCCGATCAATTAGTAGAGGCTCCCTCATCTTGCTCTTACCCTAGTCTGGATTTATTTTTGGATGAAGAGCTTTTTAAGACCAATCTTGACCCTGTATGGGAGATATATTTTGATGGATTGAGATGTCAAGATGGCTCCAGTGCGGGGGTAGTTTTGATCTCGCGTAAAGGCAAGCCAGTTCCACTATCCTTTCTATTGGAATTTCATTGTACAAACAATATCACTGAGTATGAAGCCCTTATTGCTGGCTTATGTGCTACAAATGCATTAAACATCAAACATCTTCACATACATGGTGATTCTAAACTCATTGTAAACCAAATCATAGGGGCATATCAAGCTAAGCAGAATAAGCTATCTTAGTATCGAGACTTGGCCTTATCCTTGCTTGATCGCTTCTCCTCTTTCACGATAGATAGTGTTCCTAGGAGAGAAAACCAACATGCGGATGCCATGCCGAGTGTTGCCTCCCTTGCGCCTTTAGATAAGGATCTAGAAGAATACCATTTCATGGTTCATATTCTTCGCTCTCCTGTTGTCTTAGATCAACCTAAATCTGATGCTCTTATGTGTGCTCACGTGGACTCAAAGGAGTGGTATTCTAACATTTACAATTATCTGAAGACTGGAAACTGTCTCGATGATGTGATTAAAAATGATCACACTCAAATATGAAAGTTTGCAGTTTGATATGTTGTATTTTTAGATGTTCTTTATTGAAAATCTTATAACAATTTACTTATTTAATGTCTAACTAAAGAGGAAATACCCCTTGCCCTTAAGGAAGCCTACTCAAGCTCTGGGGGTGTGCATTTTGGTGGTAAATCCCTAGTGCAAAAAATGATTCATATGGGATACTTTTGGCAAATGATGGACCAAGACTCTTTTTCCTTTGTCAAGAACTATCCTAAATGACAACAACATAGTCGTCTCATTCATGCTCTTTCTTAAGAGCTTCAATGTCAGACCTCTCCTTGGCCCTTCACAAAATGGGGGTTGAATATTATTTGTAAAATATCACCTCCTTCTAAGGGACATGTCTTTATCATCACTACTATAGATTACTTCACGAAATGGGTTGAAGCTATTCCACTTTGGACCATAAATGTTGAAGCCATCTGTAGTTTTCTTTTGAACAATATCATTGCTTACTTTGGATTTCCTTCTAGCCTTATTTTTGACAATGGTATGACATTTAAGAACAAAGAGGTGAAGCAATTTTTGGAGAAGTTTTACATTCAACATAGATTTTCTACACCATACTATCATTAGTCTAATGGTAAAGTTGAAGCGTCTAATAAAACTCTTGAGCTCATTCTCCAAAAAATAGTAAACAAACATGGTGAATATTGGAATACTTAATTAACTTATGTGTTGTGGGCTTATTGCACGAGTGTTCGTACATCGATGGGAACAACATCATATAACCTTGTGTATGGCACCAAGGTTATTTTGCCTTTAGAATTGGAATTTCCATCTTTGCGAGTTTCTCTTAAAGGCCTAATTGATGATGAGACTTACTGTACTAATCGTTTGCATAAGCTTGAGTTGCATGATGAGCGCCAATTGTTGGCCCTTAATCATCTTAAGGCTTATCAACGATCACTTTCTAAACACTAAAAGCAAGGTGTTCTTCCTAGGACTTTCAAGGTAGGTGACCTAGTTCTCTATGAGAATAAGAGAAATGTAAACACGCCGCTTGATCAAAAGGGAAAGTTCAATCCTAATTGGTTAGGCCCTTACATTATCACCTCTGTGTATGGTTTTGGTGCTTATGAATTGTCGTTTATGGATGGAATGCCTCTAAAAAACCTGTCAATGCGATGCATCTTCGCTGATACTATGCATAGTGTCCATGTGTCATGTGTGTAACACTCATCCCTTGTGAATCACAATGTATCATATTGTGGCATTCATTCATTAACACATTGTTACATACTGTATTATGATGTACAAACATGTGTGTGTGTTAATTTTTTTAATTAGGAATTACATACATACATGGGTTATTATGCTATGTGTATGTGCATTGCATTTTATTACATCTTTTGGTTAGGCAATTAGATCATGATAGCATCTAATCTAAACATACATCCATAATTACAACATCCATCACATAATCATACATGAAAGTAAAAGCATACACATAAAGATGAACACTATGATGTTGGAAACATAATCTCATATATATATATATCAAGTGTAGATCATGTACATGTATTGCACCACTGTCATAAAAAAATAGTGGTGGTTGCATATTTGTCAATGTCTATACATCAAAAATAATGCTATACAATATATGTCGTCAGTACAAAAATGGTGTGTATCAAAATGGGTGTCTAAGCTCTAGGCATGTGGCTCCCTAAGCCCTTTGGTCTTGATGGTGAGCATGGTCGAGGCTAGACGGTGGAAACAGAGCGGGATCAGTGTGACCGTGAGACTGACATGCTAGCTCAGAGTCCTCTGATCTCCGCCTGCAATGAGGCTATTGGTATCTTTGCTCTCCTCAGGGCCAGTCTCAGGTCCGGATCGACTGTCGACATCACAGTTGTTGGATGTGTTGTGAGGTAATTGAATTGGCTGTGAAGAATTTCACATGCCTCCATGACACTCTCAACTCTCATCCTCGCCCCGTCTCTCTCGGTGAGTGCAGTTTGTAGCTCCACTGATTGTTGATCCCTCTATCTAGTGAGGCTTGTCACATCAATAGTCATCTAGATGACCTCTACCTACGCCTCCTCGTATACCTCTAGGATAGTCTCCTAGATAGGCACGACAGGGGCTACCTCTGAGATGCATTATACGATGAATGCAGTCCACTCCTGTGTATCCACTGCAACCACAAAGAAAATGGACTCATCAATATATATATATATATATATAATAACAAGATGAAACTGAAAGTACTACAAAAGAAATAACATAAACAAATCTGGTACTTGGATCCCCGACTTGTTAATGTGGGACAGGGGGAGGAGGAACGCTAGGTCTTGCACCTCCTATGTTGGATGTTTTTGCTGCTATTGCCACCATCAGACTAACAAGAGTTGATGGCACTATTGTTGAAATTGGGATGGTTGGTGGAGGGGATGACAACCTCCATCGCCAACTCGGCCTCATCACCGTTGTGCCCGCCTCAACTTTTTACAGCTTAGTGCCACTGTCTTAACCTTCGTCTCCTCCTCTCGTTGGTACTGCCTCCTCTTGTACAACGACATCTCCCCTAGGGGTATTTGTCGAGAAAATCAAAGTAGGACCGTACCACTACCACCAAGTCTTGAAGCCTCATGCCACACCAATGTCGTCTACAAGTAGCATCAAAGCCTAGTCTTGATCCTCTGCCTTATCGCTAGTGGGGATGACATCGGCTATGGTGGGACACCAATGATTGCCCAGCTTGGCGGCGCTCCTGACTACTCGGGTGTACGATGGAACAATCGACGGAATGGTTTGTATAATGTCGAACTGTCATGCCACCCGGATCCAATAAAAAGGCATAATAAAAAAAATCAGTATGACTAAGTAAAAAGGGGTTGTGCTACATGTTTCATAGGTATCTACGGTCGTCCACCCATCTCATCGCTTTATATGGCCTCCATCTAATCTAGTTGGCCCGCAATGTATCAATCTAAAGTCTCCAAAACTGTAAATCTCCATATCTCCACTAGCGAACAAGCTCGTATTAGTGTGCCATCGGAACACTATGGTCCCTCACTCATGGATATCTGGCTGGTCGGGTGCAAGTGATGTGAGCGAATGCCCACACCTGTAATAATATGCACATGGTGAGGCTTGTGTACTTAGAATGCATGAACCTTCCTAGCTCGTGGTACATGTGTTGGGTATGTGCAGGATCATCATGGAAAAAACAGGCCCTTAAGTGGCAAAAAATTCAAAAAAATCAGTGTTAGGCAACTTGACGTAAAAATTTGAATAAGTTATCTATATTATTTCAAAAATATGTAAAAATATAATTTGTCTAAAATTGAATGTAGTTTCTAAACTACTAGGTTTATTTAAAATAAATAAAATCTATTTGGTGAAAATTTGAAATTTCAATGCATCTTAAATTTCGGAAAAAAAAAATAAGTAGGTGTTTGTCTAACCACCCTAACCATAATAAAATGATAATATTTTTTATAAGATTTTATATATAAGTAGAGGACTCATGTCGAATGTGATGCATATTTTTGTAATTTTTTTCCAAGTAAATAATTAATAATGAATTTTTTATTACAAATTTTAAAAATATAAAAACTCGTATGTCCCACCTTAACTTGGACAAAACTTCATGAAATTTATTTTTTCCTCCGGCGAAAACATAGAATGTGATGCATATTTTAGATTCAAAAATGTGATATCGTTTGAAAGTTATAGATGTTTTTCAATCACCTATCGATTAGGTTTTAGTCATAATTCTAATAGAAAATGAATAATAATTATTTATTAAATTCAAATTAAAGCATAATTTATATTGGGAAAGTTGAGAATATCCTCTAAAACCCTTTTCATTTCATCAATTTTGGGTAAAATAAAAGTCATCGCCACATACCCTACTACCCATAATATTGCCACTTTTGGCCCATCATGATCTTGCACATACCCTGTTCCAACATGCTTTGGCCCCATGTGTAGATGGTGTGTCACTCTTCCATCTCTTTGATGGTGTGGATGAGGTACCTATGAAGGTGAGAGCCTCACCCATCCATGGTCACCCGCATGGCAATTGTCTCCACCATCGCCCTCCGTACAAGGGGGACCGCCACACTACCCTACTCGAACCAGTGTATGTGAATTTGGCTAGTCTTATCGCCAAGGTCAGTACGTAGTGTTGGATGCCCTCAAAACACTCCTAGGTGGAGTGCATATTCTCCAGAGCCACCTGTCGTCGACAGATGGGGAGGTCAATGATGTGGTAGATGTCCTCCAAGGTGATGGCCATCTCACCCGTAGGAAGGTGGAATGTGGAGGTGGTCGAGTCCCACCGCTCCACCAAGGCCATCAACATGTGATCATGATACATCTCTAGCATGGTGTAGGCATACCATAAGCCTACACGGTGAAGATGCCCTTTCACGGTCGGGGACATGCGCTGCGCTTGGTCACTGGTCAACTGTAGAACCCGTCTATTTCCATGCTCTCTCATCTCGGGGTAATCTCAAGGTAACCGTAGGAAAGTGGAATGTGGAGGTGGTCGAGTCCCACCGCTCCTTCAAGGCCATCAACATGTGATCATGATATATCTCTAGCATGGTGTAGGCATACCATAAGCCTACACAGTGAAGATGCCCTTTCTCAGTCGGGGACATGTGTTGCACCTGGTCACGGATCAACTGTAGAACCTGTCTATTTCCATGCTCTCTCATCTCGGGGTAATCCTGCAAAATAGAAAGTAGATTCAAGTTAGATCTCTCTATTTCAAAAACTTCTATCTTTTGCATCAATTTGTTTTCTAAGTATGACCTTTGGGATGCGTGTGCAATGCATTATTGTCTGAGGTCCACCATTGGAAGTTGGCTAGATGCCAATGCATATGGTGGAATCCAACACGACCGAAGGTCCCCAACGTGCAAGCGAGATTCTTGTGCGCCGACGAGACACATTTGCATTGTCAGGATGCCTACGCTCCTCGAATTGAAATTTTTTTACTAAAAATTGCTATAAAATATGAAAACAAAATTTTTCGGACTCACCTAATTGATCACACATCCCTCGGCAATTGCTTGTCGTAGATGCTCGATATGTGGGTCCTCCAAATCTCATTTACGAGGCATTTTGTTGAATTTTCTCTCACAAAAGACAACAAAACACTCGCAATGAATAGTGAAAATGACCCTTCTAGGGCCCATCCGGATATATACAAACCCTCCCCCGAGGCCCATTTTTCTTGGCGATCATGGTCCCATCTTTTTTTTTCCTGAATTTACCCCACCAAGCTGGGGGCAAAGTCAGGAAGGGACATACACTCACTTCATCACATTTTTCTTCCAAACCGCTAGATTTTTCTTGAGCATTCTTCTTGCCTTGGTAGCTTCTTTCAATTTTTGAGTTGTCTTAAATTTGAGTTTTGTCAAATGGACTTTCACGTCAAATATTGTGGTTTCTCGTTGAGCTCGATCGATGGGGGCATCATTAGTACCTACCTGCTTGACCTTTGTGACCTCTAGAGTATCCATTTGGCACCCAATTTTTTTTAATTTTTTGAGTTTTCTCTAATATTCTACTTTCTACTTTAGTGTAGCTGAGTTTTCCGAAAGATCAGCTCACTAAAGTGAGGGAAAAATGCAAAGTCATAAAATTGCACCCCGTGGAAATTTCATGTTTGCGCATTTGACCCTTGCATTTATGGCGCCTAGCCGCATTTATGACAAGAACCTTATAGGTTGGAATTTCGTGATATCGACCCCATAACGACCAATGATGAAGCGACAATAGTCTGCCACCTGTTTGCTTGTGAAATGATGATTCAGATGCTTGCGCAACACACAAACGTCCATGCATCGTGCTAGCATCCTTGTTCTTTTGTGAGTTCAAATGAGGAATCTTTGACCCATGACTCGTGTCCCTATGGTTGATTTATGAGAGAAATGGCTCCTCTTGCCCATGCAATTGAAAGAAAAAATTTCTTTTCACCCTCATTCATTCATTCTATCACTCTCTGATTCTAAATCTCTCCTCTTTCTCTTCTATTCTATCGATCTCATATCTATGACGAAGCTCTATTGTATTGAAGATCCTCCAACAACCAAATCTCTCTTGCAAGCACTCAACATTGTGTCTATCAGGCCAAGAGGGGGTCACAAACTATTGGTAATGCTCTCTTGGTTGTTGTCTATTTGCTATTGTGCTCTCTATTGTGTGTCTTATCTTGTGGTGCGAGCTCTCCTCCTGAGCGGGGCTTGCTTTTACCACTTTGTGTCTTATCTTGTGATATGGATTCTCCTCCCGAGTAGGGTTTTCTTTTATCACTTTGAGCATCTACTTAACTTTGTGTCTATTATTCTATCTATCTATTTGTCTGTCTAGTGGTATGTGGAGGTGGGAACACCAAAATGGGGGTTTCACCACGCCAAGCCCCAAAACCGCCCCAACAATTTTCCTTGTTTTCCTTGTGTGCAGGTTGCTTGTGCAAAGCTTGAAGGAAGGTTTCAGAGCACATGAACCTCTGTAAGGTTGTCCTCTACCTTCCTTGTCTTTTATCAACATTTCATGTTTTTTGTTAATTCAGAAGGTAAAATAGACCTCAGATCTTAATCAGTTAGCATATCCTTTGTAATTCTTTCCAAGGGTTCAGTGCTATGTTCATACAGGACACCAACGCACCTTTGGGACTTCAACGTGTCGCACTAGCGTCCCACTTCCGCACTGTCATCCTTTGGCCAAGTACTTCTCCTTTTGTGATAAGAATTTTAGTGATTTTTTCTTTCAGTTCCTAAAGGTGTTTGTCTATTACTATTTTTGATATTATGTCTTCAGTTCTTTCTTTGTAATTTCTTCATCCTTCTTTCCAACCCACTAAGTTGAGGTAGTTTAGGGTAGTTCATTCCTTGGGACTCTCTTGGTAAGCAAGAGACTCGTGAGTAGAGAATCCCCCTTCTCTACAACATGTACCTGATTGGATTGTGGCATCATATTCATCATCCAAGAACTTGGCAACACATGACCAAATTTCAGAGACACAATCTTCATACATATAGATTTCTCTTCCTACCATTTCCTATTTGGAATGAGAAGCATTCCTGCATTTGTACTTGGTGTATCTTCTTCCCAAGGGGAGAAACATTGTTTGTAGGCATTGGATTATGTTTTGTCTTCAGACATTAACCATATTTGCAGGTGATTACATATTGTGGGGGACATATATTGTCTCTCTTTTTTCCTCTTATGGGGGGTCATTGATTATATACATGATGGATGGAGTCCTTGGGGGTATCATTGAGTCCTCCATACATCATCTTGTTTCTTTTGTTTCTATTCTCTCTTTTGGAGAGGAGTTTTTTCCCACAAGGTTTTCTCCTTTTCTTCGTTTGTGAGAGATTGCATTTGCATTTGTAAATGGGTAACTAACATGGCCTTGCAGCTACAACCCATCTTCATCTTCATAGCTAGTTTGC
Organism: Sequoia sempervirens; assembly: GCA_007258455.2. NCBI lineage: Eukaryota > Viridiplantae > Streptophyta > Pinopsida > Cupressales > Cupressaceae > Sequoia > Sequoia sempervirens. The sequence goes on from VDFB02271358.1 coordinate 155,156,045, forward strand.
ATAGTGTGCATAATAATCTTCTCCCTAAGTTGCACTTAAAGGGGGGTGTTGGTGTGAATAAATGTCTTGTACCTAGTTAATTTCCTTACTAGGGTATTAGGGGACATATTCACATGTTAAGTAAGTTTACTTAGGATTAGAAGATTCCTTCTAGAAGTCTTAGTTGTCATATCTAGACTTTATCTTATCCTAGGTAGTTATGAGTTAGTTTTCTCATGTTATAGGATTAAGACATTTGTCATGATCTTTTCTAATCATATCTCTCACCTTTCCTATACAAGCAAGGCCTCTCATGTTTATTTGTATTCAACCATAATCAATCTTGCATTATTGAAGCACATATTCTTACCATTTTCTCTCTTGTGGAAGATATTTTGGTCTAGCAACTGTTCATGAGGGTGTTGAGGAGTCACCATTAACTTCTACAATAAAAAGGTATGGATGTAACGGTCAAGTTTTTCTCGAGAAAGAATATGTTGGAGAGATCCCAAGATATTTGAATTCAAATTCCAGTAGTTCCATTCTTCAATTTTAATTTATTGAAAGCTACAAAGGCCCATTGTGCAATTCTTAATGATTCTTTGTATCTTCTATGAAGGGATCATGTCATTCTAAAGGATATCACAATAATTTGAGGGTTGCCTTCAATTTCTACCTCTAATAATCCCAAACTCAGAAGCCTCTTTACCCCCCACCATGCAACCATAGCTTCAACAACATTATTGGAATTGCATCCAATGACCCAAGCACATCCTTCAATTAGTTTTCCATCATCTCTTATTATACCTCTCGTTGTTGCCTCTCTAGGGTTCCCTTGGAACAACCATCAAAATTGAGCTTAGTTCACCCCCTTCTGGGGGGCAGGGGATCCATTTGATCATCTTTCTTTTTGAAATATTAAACCAATTGAGATTCGTTAGGCTGTGGGAGATTTCCCATTTATGCTTCACTCTTAGTTCTGTATAAGTCAACGTTCTCTTGGAGAGTCTAAAGGTTAGAGAATTTATGTTATCCTGAATGTTGTTTTTAATGCCCTAGAAAATTGCCTTTATGTTTCTCAACTGGTCCTGGAATACCTTGTTATTCCTTTCTTTCCACAATTGCTAGGTGAAAAAACATGGGATTTGGTTCCAAATTTCATAGATGATGGGATGCTTGTACGGGGAACCCAAATTCTAGTAGGTAATAAAATCTTTAAGATGCAGGGGGAAAGTCCAGAAGATTAACGAATGGTTTAAGACCTCCCAAACTCTTTTGACAAATTCTTAATGGAAAAAAGATGGTTAATCATTTCTTACATATTATAGCATAGGCTACATCTATTAACAAGGTAGAAGCCCCTCCTATTTAGGTTATCAATAGTTGGGATCTCGTTGTCCACAGCGACCCACCAAAAATAACTGATTTTAGGTAAGACTTTATTGTTCCAAACCATGTTCTAGTTAAACATGGAATCCTCCTTATCATCAACAATTAGAGTATAAGAAAAATTAATAGAGAAACCCCCCAAAGGGTTGGGATGCTAGTAGTAGACATCCTTCAAATCAAGCCCAAAGAGGCAACAAGACCCAATGAGCTTGTGCAGGTAATCCATTGTCCCCTTCCAATCATGTTGATCCCCATTTCTCAAATTTCTTCCTCTCAGCTGACTTTCAAAATATTTCCACAAGGTTTGGGGGCCATTCCAATTGATGTACTCATGAATTTTGGTACCATTTAATCTTATAAGTGGTTCCTTCACCCTGACCAGAATCTAGTTAGAAGATAAGGAGACACCATCAAGCTATTTATCACACTAGAAGTCCACACATTTACCATTTCCCACACTCCAAGCTATCCCTGCTTAAGAACATTTCTAGTTTTTAAAATTTGGTTCCATATAACTAAGCTTGGAGGGATAGAAGCAGAAGAAAGGAAATAGTAAGGATAACTATTCCCCAATTGTTTTACACGAAGAATATGAGCCCAATCCTTGTTGCCAACAACCAAATTCCATCCAAATTTGGTGATAAGAGCTTTATTGAACTACTTCAATCTTCTTATTCCAAACCATCAAGGCTCTTAGGTTTTGCAGACCTTTTCCCACTTGGCCAAAGAAATTTGTTTCTATCCTCAACACCGGCCCAAAAAAATTTCCTTTGGATCTTCTCTATTTTTTGGCCATGGCCACACGGATTTTAAATAGGTACACAAAATAAACAGAGATATTTTGGAGGGAGGTTTTAAGAAGCAAAAAATTACCATCTTGGCTTAAAAGTTTACCTTTTCAAAATTAGCAAGCTTGTGTTGCACTCTTTCAACAATTTTGTTCCAGTAAGTGGTGGATAGCAGTTTAGTAGTTAGAGGGAGACCAAGAGAAGTGGTAGGAAGGCAATCCTACTGGGAGCCCAAGATGTGAACTATCCTTTCCTTTATAATGTTCTTTGAATTGAATGGCCAACCCTTTATCTCAACCCTTTATCCCCTAAAGAATAACCACAGGGGACACCATTCACCAACACTGAGTAGGTAGGGGAGGAGATGTAGGAGTAAATAATTTTTATGACCTCACCAAACTCAAATAATTTTAGGATAGCTAAAAGGAATAGCCAAAGTAGTTTTTCATAAGCCTTAGAAATATCAAGTTTGAGGAGGATACTAGGCCTTTTTTTTTTCCATAGTGTGGATGAGTTCATGGGTATCCTTTTTGGAAAGGGGAGATAAGTCTATGAATTAGGTGTTTGATTTTGTTGACCAACAATTTAGAAAAGATTTTGTAAACGGTTTACATAGATTGGTAGGTTAGAATTCATACATAGTATCAGCCTCAGTCACTTTGGGGACAAGCACAATATAGGTTTGATTCAATTATTTAAGGATCTTACTAGATCTAAATAAATATCTAGTGGTTATAAGGAGATCCTTCAAGATAATATCCCAAAAGACTTGGAAGAAAGATGAAGGGAAACCATCGGGATAGGGGCTTTAAAGGAACCAAAAGAGAAAACAACTTTGACTTCCAACATAGTGACAGCCTTACATATTCCCACATTATCAGCTTCATTCAACGCCTTAGGAACAACATCCTCAAACCCAACCAAATCATTTGTCTCTTGTGCTCTCTTCAAAAATATCCTTGAAGAAGGAAATAACATCATTGGCCATGTCCCGCTCCTTAGAGACAATAGATCCATAATCAAGGGTTAGCTTGCTAATTATGTTTCTTCTCCTATGTTTCAAGGCAACTTGCTAATTATGTTTCAAGGTTGACCAACAATTTAGAAAAGATTTTGTAAACGGTTTACATAGATTGATAGGTTAGAATTCATACATAGTATCGACCTCAATCACTTTGGGGACAAGCACAATATAGGTTTGATTCAATTATTTAAGGATCTTACTAGATCTAAATAAATCTCTAGTGGTTATAAGGAGATCCTTCTAGATAATATCCCAAAAGACTTGGAAGAAAGATGAAGGGAAACCATCGGGACTAGGGGCTTTAAAGGACCCAAAGGAGAAAACAACTTTGACTTCCAACATAGTGACAACCTTACATATTCCCACATTATTAGCTTCATTCAACGCCTTAGGAACATCCTCAAACCCAACCAAATCATTTGTCTCTTGTGCTCTCTCTTCAAAAATATGCTTGAAGAAGGAAACATCATTGGCTATGTCCCACTCCTCATAGACAATAGAGCCATAATCAAGGGTTAGCTTGCTAATTATGTTTCTTCTTCTATGTTTCAAGGCAGACTGATGAAAAAAGTTGATTTTTCTATAGCTCTCCTTGAGCCATTGTACTCTAGATTTTTACTTCTAGAATAGTTCTTCTCTCTTCATAAGGTCTTGTCATTATATTCTAAGGCCACATTCTTTGGAGCAGGAAACAACATCAATAGCCCCATTCGTCATAGAGTCCTGAATGTTTTTTAAATCATTTAATAATTTTTCTTTCTTGTGGAAAGTATTCCCAAAGGAAATCTTGTTCTAGTTCTTCACTTTAATTTTGATTAACTTCAATTTTGGAGCTAGGGTGTGTTGATGTTATAGTGGCGGGAGATATCTTTCTCTCAAAATTTAAATAATAAATAACTAATAAGGCAAGTCGGCCTTAATTATAAATTATATTTTATATTTTTTTATTCCTTAAAAGTGGCCGATTTAAATGAAGAGACACCTTGTTTTGTATATATAAAAGGTGAAGTTGATTCATTGAATCATCAATTCATTCTTCATTCAATTCACACTCTCAAGGAGAAGTTTGCATCCTAACAATAGATCATAATTTTGTAGCAGCAGTTCGACTTCAAGGAGATTAATATTCGATTGTATCAAGAAGAGATTTTCATCATTCTTTGTGTCAAGTTCGCCCTTGAGAAGGGTTTGACTGTAAAGCAATTTTTTGTTCTTATTTGTTCTATATATAAGAGATATTTTTTAGGGTTTTTCTCCCTCGAGGAGGGTTTTCCCAGGGTAAACTGTTGTGCTCATTTGTCTTATGTGTTGCATTATTTATTACTTACATTTATGATCTAAAACTAACATGTTATCATAGCGGGTCTAAGAAAAGATCTAATTAGATTTGCTTAAGCAGTCAAGTCAACTTTTCATCTAGGGAAGATCTTGAAGTATTGCAGATATGAGGTTGCAAATTATTACAGACCTAAGGGCAGATCTTTGAAGGTGAATTTGTGCGGAAAAAGAAGATGGTGAGTGGTGTTAAGGTAGAAGATAGGCTTGATGGAGCTTCAAACTTCAACTCTTGGAAACCCAAGGTACTCATTGCATTAGAGGAGAATGATCTTGATTTCGTGGAAAGTGATATGTCCGAGCCTTCTGATGATACTAAGAAAATCCAGTGGAAGAAAAATGGCACGAAGGCTAGAAAGATTATGATAGACTCTGTGATGAATCACCTAGTACCGATCATCTCCAAGTTGAATACAACTAAAGAAATGTTTGATACTCTAAAAGGATTGTATGAGATCAACAACACCAACAGAGCCCTTGCTTTGAGACAACTTCACCATGTAAAAATGGCTAAAGATGATTCTATCATCTCATTGTTTATGAAGATTGTTGATTTGAGAGATCAGTTGAGCACTATTGGGCATATAATTTCAGACAGAGATATTGCTATGCTGGCACTAAATGGTCTTCCTCAATTTTGGAACCCTTTATTTAGAGCATCGGTGGGAGATCCAAGTTGCTCAAGTTTGATCGTCTTCGAGCTGATTGTATTCAAGAAGAGTCTAGGTTGGCAGTAAGAGGAATTGGGTGAAACTATCATGATGTAGAAAATCAAGTTCTTGCTACACATACTTCTAGAGAAAGAGGTAAAGGAAGAAAGAGGAATAAAGACAGAGAATCAGATTATGCCCCAGAACTAAAGAAGATCTCTCACATTTAATGTTTCAGGTGTGACAAGTACGATCAGTTTGCTCGAGATTGCAAATTGAGGTCTACACAACATGCTTCTTTTGTGGAAATTGACATAGGGACAACTCAAAAGGAGCCAAGCTCCCAAGTCAATTCAGAAGGTTTCTTATTCTAAAGTTGATCAAGAGGAGGAATTAACATTCAGAGGGAGTTTGACAAACCAACAGAGGCAACCTTGGACGAGGAGGTTGATACTGTACTTGGAGCTTTAGAGGGAGTCACATCATCATGAAGACTTGTTGTAATGTATATTTCTCTGAGACAGAGAAATATGAAATAAAAGCCTTTGTAGTGTATATTTCTCTGAGACGGAGAAATATGAGGTGAAAGCCCTTGTAGCGTATATTTCTCTGAGACGGAGAAATATGAGGTGAAAGCCCTTGTAGTGTATATTTCTCTGAGACAAAGAAATATGAGGTGAAAGCCCTTGTAGCGTATATTTCTTTGAGACAAAGAAATATGAGGTGAAAGCCCTTGTAGCGTATATTTCTCTGAGATGGAGAAATATGAGGTGAAATCCCTTGTAGTGTATATTTCTTTGAGACGAAGAAATATGAGGTGCGAGCCCTTGTTCATCTCTGAGATTGAGATGAGACGTCATGTTGAGAGACTCCATGATGAACTGTTTTCCACAAATGGGTGTAGCCATTGTGGGTGTCATGTTGAGAGACTCCATGACATGGATATCTAGAAAGATACCTTCGTACCTAAGAGGGAGTGTTGATGTTATAGCGGTGGGAGATATCTCTCTCAAAATTTAAATAATAAATAATTAATAAGACAAGTTGGCCTTAATTATAAATTATATTTTATATTTTTTTATTCCTTAAAAGTGGCCGACCTAAATGAAGAGACACCTTGTTTTGTATATATACAAGGTGAAGTTAATTCATCAAATCATCAATTCATTCTTCATCCAATTTTCACTCTCAAGGAGAAGTTCATGTCCTAGCAGCAGATCATAATTTTGTAGCAGTAGTTCGACTTCAAGAAGATTAATATTCGATTGTATCAAGAAGATATTCTCATCATTCTTTGTATCAAGTTCACCTTTGAGAAGGGTCTGACTGTAAAGCAGATTTCTGCTCTTATTTTTTCTATATATAAGAGATATTTTTCTGGGTTTTTCTCCCTCAAGAAGGAGGGTTTTCCTAGGGTAAACTGTTGTACTCATTTGTCTTATGTGTTGCATTATTTCTTGCTTACATTTCTAATCTAAAACTAATAGGGTGAACATAGGAGTGCCTTAGAAAGGGGTTTTCCACCACAACTCAATCAAACCTCTGAAGTCTAGATATTATCCCCAGATTATCTCATACTTGAAAGGAAAGGGACCCAACTTGGCAACTTCCTCCCAATTAAAAGGAGAGCACAGTGATTCGAGCCCATCCTCAAGAGAGCTCATAGAGAGTGAAGGAGAACATTCTAGTTGTGAGATATAAGAAACTTGTCAAGATTAACCTATATAAGGTTATTACTAAATCTACCATTCGACCAAGTGATGGAGGATCCCTTGAGCTCAACATCCATAAGACTTGTATTAACCAAGAAGTCAACTAAGTTGTCCATACTATCAAAATAGTCATCAATACCTCCATCTTTTTAGATGGGAACGATAGAGAGTTAAAGTCACCCCTAACCAACCACAAAGCATAAAGGGAACAATTTCACATGATAACTAGAGCATCCCATAACTATTTTCTAGCAAGTTTAGAGTTCAACGCATAGATATTAGCAAGGATCCAATGCATATTATTGGATAGGTCGAAGAAGGAGACTAGGAGGCTGTTTCTAGTTTTTTCAAGCAATGTTCCTTTCAAGTGTAGAGGGTTCCACAGAGTGACGATTCCCCTCAAAGCACCTTGATCAAGGAAAACACAAAAACCAGTAGAACAAATTTTTGAAGCAATTTGTGTAAAAGCTAATTTAGACATTTTAACTTCTCGGATTAGCATAATGTCAATTTTCTATTTCATTAAAAGATGAAAGGGAGAATAGATGTACAACATATCTAAGTGAGAAAAAGGGCCCCAAAATTGAAGGAAAGAAAATGAATCATTTTTCTTAGGGGTTTAGATCCTAAAAGCTTCAAGGTTCATTGTTTTCCCAACGCAACATCTCTTGCTACTTCCCTTGATCTTGTTTCTCTTTGTGATGGTCAACCTTGTTTGAGATCTCCACCCACATCATTTTTTTTCCTTTGCTTTCCATGAATAGGAATCCATTTTTCATTCAGGGACAAAGGGCTTGTGCCATGGCTAGGGAGAGGTATCACCATCATGCTATAAGTAGTCTTATCTTCTAACAATGAAGAAGAGTTGCATATCATCTTACCATGAGATTTGATTTTTTTGTTAGTTATTTTGGGAGAGGGAAGTTTAATGCAAGCAACAATACATTCTTCTTCATAGTGTCCTCTAACAGAGCTTTTTCTTTTGTAGTTGGTTCCTCAATTGTGGATCTACCATTGTTTCCATTTGAATCCTCAACTAGGGCCTTTGGCTGGGCTAATTTAGAATATTTTGTGGAGAAGATTCCAGTGGGATCACCCAATAAGGAGGGGAAAGAAGGATCCATTAAATAAATTCAAGAAATACCCCTTGCGGGAAGGGGGTGCCAACTCCTCCAAAGAACCCAACATACAATAAAAAGATACCAAGTCATTAGCAGCCACCTTCGAAGCCATGAGGGGAAATTTAGGGGCAAGGGTTTGTTTAGCTACATATTTCTTACATTTATTGCTCAGGTGACCAAAGTTGTTATAGTTTTGAAAAGAAACACCCACATTCTCATAGATAATAGGTTACGACCAACTTTCCAACCTTTAGTTTATTGTGATCTTAGAAGGAAAAACAATATTAGTAGCTACATTAACACAATCTCACAAAGAGCGGTCTAGATTTTTGGAGTGTAACTTTGTTGACCATTAATAACTTTCCAAAGGAGTTAGCAATGCTTTGGAACATGTTGTAATTCCAAAATTATTCCAGCGGCAAGCTAGGTAGGCCAATCTTGGTAGGAGCAACAACTCCTAGATCTTTGGTAGAGTTGAAGCACAATTTTCATTTACATAAAGAAAGGAGGTTTTTGTCTAGAGACCAAGGGCCCCCTATAAGAATCTTGACCAAATCTTCCTTGGTAGATAATTTGAACAAAAAAAGGTCATTAATCATTGCACTTATGGTAACACTACCCATTAGTTTCTAGTGCGAAGAAGCCTAGTTCCTAACTTGGTCCACATTGGGGCAAAAAGCAAGGAACCTACCAACCAAGCAATTATCAATTTTGACCAACACTGCATTAAGAAGATTATCAAGCATGCCTATCGCAAGCCCTTCCACCGAGACTGAGAGATGGGGAACAGACGAATTGCTGAGTGGAGGGGTACGCTGACCGATAACCTTATCCACAAAGGAAACATGGTCCTATGCATCAAAGAAATAAGAAAAAGCACTAACCTCTAGAGCCTTATTAGGAAAAGAGGAGAGGGGGTAACAACTTGAGGATTGTTACATATGGTATCAAAGCCAAGTTTGGAAGCTAGGCAATTTGGGTGGTCCCAATGAGTCTAAGACTTTGGCCAGAACATATACCTATCTTTTATGATAGGTTCCTACGTATTTTGGTGGAAACCCATCTTGAGTGGATAGATGAACTCATGTTCAGCATGAATAAAGGACTAACCCATAAGGTTGAATTCTTGTCTTGAACTCAAATGAATACCTATCTTGTATGGATAGAAGCACCTGAGTATACAAATGCATGAATGAATGTTTATTAACTAGAAAAAAATAGCAGTCTTTTTTAGATAAATCTATTGGGTTATTACATTGCACCATGTTCAATCCTAGAGAAATTTCAAAATAACCTCCTTACACCCAAAATGAGCCACAACGCCACTAGACCAAGCCCTCATTAAATAAAAAATATAATACAAGAAACCAAGAATGGTTTCTAAAGCCATTTATGAAACCACCATGTCACATCTACAAGGGTTCCCACATGTTGGCATGCAACTACCCTTTATGTGGCATACATTTTTTTGGTGTGAAAGGGGTGTATTACCTAGCTAGTTCATCACCTAGGTCCTATTCACACTAGTTACTTGAGTTTACTTAGGACCACACATAGGATAGTTATCACTTTATGTCTCAAGTCATAAAATTAAGACACGTGTCATAATTTTATGAAATACTATGTCTTACCTTGGTCTATATAACCAAGAGGTTTCCTTTGTAATCTCAATTCATCACGAATCCATTGTAATCTATTATTTGCATCCTTTTATAGAATAGAAAATTATTCTCTCATATCTGATCTCTCTTATGCTTTCATAGAATTTCCTAGATATTAGGTGGCTACAATCTTCAACCAAATATTGCATGGCATAGAGAATTCTATACTAAATATTACATGGTATTAGGGCTCGTGGGATTGCTTCTTGTTAGTCTTTATTGAGAGATCTAGGTTGTAAATCTTGGTAGATCTTGAAAATTTGAGTATTATTTTCTCTTGCATCAAATGATGACTTGGAGAATTAGAAAATATTGATAGAAATACTAGATTTCAGGGGTTTTTCTTTATGGTTTTATATTGTAGGTTCATTTTGGATCTTGTTGGTGCAAATATTAGCTCACCATTGAGTTCAAGGTGTCCAAGAAAGTCAAAATTTCCTTGTGTTTTGTCCAAATTGGACATGTAGGCTAAATCTACAATGGTTTGAAGTTGAGAGGTGGTTTCTAGATCCATAAGGTAGTTATAATTTTGGAGCATTTTGGGTCAAATCAGACCTTTCCATTACATCCAAGAGTCCCAAGAACCTTAAGATTGATTGTCAAATCATCAAAATTTTGACACATTTTCTCAAGGTAATCAAGCGATTTTTTTATCTCCTCGGTCATATGGATCACACCACAAAGAATATTCTGCCTACACAAGGTTATGATCACATGGTATGATTTGGAGTTTTAAATCTATTTTTTTACTTTTTGGATTTAAAAAAAATTGTGGATAGGGTGAAAGAGTACCTTGTATGCATAGTAAAGTGACAAGGTATCATGCCCCTGCATGGGCAACACATGGAAACAACCTATAGGATCTTTATGACCATGTCACCTATGCCACCGCAGAATGCAGACTAACTAGTTGACAACCAAAATTTGGAAGACTAACAACCATTGAAAAATCCTAGTAGGTGTATATATGAAGGAATTTCATTGTTGGTTCCCAGAAAATAATATTTTATTGATACAAAAGATTTTGTCAATTATCAAAATATTTTATCAAGAAGGGTGTATTTTAGCTAGATCGATCATATTTTATTAGTAAGGTATGCTAATGCCATCATGATGTCATTGGTTTATGCTCCAACTAGCCCCCCTTCATTGTTGGAGCTTTTTAATTTTATAATCCAGCTTCAAAAGGCCATAACTTAGGCTCAAAACCTCCTTTTTGCGAGCATTTTTAATTTGGGGTAGAATTAAATATTTTTCACAGTGTTTCAATTAATTTTTAATTTTGGTGCTTGGTTTTTCTAGAAATTACAAATTCTCACATGTGGCATTGAGTTGTTCTCATTTTGGGAACTTTTGAGGCTCCGTTCAGGCTCCTACGATAACATTTTTTGGTGCAATTTTTTGAAAAGAACATATTTTTTCTTGTATTTTTTCGTGGTGTGATCAAATTGGTCTCATTATGTCTAAAAAATATATCTTTAATTGTATGCCCAAATTTGGCATTTGCATGCAGTAAGAGTTGGAAATTTGGGCAGAGGCAAATATAAAAATTTACAGATGATAATATTGTTCTATATTCCACACTCAATACATGGCTAATATATAGCCAAACAAATAGCAAACCAACCTCCTATTATTTAGGGGTGTTATAACAAATGACTCAGAATAATCTTCACAAGTATAACACACTAACTACTAACTTGACTAACCACCCAAACCTATATTAGTGAGTTTTTTATTAACTTCACAATTACAACAGTAATTACATTTTACATTTACACCTCAAATATAATGTAAACATTAATTTTCCTAAGATTCCCCCCCTTAATGTTTACATGGTAGAAAAACATCCACACACTCTTTGCAGTATGCTCACCCTTGTGTCATGTCCAACTATGTGACTCATGACCTTGATCCAAAAGAAAGGCTTTCTCCTTCCATGGTTTTAAATAGGCTTACCACAAACCTTGATGTGACAGGAACTCATCAATTGTCCACCTCATGTGGTTTTCTGGATCTTCCCACAAACCCTTTCAAGATCCATGAACTGCATTACTTCAGAACTTTTGTTCGCCACTATGCTTGTACATCAGGGAAGTCATATAGGAATCAACATACATATGAAAAACTCACAAAAGTTTTCACATTACATTCTATAAGAACACAATGTTCTTAATTGTAGTCACTGTTATCAATCGTTGCCACTCGATCTCGAACAACATAGACAACCGCCACTGCCACTAGAAGCTGCCTTTGACTTTAGCCATTTTGGTGCGAAATGGGAATGGAATATTGGTTATTATTGCCCCCCACAATGTGAAATTCCATTTATTCACACAACCAAGAATATTGAAAAAAAAAACATCATACCATACTGCATACTATTGTCTGGATCTTGTTGCACATGGCCATTATTTCCAGTGAACGTATTCACTAGTTGACCATCTTCCAACGAAGTACGAAACTTAGAGGATCACAATAGTCGGAGGACCTCTACAGTCATATGCTTTCCAATACAATCATTTTTCAACATCCACCACACAAACCAACAGGGACACCGTAAACAAGTACACACCACACTGCACACAAAAAAAAAATGCCACCATAGCTCTATGCGGCCCCATCGTTGGTGACTGACGAGAGGTTGCTAATTACCCTCCTTTCTCTGCTGCCTATGTCTTCCATTTAATGTTGCTAACTCAGCGAAAGGTATAGACAAGGACGATACGTGCTCCCTATTGCGATACAGGGGGGGTTGAGGGGCAGAGCCCCTAAAGCCAGACATGATTTTCATCTTTGTTTTCATTGAAAAAATAATTTTTTTTTTTTAATTTCTACGAGTGTCGGATTACACCGAAAATGCACTCTTATGACTTTTTTTTTCATAATTTTCAAATCAACTCTTGACTCTTTTTACAATGACAGAAAATAAAATGACATACAAATGACCCAAACACAACTTAAAAACTTAATAGACCCATTTAAAGACTATTGACGTGACAACACAAATGCCAAATAGCCACAACTTATCCTATTGGCTAACCAAGATCACACAAAATGACACGAGCAAATAACAACTAAAGTTTAGATGAAAACTAGACAAAAACTTTAAATGACTCACTTATTGTGCACCGAAATCTGAGGATCAAACTTGTAGAGCGATGTGTTGAGGAAGCCTGAGTATTGACTATCGGATGCCACTAGTTGAGGTTAAATATTCCATGTTAGAGAGGTGGATACTTGATCATAGATCTTCACATCATATAAATTCATCACAAATCATGTTCTCTTTATTTGAGTCTTATTTATCACCACACATTGCAATGGAAAATAACACATATATACATTTTTGTGTGAAATGATCTATTGACATGGATGAAAAATCATTTAATGATGTTTTTTGTGTTCCTTCATTGTCAACCAATATGCTTTATATTTGTGGCATCAAAAATTGCAACCCTTGACAATTTCACACTATGTTTTGCTCCCCTTTAATTATTGGACCTGATTGAACCCCTATTTTCCTAAATTATGCATTCTATGACCTATTTTTAACAATTACTGGAGTGATCCTATAATACTGGTTTACAATTTTTGGCCAAATTGGATATTGAACTAATTTTTTTTTAACTAAATCTTCACTTTTGGGCACCTATAGCTACTAAACCATGAGGAAATTGAAGATGATGCAAACTAGTGATTTGTGACATTTTTTCTGTAGATTCTAAATATATATATTTTAAAAAATTTGGAATCAAATTGCATTTCTTTTTCCATCTCCTTCGAAAATTAGTTTTTAACAGTAAACACCATTTTTAAAGAGTGATGTGTACTTGCTAACACAACTTTTTTTTCTATGAAGGATAATATTTTTTTTTTCTAATTTAGATTTGTAACTATGATATCCAGTGCATTCAATTGGTTTCATAGTGTTTTATTGAATTTTTTTTCTTAATTAAGTTTTGAAGTCAAATCAGTTACAATTCAGACATAGGTTTACTTGCTAACACAAATTTTTTTGTATGTATCGAAATTTAATTTAATTTTTTTTGTTGGATCAAGGACATCAATATCTAGTGCATAGATATTTTTCAATTTTATTTTTGATAATATGCTATTTTTCCACATGTGCAGAACTAAGAGTTTGATTTTCGTTGAAAAACCTACATTCACATATATATATATATATATATATATATATATATATATATATATATATATATATATATATATATATATATATATATATCAAATTAAATATATTTGAGATTATACTTTTTGGGAAGCTTATAATAAGGACTATCTACTTACAAAAAATAAATTTTAAATGAATTCATTTGATCCCCCAAATGGTAAATCAAAAGTGGTTTTTTATCAACATTTTGATAGGTGTAAAGGAGACTCCATTATAGGTATGGTTTGAAACTAGTGGGGTTCTATCCAAGGGGGTTTGATCAAACCTCTTCAATTGGAATCCTTTAAATGGATTTTTTCAAGGCTTAAATCATTATATTTTCTAAAAATATGTGATTTCAGCAAAAATTAGGATGTCCCAAAAAGTGTAAACCACTATTTTGGAATCACCCACCGATAAATTGCAAGCAGAAAACAAATACATTTATCTAATACTTTTCTCTCGACACCTTAATTTTTAAAAAATAGGGTTGGGACAAAGATTCCCTATGGCGGCTTTGTCCCCTATTTTGGTGAGCTCCAAATTCCAATATGTCGATGATGGCACTTTATTATTTGCAATTCAAGTTGCCAATGTTGGCTATTGGGATCTAATTTGCGGGAAATTGAATAAATGACTATAAATACCTAGTTATTGCATCATTTCAAATCTATCTAGGAACCATTAGCAAAACTTATGATCAAGCATTATCAAGAGCATCATTAAGCAAGTCAAGAGTAGCATTTCAGTGATTTATTATAATAATTCAAGATCCAAGCATCATGTCAAATCATATGTGAGTTTATGCATGTTCATGCTATCATTGTTTGTGAAGGCTAACTCTTTTGTAGGTCTCCAAGCAATTCAAGTACTTCAAGCAAGAAAGATCCAAGACCTTGAGGCAATGTGCATGACTTCAGTCTTTCAAGAAATCCATTGAAGGGTGGTGAGTTGCAACACTTTGTGGATTCATCATTCCTTCCTATCATTTATCCTTTTATCATTGGCATTGCCATTATGGAAGTAGAAATACTAACATGGGATTTTACTAAGGCAAGCCCTTAAATGGCTTAACCCTTCCTCTCTCTTGAATGTGCAGGTTTCAGGCTTGGAGAGGATTGAAGGAAGTTTGACGATCCATCATTCATTGTTGCATTCAAAGGCCTACACCTTGACAACCCACAAAAAGGCACCTATAGAATTATTCGAAAGTGATCTGACAAATTTGCAGGTAGAAATTAAAAGCTCAAATTAGGCATCAAAGGAATACAAAATAAAATTAAAATATCTCTACAAGGACACATATGTCGTTGGGTGGCTTTGTCCTCCTATTTTGGAAACTCCAAACTTATAGGACATGTGCACAAAACTTTTCCTTTCTCAGATCTACTTGTAGAATTTCTGTTATAGTTTCTTAGTTGTTGAAATCTTGTATTTTTAGATTAGGGCTCATAGTTTAATTAAGTTAATTAAGGAAAATCAATTCTAAGAAATTTCCAAGGCCCATAAAGGGATGCAGATCCAGGTTAGATTGACTCACCTTCATAGTTGAAAGTCAATCTAATCAACTTGTTGATTTGCATCCTAATGTTCTCTTAAAAAAGAAAATTCGTCCTAGGCTCTTTGCATTAGGCTTAAGATCCCTTGTTCCACATTTCATTTTGGTGAACGTGACTTGTTAACATTATATACCTTATGAAATTTCACCCTAGATCTAGATTTTCCATTGCATTGTTTTGCATTGTTCATTTAGGGTTTTGCTTTTGCACCATAAAAATTAAAAATAAATTGCATACAATATTGCATCATAGGTTGCAATAGGATTAGTTCCAGTCATTTAGATCATATCTACATTCAAAATTGCATTCACAATTATCATTTATTGTTCAAGCATTGTTACACATTTACATTTGAATTACATTATCCTAAATTGAGCAAATTCTCGAAAAATATTCACTGTTAGACCTATTTGCACACAAATACAAAACCCTTTAGCGGTCTAATAAACAGTCAAATGTTTAGTTTTCCGAAACCCTGCCCAAGACGCAGACGTCCTTGGGCGGCTTTCTTCTACTATTCTTGGCTCAACCAAAAATTTCTCAAATCTATGTTTCTGTGTCCTCGGTCTATTTCTGCTTGCTAATTTTTGATTTGGAATTCTTAAAAGGTGTTATTACATGTGAAAGAAAGGTGTCATTTTGCTTAATTTGTTACAAATTTGGGAAAATTTATTGCATCTAGTGTTGGAAATTATCATATATGTAGGACAATTGTTTACATTTTCTTAAGCATTGCATAATTTGCGTAAATTAATTTCATTTTGGTAAAAATTCAAAACCTTAGGTTGTTACAAAAAAATTCAATATCTGGAAACTCACAAAATAACAATAGAATTATTTCCAAATATGGGTTTGCACTCTGTCACATAGTCCCTTTTTGTCACTAGTGCCTCTAAAACTAAAATTTTAGACAAAGCCCTAGTTGGACATAGATGCCCTAGGGTGACTTTATCTTGCTAAATCTATCTCAGATTTCAAGAACAAATTAGTACATGTTGTCAGTTTGTAAATCTGGAGTCTGGTTTCCATATTTGTGTCTGTCATAGGTATGTAAGTCTATTTTTAGTCCTAGTTTTCTTTAACACGCGTAAACCTAGTTTGCAATTGAAATTTAATGATTAATCTTGGAGAAAGCATAGTCATTTGATCATGTTAGATCTTTTTCCACAAGTGCATTATATACCTACCAAGCCCTTTAGTTGTGATGACTTTGACATGTTAGATGATGCCCTTGGGGACCTCATCTTGCCTAGATCATCCACTAAGGCTTCTAACATTCCAACAAATGCAATCATTGATACTCATGATAATCATGGTAGTTATTCTCATAATATTCATCCTAATTGTGGGAATATCTTAACACACGAAAATGGAATCATTGACGCGTTTTTTAATATCACTTTGTCTAATCTTCATTCACCTCCCAATATCTTCCCTAATTGTGAGAGCACTTTGGTGCAAGAAGATGCAATCATGGACAATCATGACAATCATAGTTGTTCTTCTCTCAATACCTCTCCCACGTGGGAAGATACCGTGGCACAAGAGGATTAAATCATTGATACATTTTTTCCAAAGACAATATGATGGATGACATAGATGAAGATGTTAAATTGACATTAGATCCCCCTCAATAGGTCGCCAACAAGTGGATAACTTGGTTGAGGTTATGAACACATAATTGATAATTGGATCACCTCTCATTATAGGACCTCCTAAACCCCCTAGTCATATATTGAACTTTACAAAACAACTCACTAGTAAGCATGTGTCACAACAACAAAGTAATCAGACAATTTGTCACACATATAACATTCCTCGACATAGTAGTAAAGAGTATGATCTTGTTAAATTTTTTTGTAGTACTCCAACAAAAATCTCCCTTTGGGACTTGATTCAGACATCACCTACATAACCATAGGATGCTCCACGAGGCTTTACAGAAGACTAATGTCCCACCTTCTGTTAGATCAAATGACATAGATGCCTTGTTTGATTGTATGCAAGTGACAAAGTTAGATATTACATTCCATCAACATGAATTACCCTCACTTGAGATCCAAAATAAACATGAAGCCTTAATGATAAAGGTGATCATTAATGAAATTGGAGTTAGGCATACTCTCATAGACAATGGAGTAGGTCTCAATGTTTGTAGGATTGACCTCATAGATAAAATTGGTATGGACAAGAATCTTATAGAACCCAATGATGTTAATATTTGTGTCTTTGACAATGTTAATAAGCAATCATTAGGAATGATCACACTACCCATTGAGGTTGGGCCCATGGTTTTGTCTACCCCCGTCCATATCATGCTAGGACCTCTTTCATACAATAGTCTACCTCTTTCATGCTAGGTAGACTATGGATTCATGCCATGAAGGGAGTCCCATCTATTCTTCACCATGAGATGAAGTATAAATATAATAACAAGATATACACAATCAAAGCAAATGAACAAAGTTATAATTCACAAGTTCAACATAATCATAACACTTCTAACTCTCTTAATACTTTGATTCCAACTTCAAAGGTAAGACCTATACAAGTTGACGATAATCTTAATTGTCTTTCACCTACAACAAAACTCTTAGATGATGATGAGGGTCATTAGATTTTGCACTTTTTTCAAAGGGGATTCTAGAATCTCACCATCAAAGTACAAAGAGACAAATACAAATGATGATCATGCTAATGCTTCCTCTTCAAACACATGTTTTGGGATGATTGGGGTTTATTAGATTTTACACCCTCCTTTATGGGAGAGTACAAAATCTCACAATCTAAACCTAAATAGTCAGGTGTTTCATTTGTTCAACTTGGTTCTATATTAACATCACCCCATGGTGGTGATGGGGGATCTTTAACTCTCGTCCCTCATGAGTGGAAGATGCTTAACTTTAACAAAATTTAAAAGGATTTATGTGCTCGAGAAGAAGTTAACTATTCTCAGAAGCATGTAGATAAAATCTCTTCATCTGAGTTGGAAGAATGTTATGGTCTTGGATACAAAATTATTTCTAAATATGGATATAATGAAACACATGAAACAAAATGATAGGAATCAAGTGAAGTTTATACCATACTTTTCCAAGCAGGGTCTAGGTTTCCAACCTTCATTTCCATCTTCTTCTAATGCTTTATCATCTTCTGTATGTATGACATCTTGTGGTAAGAAAGCAAGATTTTCTTCACAAGGGAAAGAAATTTCCCCTAAGTTATTGATCAAGAGAATATCTTGTCGAGGCTTCTCAATGCCCACCTAATTACTCTTCCTCTGAAAACATGAAAGAAATTTTACAATAAAAACTCATTTTGTGCATATCATAGAGTGCATGGGCATTCTACCAATGAATTTTAGGCCTTAAGTAATAAAATACAACTTAAGGAGTGTGGCGCTCTTCCATGTGTTGATGCACCTAATTCCTCTAATCAATAATGATCTTCATCCTATCGTGTTGCTCATCACTATTTGGCATTTGAAGCTTTATGTGTTTTTCTCATTGCCATTCACGGTGGTACAATCTTAAGTGCAACCATATTTTTCATGGCAGAAACATGACAGTCTCTTATGTGGTTGTTTGTCTCCACACTTGGGGGCAAGGATAAATAGTTTTGAAGGTGTACTTTCTTTTCTCCTTAAAATACCAACATAGCAAGTATGCTGGCATTTTAAGGGGGGGCATTTATTACCCCTATCCATTTCATCTTGTGAGTTTTGACCTATTGACATACCCCCTTGGTGGTGGTGTTTATAATGCCCCTTGAGGCATGGTTATCAATTCGTCCCCTTCGATGTTTATGTGCCTCGTTATGTGAGATTTTGCACCTACTTAGGTGAGTTTTCGCACCTTCTTAGGTGATTTTATGCACATTTTTAAGCGAGTCTTTGAGCCTTCTTAAGAAATTTTATAAACCTTCTTAGGCAAGACTTTGGAAAAATTGGTTCGTGGACTTAGCATAACTCAACTTGTTGATTCATGAAAACCTCTTTTAACATGGTCATCAAAGATAACACAGATTTCTTGACAATAGAGCTATGTGTTTCATGAGTGTCTAGCATAACACAACTTGCTAGCCTTGTGGAACCCATCATATTGCATGGACACCTAGCATAACACAACTTGTTGGACAATGGATCCATGTGGCTCATAAGTGATTTGGCATAACACAACTTGCTAATCCTCATGTGAGCATTCCTTTAACTAATATTTATTGGATGAATGACGTTTGGTATTTGAGAAAATTTAAGATTGAGGTCTCTTTTCCTTACCAATTTGAATCCCTTTAGTACTAACCTTGTGTTTTTTGTGTGTCTTCTTTATGTTTGCATCATGTTTACATTGTGTTTGTTTTCATTTCATTTCCATCTTTATGTTATATTATGTCACGTGTCTCCATCATGTATGCTTCATGTTTTCCAACGTGTATGTTTGTGTATGTTGTCTTGTTGCATATCATTCGTGTGTGTTCCTTTGTTCTCATGTTGGTTTGTCATGGGATCTTGGATCTTGGGGGTTTGTGCACTCCCCCCTAGATCCTTAGTCATCCTATCTCTTCAACATTTGGACAATCAAACCCCTCTTCACATAGATTTTCTACTTTAGTGTGAGTCTGAGCGTAAGTTCATACTCTCACTAAAGTGGGGGCTAAATGTAGCATCAAAAATTATCACCCTTGACGATTTCACAATATTTTTTGCTCTCCTTTAATTATTGGACCCGATTGAACCCCTAATTTCCTAAATTATGCATTCTATGGCCTATTTTTAATAATTACTAATAAATTACAAGCGAAAAACAAATGCTTTTATATAATGCTTTTCCCTAACACCTTAATTTCTAGAAAATAGGGCTAGGACAAAGATGCCCTATGGTGGCTTTGTCCCCCTATTTTGGCAGGCTCCAAATTCAAATATGTCAATGATGGCACTTTATTATTTGCAATTCAAGTTGCCAATGTCAGCTATCGAGATCTAATTTGCGAGAAATTAAATAAATTCTTATAAATGCCTAGTTATTACATCATTTCAAATCTATCTAGCAACCATTGGAAAAACTTATGATCAATCATTATCAAGAGCATCATTAAGCAAGTCAAGAGAATCATTTCAGTGATTTATTATAGCAATTCAAGATCCAAGCATCATGTCAAATCATATGTGAGTTTATGCATGTTCATGTTATCATTGTTTGTGAAGGCTAACCCTTTTGTAGGTCTCCAAGCAATTCAAGCAAGAAAGATCCAATACTTTGAGGCAATGTGCATGACTTCAATCCTTCAAGAAGTTTATTGAAGGGTGGTGAGTTACAACACTTTGTGGATTCATCATTCCTTCCTATCAAATATCCTTTTATCATTGACATTGTCATTGTGGAGTTGGAAACACTAACATGGGGTTTGACTAAGGCAAGCCCTTAAATGACACAACCCTTCCTCTCTCTTTGAATGTGCAAGTTTCAAGTTTGGAGATGATTGAAGGAAGTTTGGAGGTCCATCATTCATTGTTGCATTTAAAGCTCTACACCTTGACAACCCACAGAAAATCACCTATAGAATTATCCAATAATGATTCGATAAATTTGCAGGAAAAAATTGAAAGCTTAGACCAGGCATCAAAGGACTACGAAAATATAACTAAAATATCTCTATAAGGACACAGACACACTTGGGTAGCTTTGTCATCCTATTTTGGCTTACTCCAAATTTACAGGATAGGTGCACCTAACTCTGCCTTTCTTAGATCTTGCAGAATTTCTATTACAATTTCTTAGTTATCGAAATCTTACGTTTTTAGGTTAAGGCTCATAGTTTAATTAGGTTAATTAAGGAAAATATCTAGGTCTGATTGGCTCAACTTCATGGTTGAAACTCATTCTAATCACCTTGTTGATCTGCATCCTAATGTTCTGTAGAAGAAGAAAATTGATCCTAGGTTCTTTGCATTAGACTTAAGATCACATTTTTGTATGTTTCAGTATCTATCAAATCATGCATAGTGGAGCAAGAAAGGGTGTTGAGTTGAAAATCAGATTTTATCATCATTCGAGATTTTTATAGTAGAGATATAGTTGCAATTGGAGAGGTTGATCATCAATCTTGAGTCTAAACCTTCTCACATTTTTATCCTATAATTCCTTCAACTAATTTACACACTAAGGAATCTGATGTGGACACTTTTGAGGAGATTCAGTGTGGTCATTTGAATCTTGGAGTTTCTTCATCTACTAAGGTTCTAGAGACATGTATTGATATTCCATCTTCTTCATCTATTATTGCTTTTGATGAGACTATTGTTGCTAAATCCATGGATTATTTTGATTCAGTGTAGCAAGACAATCATAGTCTTCTAGATATAGCTAGCTGGGATTTTTACTTGACAAACATGCTTCTTTTTTAGTCCTATCTTGCAGACTTGAAGGACGCTATTAAGGATATTCATATATGTAGAAGTTGAGAAACCGACTTCACAATCCCCAAGAATCACATGCATGCAATCACCTATCACGTGCAACAGATATCCAGAACAATGAAGAATATGTTCTATAAACCTCAAAGCTAATATGTGCAAGCAAAACCAGAAAATGATTATTGAATCATATGTAATTTACAATGAGATCAAACCTTATGAAGGAGATCATAAAAACCCTAAAGAAAACCTAAAAAAGAAAACCCTAGTGTGCACACTTAATAATTAATAAATATAATTAATTATTAATGTGCCTAAGTTTAGCTTAAGCAAACCTACAGTAATAAGTGACTTAATTAGTTAACCAATATGATTAAATTAATTAAGTGAGATGCCTTATTACTCTAACAATATCCTCTTTGATGTTCTTATGGAGTTACATCATCTTCTTTAGATGTTGTGGGGGAGAATTTAGACCCTCTTGTTCATTCTCTACCTCATCATTTGTCACAATTTGGAGGAGTCACATTTGTCGTTGGATTGTGTTCTATAATCATCTTTATTAGATTTTATATTGTTATCTTCATCAATGCGGCTTGGAACACCTGACTTGAATGTGGTAGCTTTCAAAATTGACATGGGGACACTTGAGTAGATTTTAAATACATCACACATATTAATCCTTCATCTCTCATTTTCCTTTCAGGAATGGGAAGAAATCATGTATGCATTCTTGATGTTGTTTCATCCTAAAGGGAGGAATTTTGTTCGATGAGATTGGATCATCTTCAACATTCATTATTGGATATCTACCATCATTGTAAGAGACTCTACATTGAGGCGGAGTTGCATGGTCTCTCTTCTTATTCTCTCTTATGGAGGGGTTTTTTTGTCACATGGGGTTTTGTTCTTCTCATTCTTATTTGAGATAATTTTGTATTTTCTCTCTTTTGGGAGGAGTTTTATCCTTTTCTTCATTTGTACATGGGTACCTAACATGGCTTAGTATCCAAATCCCATCTTTGCATCTTGTACATTATCCCTAAGTTTCACTTACTGGGGGGGGTGCTGGTGTGAAAGGGGTGTTTTACCTAGCTAGTTCATCACCTAGGTCCTATTTAAACTAGTTACTTAAGTTTACTTAGGTTACCCATAGGATAGTTATTACTTTATGTCTTAATTCATAAGATTAAGACATATTTCATAATCATATGCAATCCTATGTCTCACTTTGGTCTATATAACCAAGAGGTTTCATTTGTAATCTCAATTAATTGTGAATTCATTATAATCTATAATTTGCATCCTTTGATAGAATAGAATTATTTTATCATATATGATCTCTCTTGTGCTATGATAAAAGTTCCTAGATCTTTGGTAGCTACAATATTCAACCAAATCTTGCATGGTATAAATCATTCTATTCCAACTCTTACAAATTCCAATGCACATCTTATCCATTCAAAGATGTTTATAAAAATATATTTTTGCACATCTTACAATTGGTTAAAAATAGTCGATTCTTTGTAAATTCCAACTTAAACAGTTGACCTATTTGTCCATGTGTGTAAAATTTATTTTATTAGAATCAAACATAACTCCTAATATGGGATATGACATGCCAAGTGTTTCAAAACCTATCCTATTCAACATGAGAATCAACCGTTCATAAGTTTTTAAAGTTTCCTAACAAACTATGGCATCCAAAATCCTTAGGTGAACCACATGAATTTTTATTTATTTTTTATGTAAGGTGTATAACACTTCCCAACAACTTCTAATATAAACCAAAATGATCTAACAACACCCTTTGCACTTGCAACTACTTTGAAAATGTGTATTTTAGAAAAAAGGTGCTTGTTCAAGACAATTGCATATCTTAGTCAAGTCTCTAGGCTAATTCAATAACAATAATAAAATGTACTTGACAAGTGTGTGAAAAATGCCTTGGTACAAGTTGGTGTGCCTTGCTACAACAATGGTGGTCTAACATTAGAGTTCATATTATATAAGAAATATTATACCTATGTGTGTGGGTACTCTCTGGATAAATGTTCCATAAGTTCTCTTCGTTTATTTTCCAATTAAGTTTTTTATATATAATAAAAACTTGTCCCTTAATACAAAAAGTAAGAGTTTAGGAAATACAAATTAATTTTAAATATGGGCATGCAAGTGCATGTAGTCATTTCTAGAGCATAGGATTGTCACACTCTAGTGTGAAAGATTACTAAAATAGTTAGGAGTGAGAAAGTGGAGATGTCTAGATACAAAAGGGATGTTATTTAGATAGGGGTACAGGTTTAGAGGATATTAGATCTCCAAGTGGTAAAAATGATAAGTCATTCTTAATAATTTGGGGGCTAAAGTGAGTGCAAAATGAGAGGGAAAAGTGCTAAGTGTATATTTTTAATCTCTACATTTTCTACCACTATAGTGTTTTTGTGAGCCATAAAAATCAACTATGGCAAAAAAAAGAAATAAAATTTTATACTTCATATCATGATATTGAAGATTTTTCTTTATTTTTTTGTTTTCTTTGTGTGAGCATGTCTAAACATAAATAAAAATAAATAAATGTACACCATAAAAACCCCAAAACTAATTACACAAAAAATTGAAACAATTTGGTTTTATTTTGTTGATCTAGAGGAGAGTTATGGATATGTAACTAGGCCTGCTTATATTAAACCTACAATTAGAGGCTCACAAAGTAGATGAGATCATATTTTATGTGAAAATTATGGAATTGTTACAAATTTTACCTCCATTAGGGATACAATCTATCATTAGTTATTAGTGTAGGATTAATGGAGGAAAACTTTCACTAAGATGGTGTAAGACTCATAAAGAATCATTTTAACTAGACATGAGTGGTGCAGGGTTCATGATAGAGTTAATTT